>JAOCZM010000081.1:0-452500 GCA_026122235.1 Vinca minor
GACTCCCACAAGGCTCGTAGGGAGTCATTATAGAAATAGGCCATGCTATATCACATTTACTTTTTTAAAGCTTAATAACTGCGTGTGATGTTTATTTTATGTCCGGATGGATTTAATTTTGAGCGTCACATTAAATGGTTTTAATTAAGTCTCAAAGTGCCTACCATATCCTAAGCACTCCATGAGCTTGGATCATCATTATGTCGCTTGCCAAAGCAGACGGATAAGTGGTTATCTAGGCGAGAGGAGATGGGGAAAATAGTGATTTCCATATGCTTAGACATGGTCAGACTTAACTAGGCTATCAAAATAGTTTTGGGCCTAGGGCATAAAATGGGAAATAGCTGGGGACATATAGATGTCAATCCCATTAGATGATTTTACTTTAATTGTGGGTGTTAAGCGAAAGCTTTCCTATAACTATTGTAAAATGTTTTTCCCCACTATTATCAAGTGTTGAAATTGTGGAAAATGTTTTTGCTCAAAAAACTAATAACTTTGCAATTAACTTAATGTAGATAAATGGCAACCAATTCATCACACGATTCAGCTGCGATCAGTCCTTGAGAAGGAAAAAAGCGGCGGGACCAATTTCCTTGATTGGGCCCGCAGCTTAAGATTGTCCTTAAGCGAGGAAAAAGAAGGCTATGCGTTCTTGACACGGACATTCTGAACGACTTTGCACCCAATGCCCCCAGAGCTGAGAGAGATGCTTGGAAGAAGCACTTTCGATGACTCTAACGACGTGACTTGTCTCATGTTGGTCACAATGAGCCCGATCTTCAAAAAGCGGTTTGAAGGTGTTGAGGCTTTCCGGATGATGGGCCAGCTCAAGGAAATGTTCCAAGAGCAAGCTCGTCATGAAAGATTCCCTCACTACTAAAGGCATTGAATAGTTGCGAAATGGCCCCAGCAGCCTCTGTAGAGTGCCCACGTTCTAAAGATGAAGGGGCTATTTTGACCAACTTGACAAACTTAGAGCTCCAGTAACGTCATGACATAGCCACGAGATATGATCTTGGGCTCGCTCCCACCGGAGTATGACCAATTCATTATGAACTTCAACATGCATGCCATGGAGAGACCATAAATGAAATACGGGATGCTCAAGCGAGTGAGCTGAACATTAAGAAAACCCCGAAGTCTTAATGGTTCAAAAGGGAACTTTCAAGAAGAAAGGCAAGGGAAAGCCCATGGCTAAGAGAGGCAAAGGCAAAAGCGATGACAAGCCCAAGCCCCGAGCCCCAAGCGAGGCACCAAAGGAGGAGTTTGCTTCCATTGTGGCGAACCGAGGCCATTGGAAAGCGGAATTGCAAACTCTATTTGGAAGAGAAGAAAAAAGGGAAAGGCCGGTTTGGTTTGTCTCTCCGAGTATTTATGTTATAGAAATTAACATGTCTGCTCCTACTTCATGGGTATTAGATACAGGTTGTGGATCTCACATTTGTGCAAATGTGCGGGGGGTTCAAAAGAGTAGATCAGCGGCGAAAAGGAGAAGTGGACCTCGGAGTAGCCAGCGGAGCAAGAGTTGTTCTTTGTAGCTACGGGGACATTTAATTTAGTTTTGCCCAAGTGGCCTTATCATAGAACTAGATAATTGTTTGTATGTTCCGACTTTGAGTAGGAATATTATTTGAGTTTCTTGTTTGGATATTGAAGGTTTTGAATTAAGTATTATGAATAAAATTTGCACCGTTCATAAAGATCGTATCTTTTATGGAGATGCCTCTTTGATGAATGGGCTTTATATTCTTAACCTCGATGATTCCATTAAAAGGCCCATCTATAACATTAATACTAAAAGGTTTAAATCAAATGACTTAAACCAAACCTACTTTTGCAGCATTTGTCGTTTGGGCCACATAAGCGAAAACGCATATCAAAACTCCATCTGAGATGGAATTTTAACATCATTTGACTTAGAGTCTTATGAGGCGTGTGAATCTTGCTTGTTGGGCAAAATGACTAAAGCTCCCTTTCTTGGACAAAGTGAGAGAGCTTCAGATTTGTTGGGCCTCATACATACGAGATGTTTGTGGACGATAAACACTAGTGCTAGAGGAGGGTTTCGATACTTCATCACATTCACGAGATGATTTCGAGTAGATATGGCTACGTCTATCTAATGAAACATAAATACGAATCTTTTGGAAGATTCAAAGAATTTCAAAATGAAGTACAGAAATCAACTTGGTAAAAGTATTAAGATACTTGATCGGATCGAGGTGGCGAATACCTTAACCAAGAGTTTGTGAACATCTTAGTGGTTGTGGAATTGTTTCACAATTAACTCCTCTGGCACACCACAATGGAATGGCGTGTCGAACGGAGGAATCGCACCTTATTAGATATGGTTCGATCTATGATGAGTCAAACAAGTCTTCCAATTTCCTTTTGAGGGCTACGCCACTGAAAGCTATTTGCATTTATATTAAATAGAGTTCCTTCTAAAGCGGTTGAGAAAACTCCATATGAGATGTGGGTAGGGAAAGCGACCTAGTTTGTCATTTCTCAAAATTTGGGGATGCGGGCGTATGTAAAGCGCTTGTTATCGATAAACTACCTCTAAATCGACAAATGTTTGTTTGTGGGATATCTAAAGAAACTAAAGGATATTACTTCTATCTTCCATCGAGAGAACAAAGTGTTTGTTGCTCGTAATGGTGTATTCCTTGAAAGGGAATTTATTTCCAAAGAGGATAGTGGGAGTAAGATCCGTCTTGAGGAAATTCAAAGATCCCCGAAACAACATGCGAACCAACTTTAGAAGTTCGAAAGCAAGCTCACGTCGCGTCTTGAGCTTCAATCTTTGACACTAAGGCCCCGAGGAGGTCGAGTCGGGTACATCAACGGCTTTGAGAGATATGGATTTCTGTGGTGATGATCATCGAGTTGAGCTGATTGATCAAGATGAACCCACTACCTACAAAGAGGCAATTCGTAGTTACGAGTCGAGATAAGTGGCTAGAAGCTATGAAGTCAGAGATGCAATCCATGTACGACAACCAAGTATGGACTTTGGTTGACCCGCTCGAAGGAGTGCAAGGTCATTGATAACAAATGGTGTTATAAAAAGAAGACCGACATGGATGGTAATGTACACACTTTTAAATCGCGACTAGTAGTTAAAGGTTATAGACAAGTTCATGGTATTGACTATGGCGAAACCTTTTCCCATGTCGTGATGATAAAGTCAATTAAGATTTTACTTGCCATAGCGCATATTATGACTATGAGATATGGCAAATGGATGTTAAAGACTGCGTTTCTTAACGAAACCTTCTCGAGGATGTGTATATGACACAACTTTGAGGGGTTTGTTGATCCAACAAATCCTAGCAAAGTGTGTAAGCTTCAAAGGTCCATTTATGGATTGAAGCAAGCATCTCGAAAAGTCTGGAATACGTCGCTTTGATGAGCGTATTAAAGAATTCGGTTTCATCAAAAAGCGAAGGCGAGCCTTGTGTTTATAAGAAAGTAACTGATAATGCGGTAGTGTTCCTTGTGCTTTATGTGGGCGACATCTTGCGATTGGAAATGACATCCCCACATTACAAAGCGTAAAAGCTTGGTTGGGGAAGTGCTTTTCCATGAAAGACTTAGGCGAGGCTACATACATTTTGGGTATTAGAATCTATAGAGATAGATCTAACAAAATGATTGGCTCTGAGCGAGTGGATACATTGACAAAGTCTTGAAAGCAGTTCGATTTGCAAGACTCCAAAAAGGGATTCTTGCCCATGTCACATGGCGTTAAACTTCAGCGAGAACTCAAGGACCTTCCACAAGGGAGGACCAAGAGCGCATGAGTAAGATCCCATATGCTTCGGCCATTGGGTCTATTATATACGCCATGATATGCACTCGCTTGAGATGTCTCATTTGCTTTAAGTATGACTAGCGAGATATCAATCGACCACTGGTGAGTCACATTGGGCTGCGATCAAGAGCATTCTTAAGTACTTGAGAAGGACTAAAGATATGTTCTTAGTTTACGGAGGTCGGGGAAGGAAGTACGGTAGTAAATGGTTACACAGACGCATGAGCTTCGAGACAGCGTAGATGATTTTAGATCGTGATCGGTTTTGTGTTTTGTTTGAATGGAGGTGTTGTGAGCTGGAAGAGCTCAAAGCAAGAAACCGTGGCCGACTCTACAGTGAAGTGAGTATCTAGCTGCCTACGAAAGCGACTAAAGAAAGGCTATTTGGATCGGGGAAGTTTGTTGATGAACTAGGTGTCGTCCACTAGCATTGTGAACCCGGTGGACCTCTATTGTGATAAATGCTGGTGCCATTTCACAAGCTAAGGAACCTAGATCTCTGCTGATCAAACACATTCTCGGGCGTTTCCATCGATCGGAGAGATCATCGACAGAGAGGCGTTAGTATTTGCAAAGTTCATACTGAGGCGACAACATTGCGAGATCCATTGACCAAGCCAGCTCCCACGGCCTAAACATGAGAGTCATACTAGGTCAATGGGATTGAGGATCATGTATGATTGGAACTAGGGCAAGTGGGAGATTGTTAGTAGTGCCCTAGGACCATTAGCACATGTTGTGCGTTTTGTTATCTTTTTGAGCAAGTAATTGAATAGTTAATTTTGCTTTTGATTATCAAATGTGTGATTTGATAGTAAAACTCATTAGCTTATGTAATTACTATTCTAGAAGTCCCTAGTTTTATGTAATGCTTAATTACTATGAAATAAAACTAGTATGATTGTTGATTGATGATCTTGTTTCTTGATCATGTGTAATGGATACAAATCACATCATAGATGCAATATATAGGGATACATTGTATTGGGACGTGATCCGTCGGGAGAAGTAATACTTCATGGTCTTAAGTCATAAGTATTACTTCCTCAATACTATTTTAGAATCCTTAGACCTTATGTCTTCATTGATTCTAGTATGAATGGAGCCACGTTTTGACTCGAGTCGGACGTTACTTGTAGCGAGTAATCAATACGGCCCGATGATCGGATGTAGTGTCCTATCATAGCTTGAATGTGAGAGACATTGTAAGGAATTTGTCCCTCTCTATTATTGAGAGAGATATCCATGGGCCCCTCGATAGGGAAAGAGCTGTTTAAATGCATGGCAGTGCTCAAATGTATTTGATAAAGTGGTTATCAAATGCTATTTGTCGAAGCAGATCTACACGGAGATCGAGCATAAATATAATTAAGCTTAATAAGGGTGACGACCACCATGCCTTATGCTTAATTAGGATATCGCGAGACAAAGGGATTAAATAGTGGATTGATATTAGGTTCAGTTGTATATTCATTCACTTTGGGTAGTCATGATGTCACTGCTAGGGACCGCTTGTGATTTATGGACTCACGCTACTACTAAGTGTGTTTTCATTGCCATTGTGAGATGAACCTACGGGGTCACACGCATGAGGCAGAGCTAACTGAGCTTTATGTCAGATTGATGAATCTAGAATGTGTCTAGGTTCATTGTATCGACATTTGTCTTTACTGGAAATAATAAAGTGTTTATTATTCGAATTAGAGATAGGGGGCAATTTCGGTATTTTACCTATAGGCTGGGGATTACGTGGGAGTTATTATCAGATAAGGACTCCCAGCTACCCGAGCAAGTCTAAGGGGACGTGGGAGTTGAGGACTCCCATTGCAGGAAGGAGTTGAGGACGTGAGAGTTAGTTACGGGAACAAACTCTCACACCTATATAATAAACTCTTGGCGAAACCACTAGACCTCAATTCTTTTAGCTGAAATTAACCAAGAAACCCGAAATTAGATTTCGGTTTCAGCCTCTCCCTTTTCTCTCTAATTCCCAGAAAAAGCAGAAAAAGAGCGAAGAGCTAGCAATCGTTGCCCGTTTCAGTCGCGTGGATACCGGTAGAGGGACTTTCCGTGAGGAGATCAATTGGTGGCGATTAGCATCCAAGAAACGCCATCCTCCGTTCAAGAAGCGACTTCTTGAATCAGTAAAATGTAAGTTTTTACCGCTATTTTCGATTCGTTTCATATGAGCGGATCCTTCAGGGGAGGATCCATGGGTGTTTGGAACGAGTTTCCGCCCATGAATCCCTTCACTTAGACCATATCCATTTGCGAGTAAAAGAGGACACCGCCCCTTCTCGGCACAGCTATATAGCTATCCTTAGTGAAAAGTCCCCATTATCTTCTAATCGCCATACCAACCTATGGTTTTTTCCTTATGACTACCTCCGGGAGCTGCTCCACCATTCCTCGGGTAGCCAAGAGTGCATTTCAGATTTAACCCATCCGTGGTCACCAATATAGTCTCGGATGTTTGCCCGTTTTATGTCCGAGGCAACTGGATGTGCGAGATAGGCTAGGCTGCCTTGTTAGGTGAAATCTTCATAATAAATCGACCTTTTCCCATCCCGAATTAGTAACCCAATGTGTCTTTCTGCCAAGTGTTTAACTCCAATCATACGGCGCCAAGTAGGGGAGATGTTCGGCTGCGGTGATGCTAGTGTAACATGTTCAATATCTCTACAATGCCTTGATCTCATAAACGCCGCCCAAAAATTGTTCGTTGTCCGAAACCTCCACCATAATTTTATAAAATCAGTATTGCTCCATATAGACTAATCCAAGACCATTCGCCAAACCACATCGACATACACCCTTCCAAGACTTCCAATGTCTTCTCCTTTCACCACTCGACTCTCCCCATAAGAAACCTGCAAAAAGCTTTTCAATTCTTGACATTATAATCGCATGAGGATTCGCAACCGCCAATATGTGTAGGTCATGGAAATCAGCACATGTTTAATCAACACCAACCTACCCGCCATGTCATGAAGTCGAGTCTGTCACCCCTCCAATCTACCCTAAATTTTCTCAATAAGAGGTGCAAAATATTCTGCCTTTAGCCTTCCTTTGATCAATGGGCAGTCGGGGTATGTTAGAGGTAAATCCCCTTTGACAAAATGTGTAACGGATTGAATAATATTAGACTGCATATCTCTTGTTTTTTATGAAATATAATATGCAGACTTGCCAACATTAACTCGTTGCCCCAATCGATGTCTCTTCATACCTCTTCAGAAAACTCCACAAAATTCACGACATTCCATTTACCTCCATTAAGAAAAACAATAACATCATCCACAAAACTTAAATGAGATATATGAAGCGCATACCTTGGGAGTAGGTATGGCTGAATTGTACCCAATTGCATTGCTCTATCAAGTCCTCTTGAGAAAACCTCAGCTGCAATGATGAAAAGAAGAGACGACAAGGGGTCGCCTTGTTTCGCCCCTTTACCTATTTTGAAAAAACCATATGGAGAGTCGTTCACCAATACAGAAAACTAGTTTGAAGAGAATAAATTATGGACCAAGTGTAACAAATGATTTGTGAAACCAAACTGTAAATATGAGAAACCCGATCAAAGGCCTTCATCATATCCAATTTAACCACCAAATTTTCCCCGCGCACACGACGATCCAAGTGTTGGACCATCTCTTGCGCCAAAAGAATATTATCTGAAATCAATCGGCCCTTGACAAACCCAGACAGGTTAGGAGAGATTAATTTAGGCAAAATACCAGACAACCGATTTTCCAATACCTTTGTGCTAATTTTGCTGGCAAAGGTACACAGAGAAATATGCCAACATTTTGCAAAAGATAAGGGGTTTGAAATCTTCGTGATAAGAACTAGAAATGAGCTAGCCATGATTTTGGAAGTGGTAACCCTGCCCTGAAATCTCGGACTGAATTCAACATATCCTGACACACAATGCTCCAACAACTTTGATAGAAAGCCCCTGAAAATCCGTTAGGCCCAGATGCACTATCCTTGTCTAATGCGAACACCGAGAGTTTAACCTCCTCCATATCAAGCAAACTACCAAGATCCAAATTATCCGCTTCAGTAACCAATTTTGGGATGTTTGAAATTAATTCCCCATCCGTCATCACTTGTTCAGCCTCGTACAAAGCTTCAAAGAAACGGGCTCCCTCTCAGCCTATATCAACTTGGTCCATGAGGGATTCACCCGATGCTCCCTGAATGTTAGAAATGGTTAGCATTTTCCTTTTATTAGTACAAATTGCATGAAAGTACCTGGTATTTATATTTCCTTCTTTCAACCACCGAACTCTGGATTTCTGTCTCCAAAAAATTTCATTTATAAACAACTTTTGTTTATATTTTTCTCGCGATGAAACAAGGTTAGCCTTAGTAGAATTCGAAGGGGCTAAGTCATATTGTCTTTCTGCATGCTCCAATTTGTTCTCTGCTTTGCGAAGACCATTTTGCACATTTCCAAAAGTATCCCGATTCCACCGTTACAGCTCCACCTTCAATCTTTTTAATTTTCCTATCAGTACCTCCAACCCGTTACCCGCCGTCTCAGCTCCCCAATTAACCGTAACTATTTCATTGAAGGACTTGTGCTTGATCCACATATTTTGAAATGCAAAGGCTGATCCGCGAATCTGCTGGGTTATCCGCACTTTTATTAGGAGAGGGTAATGGTCTGAGACTGCTCGATGAAGATGTTCCACCGTTGTTGAAGCAAATACACTATTCCAATTTGTGTTGACTAGAGCTCGATCCAACCTCCTCACTAAAGGCGGGCTGGAGTATCGATTCCATGTAAAAGGACTTCCCACAAACCCAGTATCCAATAAGCCACAATCATGAATAGCCTCATGGAACTCAAGCATTGGAAGAGCTGCAGGAATTGAACCAAAACTCTCTGTCGGGCTTGTTACAACATTAAAGTCCCCACAGACAAGCCACGGATCATCATATATGCCTGCAAAACTGGTCAGTTCATTCCAAAGATCCCGGCGCTGAGTATATTGACAGCGCGCATATATAAAAGAGCCACAAACTGTTGTCCCTGTAAAATTATTCAACTGAACATGGACCACTTGTTCATAAGCACCCAAAATGGACACATCAACTGTCCCATCCCACAACAACCAAATCTTGCTAGTGTAGTTTCCAAACCAGTGATCAACACCCAAATGAGTGGCTATTAATCCCAAGTCAGACAATTACATCATAGGTTCTAAAAGAACAATAAAAGGTAATCGACTATCCCGTTTTAAAAGTTTTACCCGGCCTATCGACTCATCGTTCCCAATTCCTCTAATATTCCAAACAATACAACAATACAATCCATTAAAAAATAAAGCCAATAACATATAAGAGAGTACATGACATGCCCATCAAAAGGGACGATGCTCTTTTTGAGAAAATTGTTAGTAGTGCTCTAGGACCATTAGCATATGTTGTACATTTTATATCTTTTGAACATGTAATTGAATAGCTAATTTTTCTTATGAACATCAAATGCGTGATTTGATAGTAAAACTCATTAGTTTATATAATTACTATTCTAGTTGTCCCTAGTTTTATGTAAGCTTCTTTACAATGAAATAAAACTAGTATGATGTTTGATTGATGATTATGTTTTACTAATCATGTGTAATGAATACAAATCATATCATAGATGCAATGTATTGAGATATATTGTATCGGACGTGATCCGTTAGAGAAGTAACACTTCATGGTCCTTAGTCATAAGTATTACTTCCTCAATACTATTTTTAGAATCCTTAGACCTTATGTCTCCATTGATTCTAGCATGAATGGAGCCACGTTTTGACTTAGTCGGACGTTACTTTTAATCGAGTAATCAATACAACTGATGATCGGATGTAGCGTCCTATCGTGGCTTGAATGTGAGAGGCATTGTAAGGAATTTGTCCCTCTCTATTATTAGAGAGAGATATCCATGGGCCCCTCGATAGGGAAGACTGTCTAAATGCATGGCCGTGCGCAAATGTATTTGATAAAGTGGTTATTAAATACTATTTGTTGGAACAGTCTACCTGGATATCGAGCATAAATACAATTAAGCTTAATAAGGGTGACGACTACCATGCCTTATGCTTAATTAGGATATCGCGAGACAATTGGATTAAATAGTGGATTGATATTAGGTTCCACCGTAAATTCATTCACAATGGGTAGAGGGGCCGCTTGTGATTTATGAACACATACTACTACAAATTGTGTTTTCATTGCCATTGTGATATGAACCTACAGGGTCACACGCATAGACGAGTTAAGGAGCTTCATGTCCAGATTCAATGAATCCAGAATGTGTCTAGGTTCATTGTATCAGATATTTATTTCTCTGAGAATAATAAAGAGTTATTATTTGAATTAGAGATTAAGGAGGGGCATTTTCGGTATTGAATTATAGTTGGGATTACGTGTGAGTTATTATCCGATAAAGACTTCCACTACCAGCAGAAGTCTAGAGACGTGGGAGTTAAAGACTCCCACTGCTGGGAGAGTTGGTAAGGACGTGGGAGTTGTTTTTTAAACAACCTCTCACGCCCAAAAATACCTAAAACGGAAATCAGATTTCTGGTCTTGCAGTCTTCTTTTCTCTCTAGAATCCAAAAACTCTGAAGAACGAAGAGCTAGCACTCGCTGCCCATTTCGTCGCGTGGATACCGGTAGGGAGTAATTCCGCAAGAGATGACTCAAGGTGGTTGCTGCTGAGAGCCGAAAACCAGAATCTTTCACCAAGAAAACCAGAATCGTTCCTCAAGAAACGTAAGTCTTTTCGGTTTTATTCCATTCGTTTTAGTATGAGTGGATCCTTCAATGGAGGACTCATGGGTGTTTAGAACGAGTTTCTGCCCATGAATCCTTTCAGTGGTATCAGAGCCTTGCTCATACTATTCGAATTCGATATTGTTAATCACATCATAACACGTATCAATTTCGATTTGGTATGTGTAAGTGTGAAAAACAGAAAAGATTGGATCTTTGATTCGATATATGTGATATATGCATAAACTGATTTCGGTTAATCATGTTTATATGTTTTTGTGATTCGTTATGTTATTAATTTGATTAATATTCCATGAACTGCTATAGCATGATTCGGTTTGTAATTTAATTCGATTAATTTGCATAAACTGATATCGCATGTTTCTGTATATTCGGTACTGCATAAACTGTTTCTGTGAATCTGTTATTAATTCGATTAATTTGGTTATGCTTCCTGCGTTAATCTGATTAACCAATACATAATTTGATTATGTATGTTAGGCAATTTAGGGTTAAAATCGGGATCGCCGTTATGTTGACGCTTGTCGTTCCGCTGACCTAAGACTTTGTATATGTACTCGTTTTTATTTCATTATTCTTTATGTGAGTTTTAGCATGGTGAATAGCATGGTCTACTCGTTTACATTTAATTTTGTTGTAATTTTATAATACGACATGCGAATCGTTTTTCCAATGATGTAAAATTGTAATTGCTTTCTTAGATTAGTTTTAGTGCTTTACATTGAAAGGCTGGGTATGCCCATGTAATTATGTAACAAGACTGGAGGACGCTAGATCGAAGACTTTATCCATGAGATGGATATTGACTTAGATTGACCCTTGGCTCCTACAAGGCTCGTGGGAGTCATCATAGGATTAGGCCATGCTATCTCACGTTTACCTTATACTTTATATATTGCATGAGATGCTTTTATTTATTGTCTTATGGGGTTTAACAGTTTATTCACATTAAATCGTTTTAATTAAGTCTTAAAATGCCTACCTGAAGGGATTCATGGGCGGAAACTCGTTCCAAACACCCATAAGTCCTCCCATGAAGGATCCGCTCATACAAAACGAATCGGAAAAACAAGAAAAAGACTTACTTTTCTTGGCTCAAGAATATGATTCTTGAATGAAAGATTCTGTCTTTATGCTCTCAGCAACGATCACCTTGAGTCTTCCCTTGCGGAATTACTCCCTACCGGTATCCAAGCGACAAAACGGGCAGCGAGTGCTAGCTCTGAGTTTTTTGAGTTTCGGGAATTAGGGAGAAAGGGAGGCAGAAAATAGTTTTCTGGATTTCTTGGTATTTTAGCTGAAAATTGTCTAACCCTAGGGTTTCGGCCAAGAGAGGTTTTTATAGGAAGTGAGAGGTTGTTTCCAGAACAAATCCCACGTCCGCTCCACCTCTTCTGGCAGTTGGAGTCTTTAACTCCCACGTCCCCTAGACTTCTGCTGGTAGTGGGAGTCCTTATCGGATAATAACTCCCATGTAATCTCAACTATACCGAAAATGCCCCTTTATCTCTAATTCGAATAATAACGCTTTATTATTCTCAGAAAAATGAATGTCAGATACAATGAATCTAGAATGTGTCTAGGTTCATTGTATCTGACATTCATTTTTCATTGACCCCCGCCCGCTAACCCATTGACCCCCCCTCCCCCCGAAGGGATTCACGGGCGGAAACTCGTTCCAAACACCCATGGATCCTCCCCTGAAGGATCCGCTCATATGAAACGAATCGAAAATAGCGGTAAAAACTTACATTTTACGGATTCAAGAAGGCTGCTTCTTGAATGGAGGATGGCGTTTCTTGGATGCTAATCGCCACCAATTGATCTCCCTTGCGAAAAGTCCCTCTACCCGGTATCCACGCGGCCAAGCAGGCGGCGATTGCTAGCTCTTCGTCTTTTGCATTTTTCGGGAATTAGAGAGAAAAGGGAGAGGTGAAAGCGAAATCTAATTTCGGGTTTCTTGGTTAATTTCGGCTAAAAGAATTTAGGTCTAGGGTTTCGGCCAAGAGTTTATTATATAGGGTGTGAGAGTTTGTTCCCAGAACTAACTCTCACGTCCTCAACTCCTCTCGGCAATGGGAGTCCTCAACTCCCACGTCCCTTAGACTTCTGCTGGTAGTGGGAGTCACTTATCGGATAATAACTCCCACGTAATCCCAGCTATAGGTAAAATACCGAAATTGCCCTCTATCTCTAATTCGAATAATAAACACTTTATTATTTCCGAGAAAGACAAATGTTAGATACAATGAACCTAGACACATTCTAGATTCATTGAATGCGGACATAAAGCTCGTTAGCTCGTCTATGCGTGTGACCACTGTAGGGTTCATCTCACAATGGCAATGAAAACACACTTAGTAGTAGTGTGAGTCCATAAATCACAAGCGGTCCCTAGCGGGACATTGTGACTACCCAAAGTGAATGAATATACAACGGAACCTAATATCAATCCACTATTTAATCCCACTTTGTCTCGCGATATCCTAATTAAGCATAAGGCATGGTGGTCGTCACCTTTATTAAGCTTAATTATATTTATGCTCGATCTCCAGGGTAAAGTTGTTTCGACAAATAGCATTTGATAACCACTTTATCAAACACATTTGAGCACGACCATGCATTTAAACGAGTCTTTCCCTATCGAGGGGCCCATGGATATCTCTCTCAATAATAGAGAGGGACAAATTCCTTACAATGTCTCTCACATTCAAGCTATGATAGGACACTACATCCGATCATCGATCAGTATTGATTACTCTTTGTTACAAGTAACGTCCAGTGAGTCAAAAGCGTTAGCTCCATTCATACTAGAATCAATGAAGACATAAGGTCTAAGGATTCTAAAATAGTATTGAGGAAGTAATACTTATGACTTAAGAACATGAAGTATTACTTCTCGGGCGGATCACGTCGATACAATGTATCCCTATATATTGCATCTATGATGTGATTTGTATCCATTACACATGATCGGTAAAACAAGATCATCAATCAACAATCATACTAGTTTTATTTCATAGTAATTAAGCATTACATAAAACTAGGGACTTCTAGAATAGTAATTACATAAGCTGATGAGTTTTACTATCAAATCACACATTTGATAATCAAAAGCAAAATTAACTATTCAATTACTTGCTCAAAAAAGATAACAAAAGCGCACAACATGTGCTAATGGTCCTAGGGCACTACTAACAATCTCCCACTTGCCCTAGTTCGATCATACATGATCCTCAATCCCATTGACCTAGTATGACTCTCATGTTTGAGGCTGTGGGAGTGGCTTGGTCAATGGATCTGCAATGTTGTCGTGCTGTATGAACTTTGCAAATACTAACGTCTCCTCTTTCGATGATCTCTGCGATCGGATGGAAAGCGCTTTGAGAATGTGTTTGGATCGTTGGTGAGATCTAGGTTCCTTAGCTTGTGAAATGGCGCCCGATACTATCACAATAGAGGTCAGCTGGGTTCACAATGCTAGGGGACGACACCTAGTTCATCAACAAACTTCACGATCCAAGCGAGCTTCTTTGCAGCGCTTGAGAGCGACTAGATACTCGAGCTCATGTTGTAGAGTCGGGCCCACGGTTTCTTGCTTTGAGCTCTTCCAGCTCACGACACCTCCATTCAAACAAAACACAAAACCCAGATTGCGATCTAAAATCATCTACGTCGGTCTGGAAGCTTGCGTCTGTGTAACCATTTACTACGGACTTCATTCACGACCTCAGTAAACTAAGAACATCTCTTTAGTCCTTCTCAAGTACTTAAGAATGCTCTTGACTACGATCAATGTGACTCACCGAGAGTCGATTGATATCTGCTAGTCATACTTAAAGCAAATGAGACATGCAGGGCGAGTGCATATCATGGCGTACATAATAGACCCAATGGCAGAAGCATATGGGATCTTACTCATGCGCTCTTGGTCCTCCCTTGTGGAAGGTCCTTGAGTTCTGCTTGAGTTTAACGCCATGTGACATGGGCAAGAATCCCTTTTTGGAGTCTTGCAAAGCTGAGACAGTTTGATGCACCTTGTCAATGTATCCACTGCAGCTCGAGGCCAATCATTTTGTTAGATCTATCTCTATAGATTCTATTACCCAAAATGTATGTAGCCTCACCTAAGTCTTTCTTGGAAAAGCACTTTCCCCAACCAAGCTTTTACGCTTTGTAATGTGGGGATGTCATTTCCAATCGAGTAAGATGTCGTCCACGTAAAGCACAAGGAACACTACTTGCATTATTAGTTACTTTCTTATAAACACGAGGCTCGTCTTCGTTTTTTGATGAAACCGAATTCTTTAATACGTTCATCAAAGCGGCGATTCGACTTCGAGATGCTTGCTTCAATCCATAAATGGACCTTTGAAGCTTACACACTTTGCTAGGATTTGTTGGATCAACAAACCCCTCGGGTTATGTCATATACACATCCTCGAGAAGGTTTCAGTTAAGAGCGTGAGTCTTAACATCCATTTGCCATATCTCATAGTCATAATATGCGGCTATGGCAAGTAAAATCCTAATTGACTTTATCATCACGACGAGGGAAAAGGTTTCGTCATAGTCAATACCATGAACTTGTCTATAACCTTTAACTACTAGTCGCGATTTAAAAAGTGTGTACATTACCATCCATGTCGGTCTTCTTTTTTATAACACCATTTGTTATCAATGACCTTGCACCCCTTCGGGTGGGTCAACAAAGTCCATACTTGGTTGTCGTACATGGATTGCATCTCGGACTTCATAGCTTCTAGCCACTTATCGACTCGGAACTATGAATTGCCTCTTTGTAGGTAGTGGGTTCATCTTGAGCAATCGAGTTCAACTTTGATGATCATCGATCCCGAGAAATCCATATCTCTCAGTGTTGATGTGCAGGCTCGACCTCACTTGGGCCTTGTGTCAAAGATTGAAGCTCGAGTATCGGCACGTGAGCTTGCTTGAACTTCTAAAGTTGGTTCGGATGTTGTTTGGGGATTTTGAATTTCCTCAAGATGGATCTTACTCCCACTATCCTCTTTGGAAATAAATTCCCTTTCAAGGAATACACCATTACGAGCAACAAACACTTTGTTCTCGATGGAAGATAGAAGTAATATCCTTTAGTTTCTTTAGGGTATCCCACAAACAAACACTTGTCAGATTTGGGGCGAGTTTATCGGATAACAAGCGTTTTACATCGCCTCGCATCCCCCAAATTTTGAGAAATGACAAACTAGGTCGTTTCCCAGTCCACATCTCATATGGAGTTTTACGAACCGCTTTAGAAGGTACTCTGTTTAATATAAATGCGGCGAGTTTCTAGGGCGTAGCCCCGAAAAGGAAATTGGAAGACTTGTTTGACTCATCATAGATCGAACCATATCTAATAAGGTGCGATTCCTCCGTTCGACACGCCATTCCATTGTGGTGTGCGGGGAGGAGTTAATTTGTGAAACAATTCCACAACCACTAAGATGTTCGTCAAACTCTTGGTTAAGGTATTACGCCACCTCGATCGATCGAAGTATCTTAATACTTTTACCAAGTTGATTTTGTACTTCATTTTGAAATTCTTTGAATCTTCCAAAAGATTGATTTATGTTTCATTAGATAGGCGTAGCCATATCTCTGAAATCATCTGTGAATGTGATGAAATACTGAAACCCTCCTCTAGCACTTGTGTTCATTGGTCCACAAACATCCGTATGTATGAGGCCCGACAAATCGGAAGCTCTCTCACTTTGTCCGAGTAAAGGGAGCTTTAGTCATTTTGCCCAACAAGCAAGATTCACACGTCTCATAAGACTCTAAGTCAAATGATGTTAAAATTCCATACGTATGGAGTTTTGATATGCGTTTCTCGTTTATGTGGCCCAAAGCGATGAGTGCCAAAAGTAGGTTTGGTTTAAGTCATTTGATTTAAACCTTTTAGTATTAATGTTATAGATGGGCCTTTTAATGGAATCATCGAGGTTAAGAATATAAAGCCCATTCATCAAAGAGGCATCTCCATAAAAGATACGATCTTTATGAATGGTGCAAATTTTATTCATAATACTTAATTCAAAACCTTGATATCCAAACAAGAAAGCTGAAATAATATTCCTACTCAAAGTTGGAACATACAAACAATTATCTAGTTCTATGATAAGGCCACTTGGCAAAACTAAATTAAATGTCCCCAGTAGCTACAGCAACAACTCTTGCTCCGTTGGCTACTCACGAGGTCCACTTCTCCTTTTGCCGGTGATCTACTCCTTTTGAACCCCTGCACATTTGCACAAATGTGAGATCCATAACCGTTATCTAATACCCATGAAGTAGGAGCGAGACATGTTAATTTCTATAACATAAATACACGGAGAGGCAGTCAAGCTGGCCTTTCCCTTTTTCTTCTCTTCCAAATAGAGTTTGCAATTCCGTTTCCAATGGCACAGTTCGCCACAATGGAAGCAAACTCCCTCCTTTGGTGCCTTGGCTTTGAGGGGCTGGGGCTTGGGCTTGTCATTGCCTTTGCCTTTACCTCTCTTAGCCATGGGCTTTCCCTTGCCTTTCTTCTTGAAATTCCCTTTTTGAACCATTAAGACTTGAGGGGATTTCTTAATGTTGATTCGACTGCTTGAGCATCCCAGTGAATTTCGTGTATGGTCTTCTCCATGGCATGCATGTTGAAGTTCATTACGAATTGGTCATACTCCGGTGGGAGTGAGCCCAAGATCATATCTGTGGCCATGTCATGACCTACGGCGGCTCCAAGCTTCTCGAGTTAGTCAAAATAGCCGCTTCATCTTAAGAGCGTGTGCACTCACGAGAGGTTCCAGGGGGCCATTTTGCAACTATTTAACGCCTTAGTTGTGAGGAATCTTTCATGATGAGCTTGCTCTTGGAACATTTCCTTGAGCTGGCCCATCATCTGGAAAGCCTCAACTCCTTCAAACTGTTTTTGAAGGTCAGGGCTCATTGTGACTAACATGAGACAAGTCACATCGTTAGAGTCATCGAAATGCTTCTTCCAAGCATCTCTTAGAGCTCTAGGGGCGTTATTTTCAGGCTGTTCAGGAATGTCCGTTTCAAGAACGTCTGACTTTCTTTCCCAGCTAAGGACAATCCTTAAGTTGCGGGCCCAATCAAGGAAATTGGTCCCGC
The DNA here is from genome assembly GCA_026122235.1 of Vinca minor. Lineage (NCBI taxonomy): Eukaryota > Viridiplantae > Streptophyta > Magnoliopsida > Gentianales > Apocynaceae > Vinca > Vinca minor. The sequence goes on from JAOCZM010000081.1 coordinate 17,759, forward strand.
TTAGTTTTTCCTTCTCAAGGATTGATCGCAGTGAATTGTGTGATGAATTGGTTGCCATTATCTACATTAAGTTAATTGCAAAGTTATTAGTTTTTGAGCAAAAACATTTTCCACAATTTCAACACTTGATAATGGTGGGTAAAAACATTTTACAATAGTTATAGGAAAGCTTTGGCTTAACACCCACAATTAAAGTAAAATCATCTAATGGGAATGACATCTATATGTCCCGGCTATTTCCCATTTTATGCCCTAGGCCCAAAACTATTTTGATAGCCTAGTTAAGTCGGACCATGTCTAAGCATGTGGAAATCACTATTTTCCCATCTCCTCTCGCCTAGATAACCACTTATCCAGTTTGCTTTGGCAAGCGAGACATAATGATGATCCAAGCTCATGGAGTGCTTAGGATATGGTAGGCACTTTGAGACTTAATTAAAACCATTTAATGTGACGTTCAAAATTAAATCCATCCGGACATAAAATAAACATCACACGCGAGTTATTAAGCGAAAAAAGTAAATGTGATATAGCATGGCCTATTCCTATAATGACTCCCACGAGCCTTGTGGGAGTCAAGGGTCAATCTAGGTCAAAATCCATCTCATGGATAATGTCTTCGATCTTGTACCTCCAGCCTTGTTACATATTTGCATGGGCATACCCGACCTTCAATGTAAAGCGATAAAGCTAATCTAATGAAGCGATTACAATTTTACAACATTGAAAAAGCGACTCGCGAGTCGTATTATAAAATTACAATCAAAATATGTAAAACAAGGGGTATAGTAGGCCATGCTATTCACCATGCTAATATCACATAAAGCACAATGAAATCATACACAAAGTCTTAATTCGGGGGGAGCGACGAATCGGGGCGACGCAGACGGCGGTCCCGCTGGAAGGAAAATCTGATTCTACATCAGCTCATCGAATGAGGGTTTCCTCCCAGATTTACCCCTCAATCGCCTAACTTAGATAATCGGATTATTCATCGGTTAATCGAATTAACCGAGTTGATAACCGATTCATAAACAGTTTATGCATATAATCAAATTAATCTAATTAATCACAGATTCACGATTTATGCAAATTAATCAAATTTAATTTCAAACCGAATCATGCTAAAGGCGATTTATACAACGTGAGTTTATGCAGCAATGATTCATCAAAGCAGCTGATTCATATATCACACATATCATGATCAAAGAGACAATCTTTAAACGCATTAAAGCGGTTTATGCGATATTATAATCACGAAACATGAAAGAACCAATCTTTTCTGTTTTTCACAAATATACATACCAAATCGAATTTGATATATGTTAAGATGTGATTAACAATATCGAATCACGAATCGTATGAGCAAGGCTCGATACCACTGAAGGGATTCACGGGCGGAAACTTCGTTCGAAACACCCATGGATCCTCACTGAAGGATCAGCTCATATGAAAGCGAATCGAAAATAGCTGTAAAAACTTACATTTCTACGGATTCAAGAAGGCTGCTTCTTGAATGGAGGATGGCGTTTCTTGGATGCTAATCGCCACCAATTGATCTCCCTTGCGGAAAGTCCCTCTACCCAGGGTATCCACGCGGCCAAGCGGGCAGCGATTGCTAGCTCTTCGTCTTTTTACATTTTTCAGGGAATTAGAGAGAAAAGGGAGAGCTGAAAGCGAAATCTAATTTCGGGTTTCTTGGTTAATTTCGGCTAAAAGAATTTAGGTCTAGGGTTTCGGCCAAGAGTTTATTATATAGGGTGTGAGAGTTTGTTCCCAGAACTAACTCTCACGTCCTCAACTCCTCTCGGCAATGGGATTCCTCAACTCCCACGTCCACTAGACTTCGATGGTAGTGGGAGTCCTTATCGGATAATAACTCCCACGTAATCCCGGCTATAGGTAAAACACCGAAATTGCCCCTATCTACTAATTCGAATAATAAACACTTTATTATTTCCGAGAAAGACAAATGTCGGATACAATGAACCTAGACACATTCTAGATTCATTGAATGCAGACATAAAGCTCGTTAGCTCGTCTATGCGTGTGACCACTGTAGGTTCATCTCACAATGGCAATGAAAACACACTTAGTAGTAGTGTGAGTCCATAAATCACAAGCGGTCCCTAGCGAGGACATTGTGACTACCCAAAGTGAATGAATATACAACGGAACCTAATATCAATCAACTATTTAATCCCTTTGTCTCGCGATATCCTAATTAAGCATAAGGCATGGTGGTCGTCACCCTTATTAAGCTTAATTATATTTATGCTCGATCTCCGGGTAGATTGTTTCGACAAATAGCATTTGATAACCACTTTATCAAACACATTTGAGCACGGCCATGCATTTAAAGCAGTCTTTCCCTATCGAGGGCCCATGGATATCTCTCTCTAATAATAGAGAGGGACAAATTCCTTACAATGTCTCTCACATTCAAGCTATGATAGGACACTACATCCGATCATCGGTCGTATTGATTACTCTGTTACAAGTAACGTCCAGTCGAGTCAAAGCGTGGCTCCATTCATACTAGAATCAATGAAGACATAAGGTCTAAGGATTCTAAAATAGTATTGAGGAAGTAATACTTATGACTTAAGACCATGAAGTATTACTTCTCGACTGGATCACGTCGATACAATGTATCCTATATATTGCATCTATGATGTGATTTGTATCCATTACACATGATCAGTAAAACAAGATCATCAATCAACAATCATACTATTTTTATTTCATAGTAATTAAGCATTACATAAAACTAGGGACTTCTAGAATAGTAATTACATAAGCTGATGAGTTTTACTATCAAATCACACATTTGATAATCAAAAGCAAAATTACCTATTCAATTACTTGCTCAAAAAGATAACAAAACGCACAACATGTGCTAATGGTCCTAGGGCACTACTAACACCCCCCCCCGCCCGCTAACCGGCTTGCGGGACCGCCGTCTGCGTCGCGCAGATTCGTCGTTCCGCTGACCTAAGACTTTGTATACGTACTCGTTATTAATTTAATTGTGCTTTATGTGATTTTTAGCATGGTGAATAGCATGGCCTACTATACCCCTTGTTTTACATATTTTGGGTTGTAATTTTATAATACGGCCTGCGAGCTGTTTTTCAATGTTGTAAAATTGTAATCGCTTTCTTAGATTAGCTTTATTTTTTTACATTGAAGGCTGGGTATGCCCATGCAACTATATAACAAGGCTGGAGGCTGCTGGATCGAAGACTTTATCCATGAGATGGATATTGACTTACACTACAAGAAAACGGTTAAATAGCAACGGAATTTAGCGACCGAAATTTTCGGTCATCTATAATAACGACGTACTCCCGACCGAAAACACATCGGTCGTTAATCCGTCGGCCACAACAGCCCCGTTGACCAATTTGAAACGCCATCGTTTTGTTCAGTCTTAACGACCGAATACAGACGGATATTAACGACCTAATACCGACGGCATGTAATGACCGAAAACATATTGGTCGTTATACCGTCGCCCTTCCGTCGGCCACATCTGTCCCGTTGACCAAATTGAAACGCCATCGTTTTGTTCACCCGTAACGACCGAATACCGATGGAAAGTAACGACTGAATACCGACGGAATATATAACGGTGTTTATTTGTTAGTTAACGACGCAATAACTACCGATAATAGAGACCGAATTTGCCTTGACTGTCGCTATTCGGTCACTGTATTGTCGGTCGTTTCAGTACATAAAACGACGTCGTTTTGCTTGTCTCTGTCAAACAAATCCCTAATTATTCAAACACTTGTTAAAAATATTCAGTCCTCCTCTCCCCCGCGAAACACACTCCACCTCCATTTTCCTCTCCGACCGAATACCACCCCGCTACCTCCACCTCCGATCAACTACTCATCCCTCGACGCTCCGATTCTCTCTCCTCCTAAGCCTTCTCCCCCTGCAAAACCCCACTCTCCACCTGCCTGTTCCTCCCCGCGAAACTCCACCGCCATTCTGCCCCTCCGTCTTCAGCCACAGCCACCACCTCCCCACTCGCCACCTCCCCACCGCCATTCCACCGTTCAAAGGGCAATATAATCTGTTTTCAAATTTTTTTCCTGAAATTAATCTGTTTTGTAAATTAACAATGCAGGTAACCCCCAAATTCGAACTCAGAGTTTAGACCCCCAAATTAACTTCTTCAACTCCCCGACAATCCACTAGAAGGTATTCTTAATTTTTCAATTCTCACATTAGAAACTTTTATTCGACATTTAAGGAAATGTTTGTTTGTTATTTGTTACATGTTCATATATTCATTTCTTTTTTGGCTATGGGTGGGGTGGGGTGGTTTATTCTTAACTGTAAGATTAAAGTATTAATGATGGCACACTATTCTCTTATTCTATTCAAAGACTCATCCGATTTTTTTCTAAGTTTGTGCTTAGGATTCAATTCAGTGATTTCATTCTGAGATATCAGCGATTTTATGTTCTATAACCAACTAGTGAACCATGTCTACTACCTGATAATAGACGTAGAAAAATTGTTAGACTAAAAAGTTGGGCTAATTTTTTTATGTCCTTATGTGAGTAAGATAACAAGATGAAGAATATACTAGGCGGATCCGAATTGGCTCCAGATAACAAAATAGTTTTATGCGCACACAATTGATCATCCAAGAAAGTTAACTATATCTTAAGAAAAAACCAAGAACAAAACTATAAATTAAAAGAACCAGTTAGAGTAATTGCTGAGCATAAAGTCAAAACACTCACCCTCTTCTTGGACAGTGTATCGATTGGTGACATCACTTTGGGTTGCACATAATTCTTTTTAAAATTGGAGAGTCAATGGTATATGATTTTCACTTTAACAATTTTGCTCTCATTTTTAGGCAATTAAATCTAATTTGTTTAGACACTAATCATTTCCGTTACTTTAAGTTTCACCTTAACTTTCGAAATAAAATGTATATATTTTGATTGGGATTTTTTTCCTTGAGAAATACATGTTCTAAGAATGAAAAAATTAATTTATTTGTGAAAGAAAATATTAGAAACAAAAGTTGTGTTTTTAACTTTTACATGTACAAAACTAACCCAAGTGCACATGTAAGAGAATCTTTTACAAGCTAAAGAAAAGGCTAAACATTTCTCTATATTCATAGGAGTGAAGAAAAAAAGCTCGTAAAAATCTCGCATATAGGGAAAGTTCAGAACCTACAAATTAGGATTGGAATGAATACATGTATAGTAAACAAAACAAAAAAACTGGAAGAGGTGAGAAAGTACAACAGAAAAATTGCGTTTCAGAAAATGTTGGGAGCCGTTATTGCCCCCACGTAGTGACGAAGATAGGGGCGGGTAAGGGTAGTCGATTAAAATTGCCCCACAACTCGGTGATATATCTCGACTAAATAACGCCGTAGAACTTTAAATTACCACATTCTTCCATGTGGAAATTGGTGCACCAAACAAATACTAGATGATTAGAGGATCCATAACCCGCAAGTATTGATATCCCTTAGCAGGGCATGGTAAGCCTATAATGGATAAAAATTGGCAAAAAAACAAACAGAAAATACATAACGAAGCATATAGTTTTTGTTACTTGGGATCGAACTTTAAGTTGTAGGGATTGTTGTAGTTTTCCCTGTTTTTTGCTTCTAATCCGCTTAATTTATAATTTAGAGATGCCTCCAAAGAAAACTATACGAGCGTGCTTGCCATTTAGTCAGACTCCAGTGTCTGCTACGCCCCCTACCTCCAGACACGTTCATCATCCGGTTCGCAGTCGACAGGTGCATCTGCCCCTGTGCTCGGTATGACACATCCGACACAGTCTGTTGGTGAGTACGTCTCTCGGGATTCTCCCGCGGTAGCACCGCCCACCGACTCTATGCCAGTTGGAGGCTCAGCGACTCACCAGTCTGATGTCCCAGAGACGAGGACTGATTCCAGTACTAGAGGAGCGCCGATTGCAGTAGATATTCGGACTCTCCTGCAGCCGACTTATGGCACGTAAGTTAATTTCAAACTTATGTCCTTTATAAATCAAGTTAATTATAATTCTTTTAATCATTTTAATCTCTAATTGAATTTTGTTGCTGCTATTATAGTTTTAGATTGAGCTCTAGCTGCTCCGCCGCCATTACCGGTATATTCCAGGGCCGTTTCATGGGAGCATATAGGACCCTAAAGGATGTTTCCATGGAGGAAGAAAATATGTGGTGGGAAGAGTTTACGGTAAATGTATCAATTATAATGAATTCACAAGTGTATAAATATTAATTATCTAACATTATTTAAAAAAACAGAAAAGTTATCGATGGGCTCCTGACCATGAGGAGGGGGTCAAGAGAGGTTGGCGCACGATACTTAAGAGGAGACTGAGCGGTATCATGAGTGACCACCGGAAAAAAGATAAGAAGCCCAAATGGGTTTCTGAAACTGATTGGGACAGACTGAAAACGTATTGGGCAACTCCGGAATTTCAAGCCAAGTCTAAAAAGACAACAATCAACCGGAAGGAGGGGAGGGACGGCAAAGGCCCAATGAAGCATACGGGTGGTTCCCTTAGCCACATTGAGCATCATCAGAGACTGGTAATTGTAAAAGTTTTCAAATTTATTAAAATTTTGTGTTTTTATTTACGTATTTAATGTTTTAATAGATTTTATAAACAGGAAAAGGAGGCGGGACATTCAATCCCATTCCCGGATAGCTATGATTGGTGTCATCAACACCATACCAACTCGAAGAAAGGGGAATATGTTGATGACGATTCTAGACACCTATCGGTAAGTATTTCCAAACTGGTTCCATTTTTTTATATTAGTTATTTACTTGCATTTATCACTAACCTTCCTTTTTTTTTTACAGGGAGTGTTCCATTCTGTTTATGACAATGCTGCAACCCAAGCTACTCAAGCAGGTCAGCCACCACCCGATTTGCCGACTCAGATTGCGCTCTCTGCGGAGGCAGTTGGCGGGCTAAAAAAGGGACGAGTTCAAGGACTCAGTTCCTTCTCGGATGTGGTTAAGGCAATGAGAGGAGGTAGTCAGTCGGTATCTCACTCAGAAATGGAACACAAAATAACAGAACTGAACGAAGAATGGAAGAAAAAATTTGAAGACAAAGAGAGAGAATATAAGCGGAGAGAAAATAAGAAAAATAAGGCATTAGCTAGTACCTTATTTGAGATGTTTTCAAATAGGGACGCTATATTAAGCCCAGCTGAGCTAGAAGCTGGATTGAGCGACTTAGATAATGATGACTTAGATTCAGATTATGACGATGATCCCTTAGCTGTAGAGGCCGTCAATAGAGATTGTAGGTTTTTTGGAATATTATTCGACTTTTGTTATGTTTTTTTGGTTTAATGTTGAACTCTGCTTGTTATTATCACTATTGTATGCTTATGGTATTTTCGTGATGGTGATCTAGTTAAGTTTTCTGCTGGAATATTGACTTATATGTTATTTGTATGCTTATGACTTATGGCAGGGTGTATACTGTTTTTAAAATTTCTGACTCTGGAATATTGTTATGGGCGACAGAATAGCGACCATCTTAGGGTATAGGGTTAGGGTTTAGGGACCGAATAGCGACCGCTACCTCAGTTTCAGTCGGTATTTGGTTGCCCTATGCATATACAGTCGGCATTCGGTGGCCCCGGCTTAAAAATTAAAAAACCCGGGCACTTAATGATCTACTAGTTGAATTGTCATGCCCCATGGCTAAACAAGTTTTAACATTAATTTGTATGAGTTTAACTATTCAATTTAATGTGTGTGTTTATATATGTATACACATATGAATTAGTAATAGTAATTAACAGTCGTCAATAATGTTTCTATAAAAAAAACCCGCAAAACGGTAAAATATCGGGAAAATTAGGCGACCGAATACCGACCGTGTATGCATATACGGTCGGTATTCGGTCGCCCAATTTTATGGTCGCGACCGGCCCGGCTTAAAAAATTAAAAAATCCGAGCACTTAATGATCTACTAGTTGAATTGTAATGCCCCGTGTCTAAACAAGTTTTAACATTAATGTGTATAATTTTAAGTTTTAACATTATTGACGACTGTTAATTACTATTATTAATTCATATGTGTATACATATATATATACACACAAACACATTAAATTGAATAGTTAAACTTCTACACATTAATGTTAAAACTTGTTTAGACACGGGGCATTACATTTCAACTAGTAGATCATTAAGTGCCCGGGTTATTTAATTTTTATCCGGGGCGACAGAATACCGACCGTATATGCATATACGGTCAGCACTCGGTCGCCTAATTTTCCCGATATTTTACCACTTTGATATTTTCCCGCTTTGATATTCCCGCTTTTCCTTTTGCTTGCCGACCGAAATATGTAGCCGGTCGGTAATCGGTCGCTAATTATTTAAGATGAAACGACACAGTTCTGTTTTGAAATTGCTGTAAAACAGAATACCCAATAAAAGAAACCCACTTGTAAACCTGCGCGACCCTCTTCTTTGAAACCCTCCTCCCTCATTGCCTCCACCTCCCCCCTCCCGGGCTACACCGGAACTCCGACGGTCCACCACCACCGGTCGGCTTTAGGTGCTCAGCACCACCACTCTGAATTAGGTGCTCCATTTCTTCTTCTTCTTCTTCTTCTTCTTATTTTTCCCACATTAAAAGATTAAATTTATTTTTTCTTCCATAAATGATTATGAAAATATGCTTACAACATATATTTGATTTATGATGGACCAAGGTTTCTTTACTTGGAATGAACTTGTAGGTGTTTATTACACTTTAACCTTGACATTTGTTTTCTTCTTCTTTTGTTGAAATTAAAGATTAAATTTATTTGTGTCCATAAATGATTATGAAAATATACTTACAATATATATTTGATTTATGATGGACCAATGTTTCTTTACTTGGAATAAACTTGTAGGTGTTTATTACACTTTAACCTTGACATTTGTTTTCTTCTTCTTTTGTTGAAATTAAAGATTAAATTTATTTGTGCCCATAAATGATTATGAAAATATACTTACAATATATATTTGATTTATGATGGACCAATGTTTCTTTACTTGGAATAAATTTGTTGGTGTTTATTACACTTTAACCTTGACATTATTCTTTATCATTGTAAACCTTGACAAAAATTAAGATAAGATGCCATTAATAACATAGGTACGTAAAAAAGTTCTAAATCATCAAACATAAGGTTCTATGCATTTACTTATGAAGACTTGTTCTATGCAAATATTGTGTTTATAATGGAGGACCGTAGTTGGATATATATGGATTCAACATCTAATGGTGGATCCCGTCATAGTCCATAATTTATAGCGGGAGTGAAACAATTTGTAAATTTCGTTATTAGTATGTCTGCTAATGTACAAAATGATGGGATTAGGTGTCCTTGTGCGGGTTGTAGAAATAAGGATTTTCATGTACCAAATATGGTGAAGTATCATCTTATTATGAACGGATTTGTGTCTAATTATGGTAATTGGACATGTCACGGTGAGGCATTTTTTCCAATGCCTCAAATTCCGTTTATTAATGAAACCTCTCATGATGTGGATAATTCTAGAAGACATATGACAAGAAACAATTATCGAGAGATGGTTTTTGATGCTGCCGGACCTAGTTTTAATGACCTGGAAAATAGGGACGTTGAAGAACCCCCCAATCCGCAGGCACAAATGTTCTATGACATGTTGAAGGCTGTTGATAGCCCACTGTACGGAGGTTGTACAAACCATTCACAACTATCAATGACTGCTAGAATGTTGAGTATAAAGTCCGAAGACAACTTATCTAAAACTACTATAGATAAATTTGCACAGTTGATGAAAGAGGCGTTTCCTCCTCAAAATAATGCATTAGACGACTTTTACCAAATGAAGAAATTGGTTAAAGGTCTTGGATTACAGGTGCAAAAGATAGATGTTTGTTTTAACGGTTGTATGTTGTACTGGAAAGATGATGTTGAGAGTAGAGAATGCAAGTTTTGTGGTCATGCTAGGTATATTAAGAAAAAGAAATCAAAAAATACACGACAAAAAGATATTTCTTGCAAAAAGATGTATTATTTTCCAATTACTCCGAGATTACAAAGATTGTATGCATCCGAGAAAAGCTGCAAAACACATGACATGGCACTCACACGGTGAGAGAGAAGAGGAATAATGAATCACCCAAGGGATGGGGAAGCTTGGCAACATTTTGATAGAACACACACTTTGATTTTTGCAGCGGAACCTCGAAATGTAAGGCTTGGGTTATGTACAGATGGTTTTGCACATTTCGGCATGTCAGGGAAGCAATATTCTTCTTGGCCAGTTATTCTAACTCCTTATAATCTCCCCCCTTGGATGTGTATGAAGAACAATGTAATGTTCTTAACTATCATTGTACTTGGACCCCAAAATCCAAAACACAAGATTGATGTGTACTTGCAGCCTCTCATCGATGAATTAAATCAGCTGTGGAGTGAAGGTGCATAAACTTATGACATCTCAATTTGCAATGCATACTAGGTCGAAGAAGCTGCTACATTCTTTAGCTATTATTTCGAACCCCACGTGAAAACAAAAGTTACAACCGTTGGGCGAAATGATGGAGATGACGAGACAAGTGATCCTGAACCTGAATTATTATCAATTTGCAACTTACCGGGAAGATCATTTGGAAAAAAAGAAAAGATTTTATTATCTGATAAAGATTATAAAACAGCCATGAATTATATCTTGATGAATTGTGAAGAGGTCGAACAATATCTTCAGTAAGTAAACCTATCTATTGCTTCATTTTTGTTATATAATTGAAAGTTGGCAAATAATAATATTGTCATTAATTTGTAATTCAGGAAATTTGTCAGTGAAGTAAATGACCAAACACCGCATATAACGGAGGAAGAACTTCAAAGTCGGGTTTATAATGATTTTTCCAAATGGTTTGGAACTCATGTAAGTTTTGTAATGTGTAGAAATATAGTTGTCTTAAAAATACCTAAACTAAATTAATTTACATTTTGTTGTTCTAAACAAATACATAGCCTTCCGCAACATTTTGAAATGTTGTTGAAAAATCTGTCATGGGGCCCGTCAAGGAGAGTGATGTAATAAACCGGTTACGTTGTTAACGGTTATAGATTTCACACAAAAGCCCACAGTGAAGGAAAATGAACGACAAACAGCGGGTTATGGGTTAAAGGAGATTATTACGGAGAGTTAAAGCAGGTCATTGAAGTTGAACTTGCTGGAGTACCTCACCCAAAAATAATTCTTTTCAAATGCGACTGGTTTGATTCTACTCCAAATCGAGGTCTTAGGGTGCATCCTCAATATAAACTTGTAGAAATCCATAGGAAAAGAATGTACCAGGGTTACGATCCCTTTGTATTTGCTTCCCAATGTCAACAAGTCTACTACACACCTTATCCGGGGAGTAAGACAACATCTAGGGCTGATTGGTTGGCTGTTTGTCGTTCCAAACAACGTCTATATGACGTTCCTGGTGTTCTGGTAGCGTATCAGGAGGAAGTACGCGAGGAGGAGACCAGTCTCATTGATCCAACGATTACTGTAGTTGGTCAACTTACACACCGGTCAGGGGAAATTGAAGTTGTCCTTGTGACCGTTACGAGTCGTGTTGATGACGATGATGATGAGGAAGAAATCATGTCGGGTGATGACAATTCTGAAGAAGAGGATGAATTCATGTCGGAAGATGATTATGAATAGGAAAAATACAAGTATAAATTTTTAACTCTTCTTTTATTGTAACATTTATTTCTCGTATTATTAATATCTTTCACGCTTCACAACTAGCTTTTTTTACTTGCACATATTGAAGATGAGTAATATTTGTTCTGTTAATTTTAGTACTTTATGACCATAAATTAATTGACGTATTTGAAATGTTAATTTTATTCTTGAATTTTCAGGTTTCAACTCATAGATGAAAAGAGTATTAGAGAAGTGTAAACTTTGGTTGTGTTGTTGTAATCAAAATAACATGTGCTCACTTTGCTTTTTGTAATGTAAATTAGAAGTGCATTCTTTGATTGTTACTTTAAATAAGAATTGTAGGCTTTGATTGTTGTAATGTAAATAAGAATTGTATTCTTTGATTGTTCTAATGTAAATAAGAATTGTTGTATTTGTGGTTTTAGTGAGATCATTGGTTATGTACTGTTATTTTTGGGTTGTATTCATTATGTTTGTTATTTGGGATTTTTTGGATATTGTTTTTGGTTTGTATTGCTGTTTTGGATTTTCTGTTTCATATAGCAGTTTTTTATATAGGGATTTAATTATATTTTAGATGTATTTTTTTAAATTAAAAACAAGTTAGCGACGGAATAGCGGTTGCTATTAGCTTAAAGTCAAGTCAAATAAATTCTAGTCGGTGGCTATTCCGTCACATTCTAGTCGGTAATCGGTTGCATTAGTATCGGTCGGTAATCGGTCGCATTCTTATCGGTCGAAAATCAGTCGCTTTATTATCGGTCTGTATTCGATCGCGTGATTATCGGTCGGTAATCTGTCGCTTAATCGATCGGTAATCGGTCGCGTAATGACCGTCGGTATTAGGTCGTCCCTTTCTGTCGGTATTCTGTCGTCTAATTTGGTCGGTACTTATTCCATCGGCCGTCGGTCGGTATAAGTCAATGTTAAAAAGGTAACCAAGTATTCTATTCGGTCGCCTTTCCGTCGTAATATAGCGACGGAATAATCGGTCTCTCTAATAACGGTCGGTAATCAGTCGGTATATGGCTTAACGACGATAAATACACGACCATTGTATTCGGTCAACAATCGGTCGGTAAACTTGAATAGCGACCGAATGCCGACGGTAACGGCAGTCGCTATTTAACTGTTTTCTTGTAGTGTTAGATTTACCCTTGTCTCCCTCAAGGCTCGTGGGAGTCATCATAGGATTAGGCCATGCTATCTCACGTTTAATTTTTATGCTTTATATATTGCATGAGATGCTTGTATAATTGTATTACGAGTTTTAATGTCTTATTCAAACCGAATGTTTTAACTAAGTCTTAAAATGCCTACCATACTCTAAGCACTCATTGAGCTTGGATCATCATTTTGTCTGCTTGCCAAAGCAACAGACAAGTGGTTATCTAAGCAAAAGGAGATGGGAAAATAGTGATTTCCATAAGCTTAGACATGGTTCAACTTAGCTAGGCCATCAAAATAGTTTTGGGCCTAGGGCATAAAATGGGAAATAGCCGGGACATATAGATGTCATTTCCATTAGATGATTTTACTTTAATTATGGGAGTTAAACCAAAGCTTTCCTATAACTATTGTAAAATGTTTTTCCCCACTATTTATCAAGTGTTGAAATTGTTGAAAAGATTTTTTGCTCAAAACTAATAACTTTGCAAATAATTTAATGTAGATAATGGCAAGCAATACTTCACACAATTCATTGCGATCCGTCCTTGAGAAGGAAAAACTAAGCGGGACCAATTTCCTTGATTGGGCCCGAAACTTAAGGATTGTCCTTAAGCAGGAAAGAAAGCTATACGTTCTTGATACGGACATTCCTGAACAGCCTGCAAACAACGCCCCTAGAGCTGAAAGAGATGCTTGGAAGAAGCATTTTGATGACTCTAACGATGTGACTTGTCTCATGTTAGTCACAATGAGAACTGACCTTCAAAAACAGTTTGAAGGAGTTGAGGCTTTCCAGATGATGGGCCAGCTCAAGGAAATGTTCCAAGAGCAAGCGCGTCATGAAAGATTCCTCAGTACTAAGGCGTTGAATAGTTGCAAAATGGCCCCTGGCACCTCTGTAAGTGCACATGTTCTTAAGATGAAGGGAAATTTTGACCAACTTGAGAAGCTTGGGGCTACCCTAGGTCATGACATGGCCACATATATGATCTTGGGCTCACTCCCACCGGAGTACGACCAATTTGTTATGAACTTCAACATGCATGCCATGGAGAAGACCATACACGAAAAATACACGGGTTGCTCAAGCAGACTGAACTGAACAATTAAGAAGACCCCTGAAGTCTTAATGGTTCAAAAAGGGAATTTCAAGAAGAAAGGAAAGGGAAAGCCCACGGCCAAGAAGGGCAAAGGCAATAACAAGCCCAAACTCAAGGCCAAGGCACCAAAGGAAGGAGTTTGCTTCCATTGCAATGAACTAGGTCATTGGAAACGGAACTGCAAACTCTATTTGGAAGAGAAGAAAAAGGGAAAAGCCAGTTTGACTGTCTCTCCAGGTATTTATGTTATTGAAATTAACATGTCTGCTCCTACTTCGTGGGTATTAGATACCGGTTGTGGATCTCACATTTGTGCAAATGTGCAGGGGTTCAAAAGGAGTAGATCACTGTCAAAATGAGAAGTGGACCTGAGAGTAGCGAACGGAGCAAGAGTTGTTGCTGTAGCTACCGGGACATTTAATTTAGTTTTGCCAAGTGGCCTTATTATAGAACTGAATAATTGTCTTTATGTTCCAACTTTGAGTAGGAATATTATTTCAGTTTCTTGTTTGGATATTGAAGGTTTTGAATTAAATATTCTGAATAAAATTTGCACCATTCATAAAGATTGTATCTTCTATGGAGATGCCTCTTTGATTAATGGGCTTTATGTTCTTAACCTCGATGAATCCATTAAAAGGCTCATCTATAACATTAATACTAAGAGGTTTAAATCCAATGACTTAAACCTAGCCTACTTTTGGCACTGTCGTTTGGGCCACATAAATGAGAAACGCGTATCAACATTCCATAAAGATGGAATTTTGACATCATTTGACTTAGAGTCTTATGAGACTTGTGATTCTTGCTTGTTAGGCAAACTGACTAAAGCTCCCTTTACTAGACAAAGTGAGAGAGCTTCCGATTTATTGGGCCTCATACATACAGATATTTGTGGACCAATAAACACAAGTGCTAGAGGAGGGTTCCAGTACTTCATTACATTCACAGATGATTTTAGTAGATATGGCTACGTCTATCTAATGAAACATAAATCAGAATCTTTTGGAAGATTCAAAGAATTTCAAAATGAAGTACAAAATCAACTTGGTAAAAGTATTAAGATACTTCGATCAGATCGAGGTGGCGTAACACCTTAACCAAGAGTTTGACGAACATCTTAGAGGTTGTGGAATTGTTTCACAACTAACTCCTCCGGCATACCACAATGGAATGGCGTGTCAGAACGGAGGAATCGCACCTTATTAGATATGGTTCGATCTATGATGAGTCAAACAAGTCTTCCAATTTCCTTTTGGGGCTACGCCCTAGAAACTGCTGCATTTATATTGAATAGAGTTCCTTCTAAAGCGGTTCAAAAAACTCCATATGAGATATGGGATAGGGAAACGACCTAGTTTTTCATTTCTCAAAAATTTGGGGATGCGAGGCGTATGTAAAACGCTTGTTATCTGATAAACTCGCCCCTAAATCTGACAAGTGTTTGTTTGTGGGATATCCTAAAGAAACTAAAGGATATTACTTCTATCTTCCATTAGAGAACAAAGTGTTTGTTGCTCGTAATGGTTTATTCCTTGAAGGGGAATTTATTTCCAAAGACGATAGTGTGAGTAAGATCCATCTTGAGGAAATTCAAGATCCCCAAACAATATCTTAACCAACTTTGGAAGTTCAAGCATGCTCACGTGCTGATACTGAGCTTCAATCTTTGACACAAGGCCCAAGGAGGTCGAGTCGGGGTACATCAACGACTCGAGAGATATGGATTTCTCGTGGTCGATGATCATCGAGTTGAAGCCCGATTGATCAAGATGAACCCACTACCTACAAATAGGCAATTCGTAGTTCTGAGTCAGATAAGTGACTAGAAGCTATGAAGTCTGAGATGCAATCTATGTACGATAACCAAGTGTGGCCTTTGGTTGACCCACCCGAAGGGTGTAAGGACATTGATAACAAATGGTGTTTCAAAAAGAAAACCGAAATCTCGACTAGTAGTTAAAGGTTATAGACAAGTTCATGGTATTGACTATGACGAAACCTTTTCTCCTATCGTTATGATAAAGTCTATTAGGATTTTACTTGCCATAGCTGCATATTATGACTATGAGATATGGAAAATGGATGTTAAGACTGCGTTTCTTAATGGAAACCTTCTCGAGGATGTGTATATGACACAACCTGAGGGGTTTGTTGATCCATCGAATCCTAACAAAGTGTGTAAGCTTAAAAGGTCCATTTATATATTGAAGCAAGCATCTCGAAGCTGGAATCGTCGCTTTGATGAACGTATTAAAGAATTCGGTTTCATCAAAAACGAAGACGAGCCTTGTGTTTATAAGAAAGTAACTAATAATGCAGTAGTGTTCCTTGTGCTTTATGTGTATGACATCTTACTGATTGGAAATGACATCCCCACATTACAAAGCGTAAAAGCTTGGTTGGGGAAGTGCTTTTCCATGAAAGACTTAGGCGAGGCTACATACATTTTGGGTATAAGAATCTATAGAGATAGATCTAACAAAATTATTGGCCTAAGCCATAGTGGATATATTGACAAGGAACTGAAACGGTTCAGTTTGCAAGACTCCAAAAAGGGATTCTTGCCCATGTCACATGGCATTAAACTCAGCAGAACTCAAGGACCTTCCACATAGGAGGACCAAGAGCGCATGAGTAAGATCCCATATGCTTGACCATTGGGTCTATTATGTACGCCATGATATGCACTCAGTAGGATGTCTCATTCTCTTTAAGTATGACTAGCGAGATATCAATCGACCCACGGAGAGTCACATTGAAGCTGCGATCAAGAGCATTCTTAATTATTTGAGAAGGACTAAAGATATGTTCTTGGTTTACGGAGGTCGGGGAAGGAAAGTCCAGGTTGTAAATGGTTACACATACGCAAGCTTCCGGACCGAGCGTAGATGATTATAGATCGCAATCTGGTTTTATGTTTTGTTTGAATGGAGGTCTTTGTGAGCTGGAAGAGCTCAAAGCAAGAAACCGTGCCAACTCTACAACGAAGTTGAGTATCTAGTCTGCCTCTGAAGCAGCTAAAGAAGCTGTTTGGATCAAGAAATTTGTTGATGAATTAGGTGTTGTCCCTAGCATTGTAACCCAGTGGACCTCTATTGTCATAGTTCTGGTGCCATTTCACAAGCTAAGGAACCTAGATCTCACCAACGATCAAACACATTTTCAGGGCGTTTCCATCCGATTAGAGAGTCATTGTGAGAGGAGACGTTAGTATTTGCAAAGTTCATACGGACGACAACATTGCAGATCCATTGACCAAGCCACTCCCATGGCCTAAACATAGAGAGTCATACTAGGTCAATCGGATTGAGGATCATGTATGATTGGACCTAGGGCAAGTGGGAGATTGTTAGTAGTGCCCTAGGACCATTAGCATATGTTGTACGTTTTATATCTTTTTGAGCATTTCATTTGAATAGTTAATTTTGTTTATGAACATCAAATGCGTGATTTGATAGTAAAACTCATTTGCTTATGTAATTACTATTCTAGTTGTCCCTAGTTTTATGTAATCTACTTTACAATGAAATAAACTAGTACGATGTTTGATTGATGATTATGTTTTACTAATCATGTGTAATGAGTACAAATCATATCATAGTTGCAATGTATTGAGTTATATCGAAATCGGGACGTGATTCATAGAGAAGTAATACTTCATGGTCTTTAGTCATAAGTATTACTTCCTCAATACTATTTTAGAATCCTTAGACCTTATGTCTCCATTGATTCTAGCATGAATGGAGCCACGTTTTGATTCAGTCGTACGTTGCTTTTAATTGAGTAATCAATACGACTGATGATCGGATGTAGCGTCCTATCGTGGCTTAAATGTGTGAGGCATTGTAAGGAATTTGTCCCTCTCTTATTAGAGAGAGATATCCATGGGCCCCTCGATGGGGAAAAACTGTTTAAATGCATGGTCGTGCTCAAATGTATTTGATAAAGTGGTTATCAAATACTATTTGTTGGAACAGTCTACCTGGATATCGAGCATAAATACAATTAAGCTTAATAAGGGTGACGACTACCATGCCTTATGCTTAATTAGGATATCGCGAGACAATTGGATTAAATAGTGGATTGATATTAGGTTCCGTTGTATATTCATTCACTTTGGGTAGTCACAATGTCCTGATAGGGACCGCTTGTGATTTATGAACTCACACTACTACTAAGTGTGTTTTCATTGCCATTGTGATATGAACCTACAGGGTCGCACGCATAGACGAGCTAACAAGCTTCATGTCCAGATTCAATGAATCTAGAATGTGTCTAGGTTCATTGTATCTGACATGAAGCTCGTTAGCTCGTCTATGCCGATCGTGCGTGTGTTATCCATACACGCGTAAAAATCGGATTCAACAAATCAACTTCTACGCAAACTCTCGCAACACTTGGTCTTGTCACTTTGGCGGTGGGTTCATATAGCGCTAGCGGTATCCCCGCGGCTTTCGCGATCGGAAATAGATAACTCTTGTTTAAAAGTTGAATTGGTAAACTTGATAATCGAATCCAAACGGGGACAATTGAGGATTCCACCGCTGGATCGAAATCGTATGTCGACTTGAAGACTCTCATTCAAGAACCATTGAAAATCTCTGATCCTTTACGACCAAAATCTGCAGTAATCCTCTTCATTCTCAAAGCGAACAGTCACATGCTTCTAGTCTAGCAATCCAATCCAAAAAGCCCCCTTGAATTGTAACTTTTGAAAGTCCCGCTTTAGAATTTCCAAAGGACGGCCTCGTCGTGCAAATTTACCAACTAGTGCCAATTTCCATGGCTTTTCATGCAAAATCAAATCTTCTTCCTCCACAATAATCGCAGGCTCCCCATTGTAAGAGGAGAGTTCTTTGATCGGCAATGCTGTTGTAGGTTTTAAAAAAAAAAAAAAAAAAAAAGAAAGCCACCTGTTTGGTGGGGGGTTTGGCATGGACCCCTACCCGTTTATTGAAAAGGCCCAAATAGGCAATAAAAGTACATGGAGGGGGACTAAGCCAAATACCTCCAAATAGGTGGAAAAAAACCCACTTCATACAAGATAAAAACAATGCAATAAAAGTTGAGCCATTTATACCATGACTCAGGTGATACAGTTTCACCTATACACTATCATGAAAATGCAAACCATAAAGTAAAAGAATCAAAAGCAACGTAAACTTAGCCATTTATCATATGACCCAGATAATACAGTAATGCCTATTCTAATATGAGAATGCAAACCACTAAAGGAAACAAAAACCAATAAACCGAACCAAAAAGGCTCAGGAGATACAATTGATACAAACTATCTTAGCCGAACATTACCTAGCCCTTGACGATCCAAATTACACAAACCTCGAACTGGTCTTGGAAGGGCCTCGAAGCTTCTGTAAGTGTTATGAATCCTCAAGTCGCAAGAAATGTTAGCTAGGCAGTCCGCTACCTTATTAACCTCCTTGTAGATATGCTCGATGGAGAAGCCTTGCATAAATGTTAAAGCCTAGTGAAAAAATGAGTCCAAAGACCATGAGTGAAGCCGTTGTGATTTGATCGCATTAACAACAAATAGTGAATCGGATTGAATAACCATATCCGTCACCACCCAAATCCTTAGCCAGCCGAATACCTCTGATAAGTGCTTGAAATTCTTCTTAAGAGTTCGTGCAATTTCCAAGATAAGAGGATATAACCCCAATAAACCTGCCATTTCGATCGTGAATGACACATCCAATCCTAGAAATACCCGAATTACCTCTAGAAGCCCCATCAACATTTAAAATAACATTTGGTCCCCGTTGTTGGGGAAGCCAATAAAGTATTTGAAGTCTCCTCGGTTGTCTTTAACCCAAGATTCCCAAAGAGATGTTTTTAGATTTGCATACCGCGGCAAGATAACTACCCAACTCTTGCATTAAAAGCCTCTTTGTCGTAACTTTACCTTCAAAGAAAAGCTTGCAGCGAGCTCTCCATAACATCCAGGGAATAGAACTAGGTACTAAAATGTCCATATCCTTGTTTCCCCCAGAAGCAATTAACCAGAAAGACTTTAAAAAGTCCACCGCAGAATGATATGAATCAATGTTGATCCTGCGTCCCAGTTGGGAAGCCGCATAGGACCATGAACTTTTAGCAAATTGACAACGAAGAAAAATGTGCAAATAAGAGTCCGCTCCCGCCTTACAAGAGCAGCAAGTTACAGTAGAGAAACCCCTTCTCAAAAGAGACTCTTCTAAAGCAAAGAAATTATTGATAACAAAACAGGCATAAAAGAAGGCCAAATTAGTTTTCTTGAAAGAGTGCCACCACTATCTTTTCGCAACCAAGAAACCACAGACTTCATAGAGAAAACTCTATCAGAATCCAATAGCCAGACTAACTTGTCTATCCCAGGCTTAAGGGTAGTATTAGGTAAAGTCTGAATAATCTCCTTAGGCAAATGAGGCTCTAACATCGAGATATGCCACCCATTATGACCCAAAAATGAAATGAAATTTTGCTCCCTAATAGCATATGGAATATCCGAAACAATAGAGAATAAGCTCCCCTTCATCGTAATATTTTCATAGAAAAATTAGGATTGTCCATCCCTGATAAGCATACCCATAGTACTCTCAACATCCCATTTGCAGCTAATCAAGCGTTTCCAAATCACCGAGCATCCTTGTCTAATATCCGCAATAGAATCATGCCATCCCCCTCCATACCGAGACCTCATGTAGGCAGCCCATAATGAGTATCATTGTCGAAAACGCCACCACATTTTCATAGCAAAATATTTGGAATAATGAGCTAAAGATATGAGTCCTAGCCCATTGTTTTGAGATTCTACACAAATCTTTGACCAAGACATCCAATATATTCGACCATAACCCAAGGAAGAGCCCCATAGGAACTTCGCAAAAAGCTTCTCAACTTTGTCAAGAACAAGTTTAGGCGGAATCGCAGCAGCTAAGAGATCAAGTAACATATAATATAGTACATGTTGTATCATAACCAGACGACCAGCCATGTCTAATAATTTATTCTGCCATCCTTCCATACGATTCCCTATCTTTTCAATCAATTTCTTAAAATTAACCACTTTCTCTCTACCATAGTAAAGAGGACAACCCAGATAAGTAAGAGGAAAATCAATATGCACAAAACCCGTTACCTGTTGAATATCTGAAACATGAGTAGCACTGGTTTTAGAAGATGTGAAGAAAGCACTTTTTCCCTTTATTGATCCTTTGACCAGAGCTCTTTTCATATTGTGAGAAGAAAGGCATTAGCTTATCCAGGCTGCGTTTTTCCACATTATTGAAAATAATCACATCATTCGCGAAACTAAGGTGTGTGACCTGAATAGTCCCTCTCGGCAACGTTTAAGGTATGATCCGGTTCTGCCGGACCATATAATTAATACCTCTAGAAAAAACCTCAGTCGCCACAATAAATAAAAAAGGTGAAAGTGGGTCACCTTGTTTAACACCTCTAGTGGATTTGAAAAACCCATTAGGTCGGCCATTTATCAAGAAAAAAAACCAGTTATTCATACATAAATTAGAAACAAGATTTAACATATGAGGACCAAACCCGAAACGCTTAAGCACAGACAATAATAAAGGGTGAGAAACTCTATCAAAGGCTTTCATCATATCAAGTTTAATTACCAAATCACCTCCGCGAACCTTCCTATTAAGTTGTTGCACTAGCCTTGTGCCATAAAAATATTATCCGAAATAAGTCTCTCTTTCACAAAACCTAATTGATTCTGAAAAATTATAAGAGACAAAACAGGTGCTAATCTTAAAGCCAAAACTTTGGATATCAGTTTGTTAGCAAAATTACACAAAGAAATAGGGCGAAATTCACTAAAAGAAATAAGATTGTGTACCTTAGGAATTAGAACAATAAGAGCACTGGACAAGGCTTTAGGCATTGGTATTCCCGCCCAAAAGTCCCGAAATGCTCGAGTGACTTCACTACCTACTATGTCCCAGCAACTTTGGAAGAATGCACCTATATAACCATCAGATCCCGAGGCACTATGCTTACTTAATGAGAACACAACCTCTTAGACCTCAATGCAGTTTAGCTAATTCTCGGTTATCATTCTCCCCCATAACCTCAAGAATGACCCGAAGCAAATCTTCATCCTCCAAAACACGGTCATCCGCGGTGAAAAGTGATCCGAAATATCTACAAGCCTCTCGTCCAAGAGCCACATGATCCTTGATCAATATGCCCTGGTCAACAGAGATCTTGGAGATAGACATTCTCTTCCTCCTGTTATTACAAAACATATGAAAATATTTATTGTTAGAATTACCTGCCTCCAGCCATCTGATCCTTGATTTCTGACGCTAAAAGAGCTCTTCCAATAACAAATAATTTGAATACTCTTCTCTTGCCATCTTCAAAGCTTCCCTGTTACTAACCGAAGGATTAGTATCAAAGATGTTCTCCAGATTTTTGACTTTTTCTTCGGCATTGGCTAGATTGGTGTGAATGTTTCCAAATTTCTCTTTGTTCCATCTAGCAAGAGTACTCTTTAACCTCCTCATTTTAGTCACCAAAATATTCATACCGTTACCATGAGCTTCCTCCATCCAGGAGTCTTTCACAATATCCTGAAAGTCCGCATGCTTACACCACATTTCTTGAAACCGAAAACTAGATTTCCCTCTATCATTATTTAAAGGAAAAGAAACCAACATAGGACAATGATCAGAAAGAGACCGTTGAAGATGTTCAACTCGGGTTACCTCAAACAAACTATTCCACTAAGTGTAAACTAAGATTCTATCCAGCCTTTTGAGTAACGGCGGGGCAGAGCTCCTGCACCAAGCAAAAGCACTACCAAGAGAAGGGATTTCCAATAAACCACTTTCATTAATTGCTTCAGAAAATTCAGTTATTGGAAGTGAAGCTGGTATCGAGCCCAAACTCTCAGACTAACACAGAACCACATTAAAATCCCCACCAATCATCCAAGGAACATTAATTTGACCCCCAAACCTAACCATTTTTGACCAAATATCTCTCCGCTGAGTAGATTGACAACGAGCAAAAACCCAGGATAAATAAATAGGAGAACCGAAAAAATTTACAACTTCGGCATGCACAATCTATTCATTATTCCCCACTATAGTAAGATCAACAGTACCATTCCAGAAAACCCAAATCTTGCTCGTTAAGTTGCTAAAGGAAAAATCAGACCCCAGCTTATTCGCATATAACATAATAGTATCCTCACTAAGCATAGGCTCTAATAAAACCAAAAGCGATAAACGATGATCACGACTTAATTTTTTAACTCTATCAATAGAAGCATCATTACCAATTTCCCTTATATTCCAAATCATACTATCCATAAAAATAATTAATAATAATCAAAGAGTCCTCCTCAATTTGGGAGATTAACTTTTATCGCAAGTCTTTGAGACTTACGAATTTCAGATTCTGTATCAGACAGTTTTTTCTTAGTTTTTTGTTGGTGTTGCGAAAGTTCTACCTCGGGTTTCTCTCCACCCTCCCGATCCGACTCATTACTTATGGAGATTTCCTCACTAAGCAAGCTTCCCTGATCCGCAATAGTTAACGGTGCATTAGAATTCCTAGTACCTTGAGTGTTCCCTTGAACCGAGAGAGATTCTTCAGCATTAATAATATCAAGTGACCGCCCGAAGCCTACTCTAGTTGCTTTAGTACCCAAATTACGAGAGAATTCATCGAAAACTATACATCCTCTCTCAGCAATATCCTGAGAGAGGACATTAGTCTTATTAGCCGTAGAAGGACCTTTTGGAATGGTATATTTTTCAATCGTTTCCTTAATCAAATTCAAATCATCTTGACCTCCTAAATTAGTAGTATGATTTCTATAATCCTTTGTAACCATTATATCATCCTGAACTTCTTTAAGATTAATCAAATTTTGAGTACTCATAGTTTTCGTATCCCCATCTGCCGAGATAGGATTATGTTGAGGGATTATCGCAATTTCATCCTCCTCATGAACCATAATATCCACATTTTGAACATCTTCTGGGGATTCACTAATAACTTCCCCCCAAAATTGGAGAGATGGATCACCGAATCTTCCTCCTTAGCCAAATTTTGAATTTCCTCTCCTATTTCGAAACCTTCCATATTTGAGATAGAAAGAAAAGTATTTTTGGTAACCAAATTATTCTTACTTGTCTCAGCCCCATTAGGCTCCCCTAATTCCGAAATAACTTTCCCTTTTCCCCTTTCATTTAGTTTAACCAATTGTGATTGATTGTCATCAGTCATGGCCCGAAAAGAAACCTTCTTACCGGCTGGAAAAGGGACCTTTCCGTCCTGAATAAATTGTTGAACCTTTTCCCTTTTAGAATTTTTTAATATGCTTACCTCAGCCCTTGCGGTCTGGCCTATGGTAAATGTCTTGCTAACATCAGCCCTAGTCTCTACTCCTACAATCTTGGAGTCCTTCTTGCATTCCGAATTTTTATGTCCCATTTTCCAACATGAAGAACAATAATATGTGACTTGTCCCATGTTAGCCACAATGTGCTTTGAGCTTCAAAAATAGTTTGAAGAGGTTGAGGCTTTCCAGATGATGGGCCAGCTCAAGGAAATGTTCCAAGAGAAAGCCCGTCAAGAAAGGTTCCTCACCACTAAGGAGTTGAAAAATTGCAAGATGGCCCTGGCACCTCTGTGAGTGCACATGTTCTTAAGATGAAGGGTTATCTTGTCGAACTTGAGAAACTTGGGGTTCCCGTAGGTCATGACACGGTCACATATATGATCTTGGGATCACTCTCACCTGAGTATGACCAATTTGTCATGAACTTCAACATGCATGCCATGGAGAAGTCCATACATGATATATACGGGATTTTCAAGCAGGCTGAACAGAACATTAAGAAGACCCCTGAAGTCTTAATGGTTCAAAAAGGGAATTTCAAGAAGAACAAAGGAAATGGAAAGCCCATGGCCAAGAAGGGCAAAGGCAATAACAAGACCAAGCCCAAACCCAAGGCCAAGGCACCAAAGGAAGGGGTTTTCTTCTATTGCAATGAACCAGGTCATTGGAATCAGAACTGCAAGCTCTACTTGGAAAAGAAGAAAAAGGAGAAAGCCATCTTGACTGTCTCTCCGGTATTTATGTTATTGAAATTAACATGTTTGCTCCTACTTCATGGGTATTATATACCGGTTGTGGATCTCACATTTGTGCAAATGTGCAGGGGTTCAAAAGGAGTAGACCACTAGCAAAAGGAGAAGTAGACCTATGAGTAGCGAATGGAGCAAGAGTTGTTGTTGTAGCTACAAGGACATTTAATTTAGTTTTGCTAAGTGGCCTTATTATTGAACTGAATAATTGTCTTTATGTTCCAACTTTGAGTAAGAATATTCTTTTAGTTGCTTGTTTGGATATTGATGGTTTTGAAGTAAATATTAAGAATAAAATTTGTCCCTTCATAAATATGGTATCTTCTATGGAGATGACTCTTTGATGAATGGGTTTATATTCTTAACCTCGATGAATCCATTAAAAGGCCCATCTATAACATTAATACAAAGAGGTTTAAATCAAATGACTTAAACCAAACCTACTTTTGGCATTGTCGTTTGGGCCACATCAACTAGAAACGCATATCAAAACTCCATCAAGATGGAATTTTGACATTAGTTGACTTAGAGTCTTATGAGACATGTGATTCTTGCTTGTTAGGCAAAATGATTAGAGCTCCATTTACTAGACAAAGTGATAGAGCTTCTGATTTATTGTGCCTCATACATATAGATGTATGTGGACCAATAAACACAAGTTCTAGAGGAGGGTTTTAGTACTTCATCACATTCACAGATGATTTCAGTAGATATGGCTACGTCTATCTAATGAAACATAAATCAGAATCTTTTGAAAGATTCAAAGAATTCCAAAATGATGTACAAAATCAATTAGGTTAAAATATTAAAATACTTTGATCATATCGAGGTGGCGAATACCTTAACCAAGAGTTTGACGAACATCTTAGAGCTTGTGAAATTGTTTCACAATTAACTCCTATGGCACTCCACAATGGAATGGTGTGTCAGAACGAAGGAATCGAACCTTACTAGATATGGTTCGATCTATGATGTGTCAACCCGGTCATCTAATTTCCTTTTGGGGCTACACCCAAGAAACTGTTGCATTCATATTGAATAAAGTTCATTCTAAAGCAGTTCAAAAAACTCTATATGAGATATGGACTAGGAAACGACCTAGTTTGTCATTTCTCAAAATTTGGGGATGCGAGGCGTATTTAAAACGCTTGTTATTTGATATACTCGCCCCTAAATTTGACAAGTGTTTGTCTGTGGGATATCCTAAAGAAACTAAAGGATATTACTTCTTTCTTCCATCAGAGAACAAGTGTTTGTTGCTTGAACTGGTTTATTCCTTGAAAGAGAATTTATTCCCAAAAGGGATAGTGGGAATAAGATTTTTTTTTAGGAAATTCAAGATCCCCAAACAATATCTGGACAAGATTTGGAACTTCAAACAAGGTCATTTGCCGATACTGAGCTTCAATCTTTGACATAAAGCCCAAGGAGGTCAAGTCGGGTACATCAACAGCCAGAGAGATATGGATTTCTTGTGACTGCTGATCATCACATTGAACTGATTGATCAAGATGAACCCACTATCTACAAAGAGGCAATTCATAGTTCTGGGTAAGACAAGTGGCTAGAAGCTATGAAGTCTGAGATGCAATCCATGTATGATAACCAAGTGTGGACTTTGGTTGACCAACCCGGAGGGTGTAAGTTCATTGATAACAAATGGTATTTCAAAAAGAATATCGACATGGATGGTAATGTACACACTTTTAAATCTCGACTAGTAGTTAAAGGTTATAGACAAATTCATGTATTGACTATGATGAAACCTTTTCTCCTGTCGTTATGATAAAGTCTATCAGGATTTTACTTTTCATAACTACATATTATGACTATAAGATATGCCAAATGGACGTTAAGACTGCGTTTCTTAATGGAAACCTTCTTGGGGATGTGTATATGACATAACCTGAGGGGTTTGTTGATCCACTAAATCCTAACAAAATGTGTAACCTTCAAAGGTCCATTTGTGGATTGAAGCAAGCATCTCGAAGATGGAATCTTCGCTTTGATGAAGCAATTAAACAATTTGGTTTCACAAAAAACAAAGACGAGTTTTGTGTTTATAAGTATGTAACTAATAATGCAATAGTGTTCCTTGTGCTTTATGTGGATGACATCTTACAAATTGGAAATGATATCCCCACATTACAAAGCATAAAAGCTTGGTTGGGAAAATGCTTTTCCATGAAAGACTTAGGCGAGGCTACATACATTTTGGGTATAAGAATCTATAGAGATAGATCCAACAAAATGAATGACCTAAGCCAGAGTGGAAACATTGACAATGTACTGAAACGGTTCAGTTTGCAAGATTCCAAAAAGGGATTCTTGCCCATGTCACACGACATTAAAATCAGCAGAACTTAAGGACCTTCCACAAAGGAAAACCAAGAGCGCATGAGTAAGATCCCATATGCTTCAGCCATTGGGTCTATTATGTATGTCATGCTACGCAATCGCCCGGATGTCTCATTCGCGTTAAGTATGATTAGCAGATATCAATCTGACCCTGGAGAGTCACATTGGTGTTGTGCGCTGGAATAGCTCAAAGAAAGAAATGATGGACACCTCTATAACAGAAGCTGAGTATGTGGCTGCCTCTGAAGCACCTATATAAGCTGTTTCGATAAGGAATTTTGTTAATGGATTAGGTGTCATCACTAGCATTGTGAACCCAGTAGACCATTATTGTGATAATACTAGTGCCATTTCACAAGCTAAGGAACCTAGTTCTCACCAACGATCTAAACACATTCTCAGGCGTTTCCATCTAATTGGAGAGATTATTGATAGATGAGACGTTAAAATTTATAAAGTTCATACAGACGACAACAATGCAAATCCATTGACCAAGTCACTCCCGCAACCTAAACATGAGAATCATACTAGGTCAATGGGATTGAGGATCATGTATGATTGGACCTAGGGCAAGTGGGAGATTGTTATTAGTGCCCTAGGACCATAAGCATATGTTGTACGTATTATATATTTTGAGCATGTCATTTGAATAGTTAATTTTTCTTTTGAAAATCAAATATGTGGTTTGATAGTAAAACTCATTAGCTCATGCAATTACTATTCTGATTATCCCTAGTTTTATGTAATGTTCTATACAACGAAATAAAACTAGTATGATGTTTGATTGATGATTATGTTTTACTAATCATGTGTGATGGATACAAATCATATCATAGATACAATATATTGGGATATATTGTATCGGACGTGATCCAAAAGAGAAGTAATACTTCATAGTTGTTTAGTCATAAGTATTACTTCCTCAATACTATTTGGAATCCTTAGACCTTATCTCTCGATTGTTTCCAGCATGAATGGAGTTGCGTTTTGACACAGTTGAACGTTATTTTTAATCGAGTAATTAATACGACTGATGATCGGATGTAGTATCCTATCATAGCTTGAATGTGAGAGGAATTGTAAGGGATTTGTCCCTCTCTTATTAGAGAGACACATCCATGGGCCCCTTGATAGGGAAACTGTTTAAATGCATGGTCGTGCCTCAAATGTATTTAATAAAGTGGTTATTAAATAATATTTGTTGGAACAGTCTACCTGTAAATCGAACATAAATACAATTAAGCTTTATAAGGGTGACAACTACCAGGTCTTATGCTTAATTTGGAAATCGTGAGACAAAGAGATTAAATAGTGGATTGATATTAGGTTCCACCGTACATTCATTCACTCTGGATGGTCACAATGTCCTGCTAGGGACCGCTTGTGATTTATGAACACATACTACTACTAAGTGTGTTTTCATTGCCATTGTGATATTAACCTACAATGTCACACGCATAGACGAGTTAACGAGCTTTACGTCCAGATTCAATTAATCTAGATGTGTGTATGTTCATTACATCTGTCTTTTATTTTTCTGAGAATAATAAAATGTTATTATTCAAATTAGAGAATAAGGATGGGGCATTTTTGGTATTTGTCTTTCACTGGGATTACTTGGGAGTTATTATGCGATAAAAACTCCCACTACCAGGAGAGGTTGAAATCACGTGGGAGTTGGTTTGGTTTTCCCTGAAAGACTTAGGCGAGGATGCATACATTTTGGGAATAATACATTTTGGGAAAATGGAGTATAAGTAGCATCTTCCCCATGCAAATATGAAATTATGAAACAAATTATACAAGTTAAAATATTGCTTTGAGATCAAATATCAATAATCTATAGAGATACATCCAACAAAATGATTGGCCTAAGCCAGAGTGGATACATTGACAAGGTACTGAAACGGTTCAGTTTGCAAGAATGCAAAAAGGGATTCTTGCCCATGTCACACGACATCAGCTGAACTCAAGGACCTTCCACATAGGAAGACCAAGAGCGCATGAGTAAGATCCCATATGCTTTAGCCATTGTGTCTATTATGTATGACATGCTATGCACGCGCCCGTATGTCTCATTCGTGTTAAGTATGACTAGCATATATCAATTTGACCCTCGAGAGTCACATTGGACTGCAATCAACATCATTCTTAAGTACTTGAGAAGGACTAAAGATATGTTCTTAGTTTACAGAGGTCAAGAAGGAAGTCCGATGGTAAATGGTTACACAGACGCAAGCTTCCATACCGACGTAAATGATTTTAGATCGTAATCTGGTTTTGTGTTTTGTTTGAATGAAGGTGTTGTGAGCTGGAAGAGCTCAAAGCAAGAAACCTTGGCCGACTCTACAACAGAAGCCGAGTATGTGGCTTCCTCTGAAGAAACTAAAGAAGCAGTTTGGGTCAGGAAATTTGTTGATGGATTAGGTGTCATCCCTAGCATTGTGAACCCATTGGACCTTTATTGTGATAATACTGATGCCATTTCACAAGCTAAGGAACTTAGATCTCACCAACGATCCAAACACATTCTCAGGCGTTTCCATCTGATTAGAGAGATCATTGATAGATGAGACGTTAAAATTGCAAAGTTCATACCGACGACAACATTGCAGATCCATTGACCAATCCACTCTCGCAACCTAAACATGAAGTCATATTAGGTCAATGAGATTGAGGATCATGTATGATTGGACCTCAGGCAAGTGGGAGATTGTTAGTAGTGCCCTAGGACCATCAACATATGTTGTACGTATTATATATTTTGAGCATGTCATTTGAATAATTAATTTTTCTTTTGAAAATCAAATATGTGATTTGATAGTAAAAATCATTAGCTCATGCAATTAATATTCTGATTGTCCCTAATTTTATGTAAAGTTCTACACAACGAAATAAAACTAGTATGATGTTTGATTGATGATTATGTTTTACTAATCATGTGTAATGGATACAAATCATATCATAGATAAAATATATTGGGATATAGTGTATCGGACGTGATCTGAAAGAGAAGTAATACTTCATGGTTCTTTAGTCATAAGTATTACTTCCTCAATACTATTTGGAATACTTAGACTTTATGTCCCCATCGTTTCCAGCATGAATGGGGCTACGTTTTGACTCAGTCAAACGTTACTTTTAATCGAGTAATTAATATGACTGATGATCGGATGTAGTATCCTATCATGGCTCGAATGTGAGAGAAATTGTAAGGGATTTGTCCATCTCATATTAGAGAGACATATCCGTGGGCCCTCGATAGGGAAAACTGTTTAAATGCATGGTCGTGCTCAAATATATTTAATAAAGTGGTTATTAAATAATACTTGTTAGAACAGTCTGCTTGGAAATCGAACATAAATACAATTAAGCTTTATAAGGGTGACAACTACCATGTATTATGCTTAATTTGGATATCGCGAGACAAAGGGATTAAATACTGGATTGATATTAGGTTCCACCGTAAATTCATTCACTCTGGATGGTCACAATGTCCTGCTAGGGACCGCTTGTGATTTATGAACACATACTACTACTAAGTATGTTTTCATTGCCATTGTGATATGAACCTACAGGGTCACACGCATAGGCGAGTTAACGAGCTTTTTTGGTATCTGTCTTTTGCTAGAATTACGTGGGAGTTATTATGCGATAAAAACTCCCACTACCAGGAGAGGTTGGAATCACGTGGGAGTTGGTTTTCGGACCAACTCTCACGCCTATATAATCTCATTTGGCCGAAACCCTAAAGATATACTTCTCATAGTCGTAAAATAACCACACCTCAAAATAAAGATTTATTCCTCCTTTCTCTTTAAAATTAAAAAACGATGAGCTAGCACTTGCTCCTCGTTTCGTCGTGTGGATACCGGTAGAGAGCAATTCCGCAAGGGAAGGCTTCTGGTGGTCGCAGCACAGCATCAGTTCTTCAGAAACCATTATTCAAAAATCATAAGTATTTTCGTCTATTTTTCGATCCAATGGTATGAGCGGATCCTTCAGGGGAGGATTCATGGGTGTTTAGAACGAGTTTCTGCCCACGAATCCCTTCACGTCATACTTGTAGCATGAGTATTAGATACCAAGAGAAGTGGTCTTAGAGATAGTTCTTATGTATAGTATACACTGAAAGACAATGATGTTGTCTTTAGTGCAAGTGGGAGATTGTTGTATTATTTTCATTTGATGAAATATTAAAGGCATAAATTCCATTATTAGTGTTTTAGTTACGGCTGTGCAAATGTAATAAAACATAATAATGTCATTAGATAGTTATGTAATTGTTATATTGAACTATTCTAAAATGTCCCTAGTCAATCATTATTGAGGAATTTTTTGGACAACAACAATGTGTGGAGACTGGCATGTGTTGTGATTAAATATGGTGATATTAAGTCAAACACATGGATATTTGATACTAAACTGACCCGCTTATAAGAACATTTCATGGTTTGTTATATGAATGTCAACAATGTTCTTATAATGATCCTATTTGTATCTGAATCCTTCGGCTTGAGATCACACAAGATTTCTTGCATGGAAAATGGTATGCTTTGATGGTGTCAAGCGTCGTATCTAACTAGATGGGTTATAAAGGCATTTGTTGGGTGTATTTATGAACCATGTGTAGGATGAGGTGTGATAGATAAAGGATTTGTCCCTCCGATATAACATGAGTGATATCTTGGGCCCCTTGATCGAGTGAGACTAATTCATGGTCATGAACAAATGAATTAATATGAGATATTAATGTCATTTGATTAGTCTACTCGGGAATCAAGAAACTGATTGATTGAACTATACATGTGTGACATTCTCCATGACTTGTGTTCAATCTTGGTATCGAGGACAAATGGATTAATACAAAAAATCAAATTTTTTATTACTTAAATTACCGGATTATTTGTGAATTGAGAGTAATGATATGTTGCTAGATACCACTCATTACTGTTGACAATTGTTGTCATGACCAACATAGCAAATACCTAAAGGGTCACAGGTGGATTGGGCTCGTTGGAGTTTACATTTGATAAAGGTGCTCAATTGGATTGGGCAAAACCGGACCCGGTGACCAAGAACTGTCTCGGGTCGACCGAACCGGTTTGTCATTTCGGCCGGCCGAGAACCTTTTCTCCGGCCGACCGAACCAGTTTGACCAATTGAAAACCGGCACATGTCTTGTGTGAGAGAGTGTATGTGTGTAAAGGGGATAGTGGGGGAGAGAAAAGAGTGAGTGTGGAGTTAACACCACATGAAGCAAAATGAAAAAAAAATCTCTGGAATTTTACTCTCTAAACACACTCTCAAGAACACAAAAAGAGAAAGAAAAACTGTTTTCTTGTCTCCATTTTCTAGGTTTTGATTTTCCATTTTTAAGAGTTAAAAATCAATCATCCTTAGAGATAAACCAGAGTTTCATTAATGAATTCTCCCACTAAGGTTGTGTGCATGTTATATAAAGACAAAAGTAAAATATATATGAAAAAGGTCACAATTTTGCATGATGGTGGGATGATCCGGTTGAGCGCAATATCTGGTTAGGTCGATCAAGTAGCTGCGGTCAACCGAAGCATAACCAGGTTGGTCGACTAGCCTTTTGGAAGAAACTGAGTCAACCTGCAATAAACACTACCAAGGCATATACAAATTCCATCAACACATCCCAAGGCATATACACATGTTGTCACACCTCGTAACCAGGAGGTGACATGGCAGTGTCTCATTCGCCGATGCGACACCGAACCTGGAACAAAAATGCTAAATCACCACAAAATTCCATACTAAAAAGGGAAATTTCTTCAACTCATAATTAACTTAAAAGAGAAATTACAGAATTTGTATGTTCTTACATCATAACAGGGAAAATGTTAAAGGTTCAACATTAAATGAAATCCTAACAATTCTATTCCAGAAAACTTCACACTTGCTCATCGGTCCAATCGTCAACACGGTTACCACCAACATGATCATCTGCAAAAGAATCATATAGAAATGACTGATCTACTAACCTAGACCAGTAAGGTCCCAACACCCTCGGAATGAATCACTGACTACAGACTCAAAATATTTCCCAACCCTAAACAATTGTACCAAAGAGGAAACGAAAATAAACTTGAAAAATCATTTTAAACAGTGGATATGAAACTTCAAACGGAAACAAAACAGAATTTTGAACACATGACTAATCAGAGGCTGACCAGATCAAAACAGAACAAACAGAGTATCTGTTCGACCGAACAGAGCATCAGGTCGACCGAAATCGAGACAGAAAGTTAATCAGAAAATTCGGACGATGGAAAAAGACACCGGTCGACCGAATTGAAGCTAAACAGTCATCCGATAGCTCCTAGTAGTTTGGTTGGGCGATCCGAAAGAGGCTGCAGTCGACCGGACTAAAGGTCTAGAATGCAGAACATATTATTTCCTACACAAATTAACAAAGGAAAAAACAGTTTTCTGCACATATAAAACATCCCAGCCCAAAAACCCCATTTTGACCTTTAACCACATATCAAACGTATATGATACAAGCTGATAACATACTCTGCACTACACACGGATAATCATGACAGTCAGACGGATACAATGCTAAAAGAGGCATCAAACTTAGACTTCACATAATGAGCTCATTGTCTGGCTATGACCCAACACTTCATAACAGGCTTTAAGAAAAGCCAATTTTTTATCCTCATTAGGTACCGAGTCTGAACGGAGACCACTTTTTATCCTCGTTAGGAACTGAGTCTGAACGGACGGAATACCAACTTTTTATCCTCGTTAGAAACCGAGTCTGACGGAACCCACTTTCTATTATCGTTAGGAACCGAGTCTGAACGGACGAAATACCATCTTTTTATCCTCGTTAGGTACCGAGTATGAACGGAACAGAATAATCAAAACTAAACATAATATATACTTGACTACGTTTTGGGCGGGATCATTACGAATCAGAATTAAACATAAAGACCCCCAAAATAACGAACAATCATATAAAGATTAACAAAGCAATTATTCCATTTATCAACATACAATTCCAATGCAATTAAATCAACACTCCATCCGATTTTCAATGCAAGAAAACATGTTATAAAATCCAATTCAAGGAAAATTGATACTTTCAGAAAAATGACAGTTTATGCAAACTTTTAGGACTAAAAAACCAAGGTGAAGGGGTCCGTACCTGTTGAACTTAAGCAATACAACTTCTAAATTTCGAAATCCAAAAACAGCCCCAAACGACGACTATAGCTATGCAAATTGGCCAGAAAATCTCCCTGCCCTCAGTTTTTCTGCACCTTTCTTTTCTCTCATTCTCTCATTTATTTTTACCGTTTCTTTTTCTTCTCCTTCTTTTCTTAGCCGTTTCCTTCTTTTTTTTCCCCTTCATTTTCTTTTTAATTTTCTTTTATTCTCCAGTCCCCACTAACTCCCCATAATTAACTCCTTAATTATCTATCCCATTAGGAGTCTTCCCAGCAAACCCCCAACAAATCCTCAACCTTCTCGAACTCTCACACTTAAACCTAAATCTTCCTAACATATACAAAGCGCCCCTCAAATAACGTACCCCAAACACATTGAAAAGTCCCGGGTATCACACATGCCATCAAAGCAATTGATCTAACAAGTGAAGCAATATATGATCATAAGTGAAAGAACATGCTTTAACACTTGAAGAATCAACCATAATTACTGCATGCTACATGATTTAAGAATTTTAACCAAGGTAAGAACATTACATATCATATTTCTCTCCCCCTTTGTCATAGATAAAAAAGGGTTGAGGGGGAAGGGGGAGGGTTAGAATGAGCTATCATCACAAGGATATCCTCATTGAGCTCCAAAACATTACAATATCATCAAGATAAATCAAAACATAACATGTTTATAACAAACCTCAAATAGAAATTCATACAATAATATGAAAAGAAAGTTAAACAATTGTTAGTCTAGGGATACATAAAATGATAACATATAGGGAAACAAAAATTAAGTAAGAGTTTAGAATTTCTCATGGAGTTTTGTAGATATCTTGCAAGTTCT
The DNA here is from genome assembly GCA_026122235.1 of Vinca minor. Lineage (NCBI taxonomy): Eukaryota > Viridiplantae > Streptophyta > Magnoliopsida > Gentianales > Apocynaceae > Vinca > Vinca minor. The sequence goes on from JAOCZM010000081.1 coordinate 53,311, forward strand.
TCACACCATGACGCCCCAAAGATTTGCTTCTTCGCTTTAACTCCCCAATGACCTTAGCAATCACTTATTCTACATTTCCTCTTCATTGTCTTCTTTTTTTTCCTCATTGTCCCCATTTCCATTACTTTCATCGCTTCCATCATCATAAATGTTGGAGTTAAGTTCTTGAGGAGTTCAGACGAAGGGATATACAGTAGTTAAGAAATGTGTTAGGTGTGGACGGAGGCACCCGGGGAAATGTCGGTGGGGGTTCGAGAGCATGTTTCAAGTGCGGGGATTTGAAACATCACATTAATCAGTGTCCAATGATGGGTCGTGGACGTGGCCAGACTTCGTCAACGACGCCTAGTGTAGGGAATCAGAGGTCGGGACCTAATGCCATAGTGATTTCTCTTACACAGCAAGAAGCCAGGAATGCATATGATGTGGTGACATGTACACTTCTGGTAAATTTTGTACATGCATATATGTTATTTTATAGTGGTGTTATGCATTCTTTTGTGTTTCGTAGATTAGTAAGAATCTTTAAGAATGCCCTTGTTTATCTTTCGGGTGCTTATAGAGTTACAATACCTAGTGGGAGGGTTCTAGTTTCTAACTTGACTCATAATGGATGTTGGATTGATAACGATTCGAGAGAGTGGAGTGAGATTTTGATTCTGATTAATTTGTTCTGTAAGCCCTAAGGGTGAACAAACTCGGTTTTTGATAATGGACAAACACTTGATGTTGTGTCTAATGTTTTATATCTTTGTGACAGAATATCGGAACTTATAATGGAAGCTCTAAGTACTTCAATCAAGCCATGATCAAGATTCAAAGTCATTTATTCAAGGCTCATCTTTCAAGATTGAAGATTGAAGACTTAGGTTTGGGTAGATTAGCTTTGTCATTATAAGTCGTTATCTTATAAGCTCTAACCAATGCTCTCATGAACATAAGTTCTACACTCAAGTCTTGCATGTTTTCATAAACACGTTTTCAAAAGGCTAAGTTTCAAAATGATTCTCATATGTGTTCATATCTCAAAAGCCTTTGATTTCAAAGTATAAGTCTTTTAAAATGGTTTTCCAAATGTTCTTACTTGTTACCTTTTGGGAAAACCTTTTAGACTTCAATAGATTTCAAAACGTGTGAAAAATCAACATCTCTCATACTCAGGAAGTTCGGTCAACCGAGCTCAAGCTCGGATCAACCGAAGAGAAACAGAGAGGTTTGATGTTTTGGTTCGGTCGACCAAAGGGGGAGGTCGGTCGACCGACCTAGGGTTAAGCTCAACCGAGCTTGACTTCGGTCATCCGAGGTCTTGTGTTCGGTCAACCGAACTCTGCGATTTCTAGCCGTTATATGACCGTTGCAGAGTCATTTTTCAGCCTATTTTGAAATGTATATATACTCCAAAGCTAGAGAATGATTCATAAGCTTGCACATCAAAGTTTCATTGATTTCTTATCAAGTCTAAACACCTTCAAAGCAAAAACACTTATTTTCCATGATCTAAATCATTCAAAGGTGTTATTTCAAAAAGCAAGACAAAGAGTGGAATTCATATGTTCTAAGAGAGGAATCTTCTTGTACTTAAAAGGTATCTATCTTTCACTTAGAAGAGTGAACAACCTTGTTCTTAAACTATCTCAATTCCCTTTCTTAGTGATAGGGTTATTCTTGTATAAGTCCTACTTTGTGTGGGCAAATTGATAAGTCCTACTTTGTGTGGGCAATTTACTCTTAGTGAGTTTTGTATTGTGGTTGTGTTGTAAAACTCTTAGTGAGTTGTCCACAAGTGTAAAATCCTTCTTAGTGAAGTTGTTGAAATCCTTGGGTGCGGCTCAAGGTAGTGGATGTAGATTCTAAGTGAATCGAACCACTCTAAATCCTTTGTCATGTGATTGGCTTTCGTATTGCTTTTAATCATCTTGCTCAAACCTACACTAGTATTGAATAGATTCGAAAAAGTTTGCAAGATCGATTAAAACCCAATTCCCCCCCCCCCTCTTGTGTTTTACAATTGGTATCAGAGCCTCGTCTTCATTTTTAGCTTAACCGCTTGAAGTAAAGATTATGGCCGGTAATTCCGCATTAGCCTATCTAGAGGGGTCTTCCACCAATAGACCACCACTCTTTGATGGAAATCATTATGAGGCTTGGAAAGACCGTTTCAAGATATATGTGTGCTCCATAGATTATTCTTTATGGCATATATTTGAAGAAGGTCCTTTTGTTCCTATGAAGATGGTGGATGGTGTTCAAGTGCCAAAGCCGGACAATGAGTTAAATGAAGTTGAGTCCAAGAAAATGACTCAAAATTATAAGGCAATGAACATTCTTAGTTGTGCCTTGAATCCGGATGAGTACAACCGTGTGCTTGGAAGAAAATCCGCACATTCTATGTGGAAAATGTTTGAAGTTACTCATGAAGGCACAAATCAAGTCAAAGAGTCAAAGTTGAATATGCTTGTTAGAGAATTTGGGCTATTCTCCATGAAGCCAAATGAATCTATCAATGAGATGAACTCAAGACTCACCAACATTGTAATTGGGTTGAGGTCAAATGGCAAGGAGTATACTTCCGGAGAAATAAATAGGAAGATTCGCAATTCTCTTCCTAAAAGTTGGGAGACAAAAGCTCTTGCCATTGAAGAAGCCAATGACTTAAAGACATATGCAACGGAGGAACTTATTGGCTCTCTACTCACCTTTGAGATGAAGAAAAGGAAAAATGTTCCTAAAAAGAGTGTTGATCTTGATTCCATCATTAATCATGAAGAGGGAGAGAAATTGTTCTTTAAAAAAGACCACATGTGTCTTATGGCATTTGGTAATGAGGTACATCCTTCTCCCTCTATTTCAAATTCTTATGATGATGATGATAATTATGAGGATGATCCAAATGAGCTTTTAATTGATATGTATGATCAATTAAAGAAATGTGCAAGGCAAAACAAAGATATGAAACTTAAAATTGAATCCTTGCTTGTTGAAAGATCTAAGTTGGTTGATGAAAATAAGAAGTTGTGTGATGATGTTAATTGCTTGAAATGTGAAAATGATAGTCTTATTACTACTTGCAATACATCTTCATTACAATACATAGAAGCTTGTGATAAATTGTCATCTCTTGAAAACAAGCTTGTTGAGTTTGATCATTTGAAGAACAAAGTTAATGACCTTACCCTTCTTGTTGAAAACTTTAATAAGGGTAAGAAAAATCTTGATCAAATTCTTGGTATGCAACGTGCTTCTCATGTTAAACATGGTCTTGGTTATATTGCTAATCATGTTGATATTGCTAGCTCTTCCAAGTTGCCTAGCAAACACTTTGTGCATACTAGTACCTCACATAAGCATAATAGACATCATGAGCATATTCACAAATTTTCTAGGCCATCTACTTGTTGCACATATTGTGGAAAATTTGGTCACACTAGTGCTAGATGCTATGTGAAGAGGAAGATTGAAAGGGGAGTTAAAACCATATGGAGAGTTAAGCGTACTTTAACTAACCCCCATGGACCCAAACAAAAGTGGGTACCAAAAGTTACTCTTCCCTTGAGTTTATAGGTTCTTATTAGATCAAAGGAGATGTGCTAAAAGAAGAAATTCAAAAGCACTCCTTAACACTTGGATTCTCAATGCTCAAATGTTAATCAATTGGAGAACCAAGTTGCTTAAATGCAAAGAGCAAAGCACCAAGTGATGACAAGAGCCTTAGTGTAAATCCAATATCTTCATCACTTGGTAAGAAAGCAAAGGTATCAAAATCACTTTCTCTTAACACTTTAATTAATGTGTTTAAGTGTTTTTGATATATGTATTTTTATATATGCTTGCTCTTATATATGTTGCATCTCACATTCTTGAATTTTATATAGATAACCTTTAGCATGTTCTTTATTGTCCATGTTTATTTAGCTAAGGTATCTATGAGATGTAGCATATGCAACTTGATTGATTCTTGTTTTGTCATGTCATATTCATTTAAGAATCCATCTAGTTGGTGTGTTTATATTCAAGTCTATAGCATTAATCTTTTGTGGTTGATCGTCTAGATGCTTGACTTAGGATGTAAACTTATATATGTGATGTATGCTAAATTGTTCATATTTTACATCATCACATCACTTGTTGGCTTGCTTTTCATCTTTTATCTCTTATAGCCAACTTGTGTAAGTTATTTTGGAAGTTATATGTGTTTTAAATGTTTATTTTTTTTACAATTGGTTATTTCTTACATTTGGTATCACATATACTCTCCCTTAATAACAATGAGATCATAATCTTTACTTTCATATCTTTTGTGATCTCATTAGAGTTTTTGGTTAGTATTGCTTCAAGAGTTGTTATACTCATTTAGCTAACCATTAACTTATTAGAGGGAAAAACTCGAAATGTTATCTTATACTTCCTCTAAATCTTTTGGTTGTGATACATATGCTTAACTTATGAATTCATGGTATCACTTCCACTAGTACTTTGTTAGCTATATTTTCAAAACATATTTTACAATTGGTCAATTGGTATCAAACTTGGTTTTATCTCAAATAGCTAACATCGTATGTTTGATAAACGGGGAGATTGTTCTTAAAGGTTATATTCCTTATCTCCTTTGTTTTTAGCTTAGGTTGATATTCTTTTTGAGCCATATATAACCATTTTTTTATGTGTCATTATGGACTCTTTGTATTTAGAAATCAACAAAGCTTAGTCAATATGATCATTCTTCAAAATGATTTTTGGTCTTTAGATTTGATCCCTTGGTTCTTGTATTATCAATCTACTAGACCATTAAGATTCTCCATGGCATAAAACGTTTTGTTTATATGGGGAGATTTCTTATATATCATCAAGCTTCTCCACAATTTTAATCTTATTCATCTTTACTTTTCGTTAAAAGGCATTTCAAATATTCTTCAATGAAGAGGAGGAGTAAATGCTTTTCTTATTGGCGCTCTGATATCCCTTTTTGATTTTGACAAAAAGGGGGAGAGTTTTTAGTGTTGCAAATGTGCCAAGAGAAGTAATTTACAAAAGGAGAAAGCTTAGAACTTGCAAAATGGGAGAGATAAGGGATTCTTTAATATAGGGGGAGTAGAATATTTCTTTATCTCATGCATTCATATTTATTTTCTTTAAAGCTTTATTTTGTTGCATATTATTCCCATTTGCATCAATGTTTTGTCATCATCAAAAAGGGGGAGATTGTTAGCCCGAAGGGCAAAATATTCTATGTTGTTTTGATGATAACAAACCATTGATAGTTCTAATGTTTGTGTGAGCATGTTCTTTATAATAGGATCCTTAGCACTCACATCAACATTGATGAAAATGGTAAGTTAGCTTCTTGTGTAAACTAAGGTATGTATATTACACACAAGAATGCTACACATATGATGGAAGGAAGGAGGAAAGGAGGATGGTTGGGAAATAGGGCTCTTCAAAGAGTCCCTAATGATTTGGCAAAAGGAAGTTATCTTACTAATGCTTTTGGCTTTCATTTTTACTTGGTTTATCTTCTAAGCATTAGTCTTTACTCTGATTTGTTCTTATATCCTTTTGCCATGCTTCCTTGTTCTTAATATTGTCCATATTCTATCTAATTACATCAAAGTTTGTCATAATCAAAAAGGAGGAGATTGTAAGCCCTAAGGGCGAACGAACTCGGTTTTTGATAATGGACAAACACTTTATGTTGTGTCTAATGTTTTATATCTTTGTGATAGAATATCGGAACTTATAATGGAAGCTCTAAGTACTTCAATCAAGCCATGATCAAGATTCAAAGTCATATTATTCAAGGCTCATCTTTCAAGATTGAAGATTGAAGACTTAGGTTTGGTTAGATTAGCTTTGTCATTATAAGTCGTTATCTTATAAGCTCTAACCAATGCTCTCATGAACATAAGTTCTACACTCAAGTCTTGCATGTTTTCATAAACACGTTTTCAAAAGGCTAAGTTTCAAAATGATTCTCATATGTGTTCATATCTCAAAAGCCTTTGATTTCAAAGTATAAGTCTTTTAAAATGGTTTTCCAAATGTTCTTACTTGTTACCTTTTGGGAAAACCTTTTAGACTTCAATAGATTTCAAAACGTGTGAAAAATCAACATCTCTCATACTCAGGAAGTTCGGTCAACCGAGCTCAAGCTCGGATCAACCGAAGAGAAACAGAGAGGTTTGATGTTTTGGTTCGGTCGACCAAAGGGGGAGGTCGGTCGACCGACCTAGGGTTAAGCTCAACCGAGCTTGACTTCGGTCATCCGAGGTCTTGTGTTCGGTCAACCGAACTCTGCGATTTCTAGCCGTTATATGACCGTTGCAGAGTCATTTTTCAGCCTATTTTGAAATGTATATATACTCCAAAGCTAGAGAATGATTCATAAGCTTGCACATCAAAGTTTCATTGATTTCTTATCAAGTCTAAACACCTTCAAAGCAAAAACACTTATTTTCCATGATCTAAATCATTCAAAGGTGTTATTTCAAAAAGCAAGACAAAGAGTGGAATTCATATGTTCTAAGAGAGGAATCTTCTTGTACTTAAAAGGTATCTATCTTTCACTTAGAAGAGTGAACAACCTTGTTCTTAAACTATCTCAATTCCCTTTCTTAGTGATAGGGTTATTCTTGTATAAGTCCTACTTTGTGTGGGCAAATTGATAAGTCCTACTTTGTGTGGGCAATTTACTCTTAGTGAGTTTTGTATTGTGGTTGTGTTGTAAAACTCTTAGTGAGTTGTCCACAAGTGTAAAATCCTTCTTAGTGAAGTTGTTGAAATCCTTGGGTGCGGCTCAAGGTAGTGGATGTAGATTCTAAGTGAATCGAACCACTCTAAATCCTTTGTCATGTGATTGGCTTTCGTATTGCTTTTAATCATCTTGCTCAAACCTACACTAGTATTGAATAGATTCGAAAAAGTTTGCAAGATCCATTAAAACCCAATTCCCCCCCCCCCCCTCTTGTGTTTTACATGGTCAATTTCGATGATAATCTTGGGGTATGGATTGGATAGTGGCAAACCATGCTTTGGTATAAAAAAAATCGATTTGGGACTTAGGATGAAGAAGTCTTTTATTTTCAAGGACCGGAGAGGTTGATGTGTGAGCGGAATCTACCAGGTCATCGGGGCTCAAACTTACATCTAGAAAGGTTGTGAAGCTTTCGTAGATTACACCGTTGCTAAAGAGGGGGAAAATATTCCTTTGGAGGATGTTCCGGTGGCTATGGATTACGTGGACGTGTTTACTGAGGATTTACCAGGGGTTCCACATGCTCATGAGATAGATTTAGAGAATCTACTACAGCCAAGTTGTGAGCCTATTGCTAAGACCCGTATTATACGACATCGATCGAGTAGAGGGAACTGAAAGTACAGTTGCAAGAGTTGTTGAACAATTAGTTTATCAGGCCGAGCGTGTTTCCTTGGGGTGCATCGGTCTTATTTGAGAAGAAGAATGATGGAAGTGTGAGGATGTGCATCATTTACAGGAAGCTAAATAAGATTATCATAAAAAAATATACGCTTCCCTGTATTGATGATTTGTTGATTAGTTGAAGGGTGTTAAGGTCTTTCTAAGATAGACTTACGACTGGGTATCCCCAGTTGAGTAGCGTGACTTTTCTGGGACATGTTGTAACGACGTCTTTGGTATTTGGGGATCCAGCAAAGTTTGATTAGGTAGTAGATTGGCCCGACCGACGAATAGGTCGGAAACTTCGAAGTTTATTGGGTTTCTGGTTACTGAACAACATGACTTGATCACAGAATTTGAGAGGTTGAAAATTGAAGATGTGGAGTCTACATGGGATGTTTTGGGTAGCCATGGTCGTTCAACCAACTCTGTTAGTAAGGATCAAGGAAGTCCAACAGTTAAATACAAACTTACATGGCGAACGGGTTTTAGCTCGGACAAGTGAGCAAATGGATTACCAAATTCACGAGCATGGAAGTCTTCGATTTTGAAGTCGTTGATATGTGCCGTCGAAATTCGAGTTAAGGACAGAGATATTGCAAGAGGCGCATAATACCAGATTTTTTTAAAAAAAATAATGTGGTAATTTTATTGCAAGATTCTGGGATTAAAGACTAGTGTACATAAACTTAGCGAGACACCCTCAAAGAAGGTACTCCCTGCCGATCAAAACATATGAGGCCCCGTATCTCTAACGGTACACAATCAAAACTTTTGAAAATACAATCTGATTTTGTCTCACAACCTAAATTAGCCAAAGAGTCTGCTACTGAATTAGCCTCCCTAAATACGTGCTTAAATGTAACCCTCGCAGTGAAGTGCATTGCTAAATATAAGCTCTCATCCAATTCTCACGCTGCTACTTCCCTTTTCCTTGCAGCCTCAGCCAGAATTTGCGAGTCCCTTTGCACCGTGGTGACTATGATGCACAATGAGAGTGCCAGTTGCATACCATACCCCAAAACTTTGATCTCTACTCGAGTGCTCGTCACAAATTCGCCCATATAAGCTGCACGGGCAGCAATAAAAGAGCCATCACCGTATATGAGTATACATCCTGAAGGGATTCATGGGCGGAAACTCGTTCCAAACACCCATGGATCCTCCCCTGAAGGATCCGCTCATACAACACAGATCGAAAAACAGCAAGGAAAAACTCACTTTTGCGAATTCAAGAAGCTACTTCTTGAATGGAGGATGACGTTTCTTGGATCGGATGCTGCTACCGATTGATCTCCCTTTGCGGAAAGTCCCTCTAACGGTATCCACGCGACGAAACGGGCAGCGATTGCTAGCTCTTCGTTGTTTCTGATGTTCGGGAATTAGAGAGAAAAAGGGAGAGACAGAAAACTGTTTTCTAGATACTCAAGTATTTCGGCTGAAAGCATTAGTTACCTAGGGTTTCGGCCAAGAGTTTATTATATAGGGTGTGAGAGTTTGTTCCCAGAACTAACTCTCACGTCCTCAACTTCTCTCGGCAATGAGAGTCCTCAACTCCCACGTCCCTTAGACTCCTGCTGGTAGTGGGAGTCTTTATCGAATAATAACTCCCACGTAATTCCAGCTATAGGTAAAATACCGAAATTGCCCCTATCTCTAATTCGAATAATAAACACTTTATTATTTTCAGAAAGACAAATGTTAGATACAATGAACCTAGACACATTCTAGATTCATTGAATCTGGACATGAAGCTCGTTAGCTCGTCTATGCGTGTGACCCTGTAGGTTCATCTCACAATGGCAATGAAAACACACTTAGTAGTAGTATGTGTTCATAAATCACAAGCGGTCCCTAGCGAGGACATTGTGACTACCCAAAGTGAATGAATATACAATGGAACCTAATATCAATCCACTATTTAATCCCTTTGTCTCGCGATATCCTAATTAAGCATAAAGGCGTAGTGGTCGTCACCCCTTATTAAGCTTAATTGTATTTATGCTCGATCTCCGGGTAGACTGTTTCGACAAATATCATTTGATAACCACTTTATCAAATACATTTGAGCACGGCCATGCATTTAAACAGTCTTTCCCTATTGAGGGGCCCATGGATATCTCTCTCTAATAATAGAGAGGGACAAATTCCTTACAATGTCTCTCACATTCAAGCTATGATAGGACACTACATCCGATCATCGATCAGTATTGATTACTCTGTTACAAGTAACGTCCGACTAAGTCAAAACGTGGCTCCATTCATACTAGAATCAATGAAGACATAAGGTCTAAGGATTCTAAAATAGTATTGAGGAAGTAATACTTATGACTTAAGACCATGAAGTATTACTTCTCTGACGGATCACGTCCAGTACAATGTATCCATATATATATTGCATCTATGATGTGATTTGTACCCATTACACATGATCAGTAAAACAAGATCATCAATCAACAATCATACTAGTTTTATTTCATAGTATTTAAGCATTACATAAAACTAGGGACTACTAGAATAGTAATTACATAAGCTAATGAGTTTTACTATCAAATCACACATTTGATAATCAAAAGCAAAATTAACTATTCAATTACATGCTCAAAAGATAATAAAACGCACAACATGTGCCAATGGTCCTAGGGCACTACTAACAATCTCCCACTTGCCCTAGGTCCAATCATACATGATCCTCAATCTCATTGACCTAGTATGACTCTCATGTTTAAGCTGTGGGAGTGGCTTGGTCAATGGATCTGCAATGTTGTCGTCTGTATGAACTTTGCAAATACTAACGTCTCCTCTGCCGATGATCTCTCTAATCGGATGGAAAGCGCTTTGAGAATGTGTTTGGATCGTTGGTGAGATCTAGGTTCCTTAGCTTGTGAAATGGCACCCAGTACTATCACAATAGAGGTCCACCTGGGTTCACAATGCTAGGGGACGACACCTAGTTCATCAACAAACTTTCCGATCCAAAGCGAGCTTCTTTAGGCTGCTTGAGAGGCAACTAGATACTCGAACTTTTGTTGTAGAGTCGGCCACGGTTTCTTGCTTTGAGCTCTTCCAGCTCACGAGCACCTCCATTCAAACAAAACACAAAGCCGATTGCGATCGATAATCATCTACGTCGGTCCCGGAAGCTTGCGTCCGTGTAACCATTTACAACCGGACTTCCTTCCCGACCTCAGTAAATTAAGAACATATCTTTAGTCCTTCTCAAGTACTTAAGAATGCTCTTGATTGCAGCTCGATGTGACTCTCCGAGAGTCGATTGATATCTCGCTAGTCATACTTAAAGCAAATGAGACATCCCAGGCGAGTGCATATCATGGCGTACATAATAGACCCAATGGGCTGAAGCATATGGGATCTTACTCATGCGCTCTTGGTCCTCCCTTGTGGAAGGTCCTTGAGTTCTGCTGAGTTTAACGCCATGTGACATGGGCAAGAATCCCTTTTTGGAGTCTTGCAAAGCCGAACTGCTTTGATGCACCTTGTCAATGTATCCATTCGGCTTAGGCCAATCATTTTGTTAGATCTATCTCTATAGATTCTAATACCCAAAATATGTAGCCTCGCCTAAGTCTTTCATGGAAAAGCACTTCCCCAACCAAGCTTTTACGCTTTGTAATGTGGGGATGTCATTTCCAATCAGTAAGATGTCGTCCACATAAAGCACAAGGAACACTACTGCATTGTTAGTTACTTTCTTATAAACACAAGGCTCGTCTTCGTTTTTGATGAAACCGAATTCTTTAATACGTTCATGAAAGCGACGATTCCAGCTTCGAGATGCTTGCTTCAATCCATAAATGGACCTTTGAAGCTAGGATTTGTTGGATCAACAAACCCCTCGTGTTGTGTCATATACACATCCTCGAGAAGGTTTCCATTAAGAAACGCAGTCTTAACATCCATTTTCCATATCTCATAGTCATAATATGCGGCTATGGCAAGTAAAATCCTAATTGACTTTATCCTCACGACAGGGGAAAATGTTTCGTCATAATCAATACCATGAACTTGTCTATAACCTTTAACTACTAGTCGCGACTTAAAAGTGTGTACATTACCAACCATGTCGGTCTTCTTTTTATAACACCATTTGTTATTAATGACCTTGCACCCTTCGGGTGGGTCAACCAAAGTCCATACTTGGTTGTCGTACATGGATTGCATCTCAGACTTCATAGCTTCTAGCCACTTATCGACTCGGAACTACGAATTGCCTCTTTGTAGGTAGTGGGTTCGTCTTGATCAATCGAGTTCAACACGATGATCATCGATCACGAGAAATCCATATCTCTCAAGTTGTTGATGTGCCGACTCGACCTCCTTGGGCCTTGTGTCAAAGATTGAAGCTCAGTATCAGCACGTGAGCTTGCTTGAACTTCTAAAGTTGGTTTAGATGTTGTTTGTGGATTTTGAATCTCCTCAAGATGGATCTTACTCCCACTATCCTCTTTGGAAATAAATTCTCTTTCAAGGAATAAACCATTACGAGCAAAAAACACTTTGTTCTCTGATGGAAGATAGAAGTAATATCCTTTAGTTTCTTTAGGATATCCCACAAACAAACATTTGTCAGATGTAGGGGCGAGTTTATCAGATAACAAGTGTTTTACGTACGCCTCGCATCCCCAAATTTTGAGAAAGGACAAACTAGGTCGTATCCCAGTCCATATCTCATATGGAGTTTTCTGAACCGCTTTAGAAGGAACTCTATTTAATATAAATGCATCAGTTTCTAGGGCGTAGCCCCAAAAGGAAATTGGAAGACTTGTTTGACTCATCATAGATCGAACCATATCTAATAAGGTGCGATTCCTCCGTTCTGACACGCATTCCATTGTGGTGTGCCAGGAGGAGTTAATTGTGAAACAATCCCACAACCACTAAGATGTTCGTCAAATTCTTGGTTAAGGTATTCCCCACCTCGATCTGATCGAAGTATCTTAATACTTTTACCAACTTGATTTTGTACTTCATTTTGGTATTCTTTGAATCTTCCAAAAGATTCGATTTATGTTTCATTAGATAGGCGTAGCCATATCTACTGAAATCATCACGTGAATGTGTGAAATCTTTGAAACCCTCCTCTAGCACTTGTGTTCATTGGTCCACAAACATCTGTATGTATGAGGCCCCGACAAATCGGGAAGCTCTCTCACTTTGTCCGAGTAAAGGGAGCTTTAGTCATTTTGCCCAACAAGCAAGATTCACACGTCTCATAAGACTCTAAGTCAAATGATGTTAAAATTCCATCCGTATGGAGTTTTGATATGCGTTTCTCGTTTATGTGGCCCAAACGACAGGTGCCGAAGTAGGTTTGGTTTAAGTCATTTGATTTAAACCTTTTAGTATTAATGTTATAGATGGGCCTTTTAATGGAATCATCGAGGTTAAGAATATAAAGCCCATTCATCAAAGAGGCATCTCCATAAAAGATACGATCTTTATGAATGGTGCAAATCTTATTCAAAATATTAATTTCAAAACCTTCAATATCCAAACAAGAAAGCGAAATAATATTCCTACTCAAAGTTGGAACATACAAACAATTATCCAGTTCTATAATATGGTCACTTGGCAAAACTAAATTAAATGTCCCGAGTAGCTACAGACAACAACTCTTGCTCCGTTGGCTACTCACGAGGTCCACTTATCCTTTTTCCGGTGATCTACTCCTTTTGAACCCCCTGCACATTTGCACAAATGTGAGATCCACAACCGGTATCTAATACCCATGAAGTAGGGAAGCAGACATGTTAATTTCTATAACATAAATACGGAGAGACAGTCAAACCCGGCCTTTCCCTTTTTCTTTTCTTCCAAATAAAGCTTGCGAGTTCCGTTTCCAATGACCTGGTTCATTGCAATGGAAGCAAACTCCCTCATTTGGTGCCTTGGCTTTGAGTGCGGGGCTTGGGCTTGCCTTTGCCTTTGCCTCTCTTGGCCATGGGCTTTCCCTTGCCTTTCTTCTTGAAATTCCCTTTTTGAACCATTAAGACTTCAGGGGTCTTCTTAATGTTCAGTTCAACCTGCTTGAGCATCCCGTGTATTTCATGTAAGGTCTTCTCCATGGCATGGCCTACTATACCTCTTGTTTTACATGTTTGAGTTGTAATTTTATAATACGACCTGCGAGTCGTTTTTCTTTATGATATAAAATTGTAACTGCTTTCTTAGATTAGTTTTATTACTTCACATTGAAGGCTGGGTATGCCCATGCAATCATGTAACAAGACTGGAGGCTGCTGGATCGAAGACATTATCCATGAGATGGATTTTGACCTAGATTGACCCTTGACTCCCACAAGGCTCGTGGGAGTCATTATATCACATTTACATTTTCACTTCATATCCTGCGTGTGATGTTTATTTTATGTCTGGATGGATTTAATTTTGAACGTCACATCAAATGGTTTTAATTAAGTCTTAAAGTGCCTACCATAACCTAAGCACTCCATAAGCTTGGATCATCATTTTTCTGCTTGCCAAAGCAACAGATAAAGTGATTACCTAAGTAAAGGGTGATGCGAAACCTTGATGGGTTATATCAAGATTCGGCTGAAATTTAGATCTTTCTCTATCTCGAATGGTTTCTATGGGAATATACTTAACACAGTCCCGGAAAGGCTAAGTATCAATGAATGTTGAAACACCACAACTAGAGAAACCAACTAGTTGATACAGTAACTTAAAGGATTATGAAATTCAACCGGAAGTTCATAAACAAGTATCAAAGGATTAACCTTAATCAAAATATCAATATATCAAGTCTAAGTAAAAGAGTTGGCCGAAATTCCCTTTAAGTAGAAGGTAATTCGGTTCCAACTCAAACTAGGAAAGGGAAATAAGAGTCCTTGAAGAATTAGGACTCTTGAATAACAATTTGCTATCAAGTAACTACCTAAACAAGATAATAGGCACATGTTCCTATTATCTTGGTGGCTGAAATAAAAGTAACTACCAAATCTATGAAGAGTCCTAGTTGCATTAGGACTCTTATTAACCAACTAACTAACACATGGACAACATGTCCTTTATTATAGCAACTACTTGCTATACACGAGATTATAATAAGTAAATATGATGAAAATAATTAAAGTCTAGTATAGACTTTAATTGTACATAAAAAGACTAAAATGCCCTTTAGATTCGTCCCCATTCTGGACAGCTTGTTGGGCCAACTTGCACGACAATATGGGATATCAAGAAAGCAGAATCTGATCTTGTGATCTTCATGAAAGTTGTAGATCTGCCTCTTATATTTAATATGCAACTGGAATCAGCTCCATTGGATAAGTATATCGAAAGATATGTTCATTCTTCCAAACAGTAGCAAAGCTGTCCATTCCTTGTACACTTGTGATACTAAGAGGTTGACTTGTACAACATTCCTAGATGTAATTTAGAGTCCTCTTTGTATCTAAATGCACGTTCCCTTGAGTTGGGCAGCCCTAAGGTTGGGACCGTATCATCCCCTCCTTGAAAAGGATTCGTCCTCGAATCTTCCCAAAAATTAGCTTTGTAATCTGCAAAATGAATAAATGGGAGCAAGTTAGAAATATGGAAAGTATAAAGTACATTGTACTTACCTATCAATGAGATTCTCTTGCGGCTGTCCCAAATGAATAGTGTCTTTTCCTCCTTAATTGCAATTAATGGGTCAGCAAGCTTGCTAAAATCACGAAACAAATTTGTATAAAAGCGTGCCAAGTCATATGTTGAACGATCTTGAAGGATAATAGTTGTTCGTGACCATTCCCTTATTGCATTATCTTTTGCTAGAACAACTTGAATACCTTGAAAACTCACAATGTAACTAAGAAGGTTAATAGAATTAGTGTAAGAAACATAATTTCCAATCTTAGCATACAAAGTTTGTGCTTTTAAAATAGTAAAAACAGCCCTAAGATGTTCAATATGATTCTCTCGGTTTTTACTAGCAACAAGTATATTATCAAAGTAAGGAATCGGATGTCTATACTTAAAAGCTATGTTAGAATTATTTAGACTATCCGTATATATGCTAAAAATCCCTTCATGCTTTGGTATACTCATTACCGGTTTAATGTAAGGATTTAAAGACTTACTTACCTAAAAAGACTTACTTACCTCCTTCTTTGCACAAATTAACTCACCTTGGGTTTGATTTTGCTGATTTGTTCCCAAAGATGGTTTATACCTTTCATGATTTTGAAGACTAGCATGCAACCTTCTTGGCAATTCCTTAGGAAAGACTTTATGAAACTTCTGAAAAATAGCAAGACTAGATGTAGAAAAAGATGTTAGATCAAAAGAAAAAGTGTTAGTAAAAAGGTTCCTTGCGGTTCCTTTCAAATCGAACAAAACAACAAGTTGTTTTGCTTGAATTGCCCTATCTACCTTTTCGGGATTAATGAATAAACACTCTTTTCTCTCTTTGTGTGAGCTTGCCTTTTTTCTCACTAAGCTCGCGACTTTTGTATCCTTTTTTTCCTCGAATTTTACCTCATGGGTAGGATCACTCGTTTTTTTTTTCTATCTCGCTCTTTTTTCACTTCTAAAACAGCCCTTTCCGCTTCTTCCTCACTTATCCACGATCCATCATCCAATTCTATCATTGTACTCTTGTTAGGGCAGTCCATAGCAAAGTGTCCTTTGCCCCCACATTTAGAACATTCCCGAACAAGTTTTGGAGTAGAATTTACCCTTGTATTGGTCGTTTTGGTTGGATTTTGTGACCTTACTGCCTCAAACTGACCAGTGGCTGTTTTTGCACCATTTATGACCTCTTTACCCCTGCTTTGGCTCGGAAAAATAGTAGAAAAAATCTGGGATGGATTCGGCTTCTCCCAAGTTTGGAAAGTTGCCGATTTTACCCTTAAACTCTTTTCCGTTTGCTGTCTTTCAATCTGTTCTGCATAATAAACCAAATCAATAAGATTATGAAGATTAGCACGTTGTACCTTAGGTATGATGTTGTCATTTAGACCAGCCAAGAACCGAGATAAAGTTGTTTCTTTATCTTCTTGAATATTCAATCTAAACATCACCATCTCCATCTCTTTGTAGTATTCATCAACGGTCTTTGTTCCTTGCCCCATTCTTTGGAGTTGATTGTACAACTCATGATTAAAATTTTGAGGTACAAATCGTCGTGACATGACCGCTTTCATATCTTCCCATGAATCAATTGGTCGTTGTCCCGCTCTTCTCCGTTCATTGGTCTCATTATCCCACCACTTTGATGCATAGTCTCCAAACTCCATGGCTGCCAATTTAACCTTTTTCTCCTCCGAATAATAATGAACATAAAAAACATGGTTAACTTTTCGTGTCCAATCAAAAAATAAATGAGGATCATTCGTACCTAAAAAAGGAGGGATCTTGGTCTTGAGGGAACCAAGATTATTATCAAACCTTTGAGCTTGATAATTTGGTCTCGGTACATCAAGATCAAAGTGTCTAGGATCATACCTTTGATTGTTTTGCCTCGGTTCAATATTAACAAAAGGATTTGGATCATACCTTTGAGCTTGATCATAGGCTCTCGGATCATACCTTTGGTTGTGAGCATTTGGTCTCTGATCATACCATTGATCTTGATGATTTTCTCTCGGTTCAAAACTCTCATCATGAACAAAAGGTCTCGGATCATACCTTGCATTTTGCTGATTTGGTCTCGGTTCATATGCAAAGTTGTCCATCATTCTTGGAGTTGCTCTCGGCTGGTATTGAACATTATCAACTTTGTGCCGAAACTTGTCTCTCCAAGGTGGTTTATTGGATTCTTGAAACCCATTATCATCTCCAACATCAACATCCACGGCATTCCCTCTTCTAGGTGGCCTTTTAATGTCTTTGAGGGATTGCAATAGTTGTATTGACTCTCTTAAAAGCTTGTTTGCATTTATGACATCTTGCTGCGAAGTACCTTCATTAAAAGACATTATCTTTGCAAAGAAAAACTTCACACAAATCGTTAGTAGAAAAATTCATACGAAAAATTGAATAAATATAAACAACCTTTCTCCCGCAAGGTTGAATATCAATGGGAAACTGTGAATAGTAATCTGTGAACAGTAACCGTGAATAGTAATCTGAGAATAGTAATCAGTGAATAGTAATACTGTGAATAGTAATCTGTGAATAGTAATCAGATCTTGTATTCTCTCAATATTGAATCTTTTCTCTCGATTTTTTTCCAAAAATATTTTTCAAGAACTTCCAACTTTGAATGTTTGAATGGTTATAATGATGGAAGGATGAAAAATATATCAAAGAAACCAAATCTTGACTTTAACAAAAAGTCTAAGGAAAAAGTGTAAGAGTTTTGTGTTGCCAAACAAGAAAAAGATGTGATCTTTACCTTTCTTGATTTTCTATATATTTTCTTGAAGTAGCTCGTTCTTGAAATCTTTTCTTACCTTCTTGCCCGAGACTTACCCTTATCTTGGCCACACAGATCAAGAACTTCTATGGTATGAAGATGTTACCTTGATATTTTTACCTTGATGGTGACTAATTCAAGATGAAGAGGGAACAAGAGCCAATTCCTTGTTGAAGGAAGTTTGCTTTTGGCCTTGAATCCTTGTCTATTTTGGGCTAACCTGGCTGCCAATTTATTTACTTCCGGGTGGCTTTTATGAGGTAAAGTACCCGATTTGTATGAATAACTCGGCTGCCAATTTCTTTACTTCCGGGTGGCTTTTTCGTTGGGGTAAAATTTTTTTGTTATCTTTCGGCTATCTCAAGCAAACAAGAATTTTTTTTTTCAAGAAAGCAATAAAGGTACACCAAGATAGAGATCAACCTTTTGCTCTGATACCACTCGATGCGAAACCTTGATGGGTTATATCAAGATTCGGCTGAAATTTAGATCTTTCTCTATCTCGAATGGTTTCTATGGGAATATACTTAACACAGTCCCGGAAAGGCTAAGTATCGATGAATGTTGAAACACCACAACTAGAGAAACCAACTAGTTGATACAGTAACTTAAAGGATTATGAAATTCAACCGGAAGTTCATAAACAAGTATCAAAGGATTAACCTTAATCAAAATATCAATATATCAAGTCTAAGTAAAAGAGGTGGCCGAAATTCCCTTTAAGTAGAAGGTAATTCGGTTCCAACTCAAACTAGGAAAGGGAAATAAGAGTCCTTGAAGAATTAGGACTCTTGAATAACAACTTGCTATCAAGTAACTACCTAAACAAGATAATAGGCACATGTTCCTATTATCTTGGTGGCTGAAATAAAAGTAACTACCAAATCTATGAAGAGTCGTAGTTGCATTAGGACTCTTATTAACCAACTAACTAACACATGGACAACATGTCCTTTATTATAGCAACTACTTGCTATACACGAAATTATAATAAGTAAATATGCTGAAAATAATTAAAGTCTAGTATAGACTTTAATTGTACATAAAAAGACTAAAATGCCCTTTAGATTCGTCCCCATTCTGGACAGCTTGTTGGGCCAACTTTCACGACAATATGGGATATCAAGAAGGCAGAATCTGATCTTGTGATCTTCATGAAAGTTGTAGATCTGCCTCTTATCTTTAATATGCAACTGGAATCAGCTCCATTGGATAAGTATATCGAAAGATATGTTCATTCTTCCAAACAGTAGCAAAGCTGTCCATTCCTTGTACACTTGTGATACTAAGAGGTTGACTTGTACAACATTCCTAGATGTAATTTAGAGTCCTCTTTGTATCTGAATGCACGTTCCCTTGAGTTGGGCAGCCCCAAGGTTGGGACCGTATCAAAGGGAGATGGGAAAATAGTGATTTCCATAATGCTTAGACATGGTCCGACTTAACTAGGCTATCAAAATAGTTTTGGGCCTAGGGCATAAAATGGGAAAAAGTCGGGACATATAGATGTCGTTCCCATTAGATGATTTTACCTTAATTATGGGTGTTAAGCCAAAGCTTTCCTATAACTATTGTTAAATGGTTTTTTACCCCACTAATTATCAAGTGTTGAAATTGTGGAAAATGTTTTTTTTGCTCAAAAACTAATAACTTTGCAATTAACTTAATGTAGATAATGGCAACCAATACATCACACAATTCATTGCGATCTGTCCTTGAGAAGGAAAAACTAAGCGGGACCAATTTCCTTGATTGGGCCCGCAACTTTAAGGATTGTCCTTAAGCAGGAAAGAAAGCTGTACGTTCTTGAAACGGACATTCCTGAATAGCCTGCAAACAACGCCCCTAGAGCTGAAAGAGATGCTTGGAAGAAGCATTTCGATGACTCTAACGATGTGACTTGTCTCATGTTAGTCACAATGAACACTGACCTTCAAAAACAGTTTGAAGGAGTTGAAGCTTTCCAGATGATGGGCCAGCTCATGGAAATGTTCCAAGAGCAAGCTCATCATGAAAGATTCCTCACAACTAAGGCGTTAAATAGTTGCAAAATGGCCCCAGGAACCTCTGTCAGTGCACATGTTCTTAAGATGAAGGGCTATTTTGACCAACTTGAGAAGCTTGGAGCTACCGTAGGTCATGACATGGCCACAGATATGATCTTGGGCTCACTCCCACCGGAGTATGACCAATTCGTTATGAACTTCAACATGCATGCCATGGAGAAGACCATACATGAAATACACGGGATGCTCAAGCAAGCTGAACTGAACATTAAGAAGACCCCTGAAGTCTTAATGGTTCAAAAAGGGAATTTCAAGAAGAAAGGCAAGGGAAAGCCCATGGCCAAGATAGGCAAAGGCAAAGGCAATGACAAGCCCAAGCCCCTGCCCAAAGCCAAGGCACCAAAGGAGGGAGTTTGCTTCCATTGCAATGAACCAGGTCAGGGTACTCAAATTCAACACATTTATCGGGAAGCTAATCAGGTCGCGGACCTATTAGCTAACTTAGCATGTGATTCAAAATCATCTCTGTTTTATGTTCAATTTCAAGCCCTCCCATTAGAAGTCAGGGGCTGCCTCAATTTGGATAGACAAAGGATTCCTTCGCTAAGGGTTCTTTGAACTATCTTCTTCTATGTAATTGCACCTTTACCATTAATAATATCTCGCAATTGAAAAAAAAAAAAAAAATTTAACCAGGTCATTGGAAACGGAACTGCAAGCTCTATTTGGAAGAAAAGAAAAAGGGAAAGGCCAGTTTGACTGTCTCTCCAGGTATTTATGTTATAGAAATTAACATGTCTGCTCCTACTTCATGGGTATTAGATACCGGTTGTGGATCTCACATTTGTGCAAATGTGCAGGGATTCAAAAGGAGTAGATCACTGGCAAAAGGAGAAGTGGACCTCAGAGTAGACAACGGAGCAAGAGTTGTTGCTGTAGCCACTGGGACATTTAATTTAGCTTTGCCAAGTGGCCTTATTATAGAAATGGATAATTGTTTGTATGTTCCAACTTTGAGTAGGAATATTATTTCAGTTTCTTGTTTGGATATTGAAGGTTTTGAAATTAATATTTTGAATAAGATTTGCACCATTCATAAAGATCGTATCTTTTATAGAGATGCCTCTTTGATGAATGGGCTTTATATTCTTAACCTCGATGATTCCATTAAAAGGCCCATCTATAACATTAATACTAAAAGGTTTAAATCAAATGACTTAAACCAAACCTACTTACAGCATCGTCGTTTGGGCCACATAAACGAGAAACGCATATCAAAACTCCATACAGATGAAATTTTAACATCATTTGACTTAGAGTCTTATGAGACGTGTGAATCTTGTTTGTTGGGGAAAATTACTAAAGCTCCCTTTACTGGACAAAGTGAGAGAGCTTCCGATTTGTTGGGCCTCATACATACAGATGTTTGTGGACCAATGAACACAAGTGCTAGAGGAGGGTTTCGATGACTTTCATCACATTAATGAGATGATTTCGAGTAGATATGGCTACGTCTATCTAATGAAACATAAATCTAAATCTTTTGGAAGATTCAATGAATTTCAAAATGAAGTACATAATCAACTTGGTAAAAGTATTAAGATACTTCGATCAGATCAAGGTGGCGAATACCTTAACCAAGAGTTTGACGAACATCTTAGTGGTTGTGGAATTGTTTCACAATTAACTCCTCCTGGCACACCACAATGGAATGGCGTGTCAGAACAAAGGAATCGCACCTTATTAGATATGGTTCGATCTATGATGAGTCAAACAAGTCTTCCAATTTCCTTTTGGGGGCTACGCCCTAGAAACTCGATGCATTTATATTAAATAGAGTTCCTTCTAAAGCGGTTCGAAAACTCCATATGAGATATGGACTGGGAAACGACCTAGTTTGTCCTTTCTCAAAATGTGGGGATGCGAGGCGTACGTAAAACGCTTGTTATCTGATAAACTCGCCCCTAGATCTGACAAGTGTTTGTTTATGGGATATCCTAAAGAAACTAAAGGATATTACTTCTATCTTCCATCGAGAGAACAAAGTGTTTGTTGCTCGTAATGGTTTATTCCTTGAAAGGGAATTTATTTCCAAAGAGGATAGTGGGAGTAAGATCCATCTTGAGGGAGATTCATGATCCCCAAACAACATCCGAACAAACTTTAGAGGTTCAAACAAGCTCACGTGCTGACATCGAGCTTCAATCTTTGACACAAGGCCCAAGGAGGTCGAGTCGGGTACATCAACGACTCGAGAGATATGGATTTCTGTGAACTAATTGATCAAGATGAACCCACTACCTACAAATAGGCAATTCGTAGTTACGAGTCGGATAAGTGGCTAGAAGCTATGAAGTCCGAGATGCAATCCATGTACAACAACCAAGTATGGACTTTGGTTGACCCACTCGAAAGGGTGCAAGGTCATTGATAACAAATGGTGTTACAAAAAAAGAAGACCGACATGGATGGTAATGTACACACTTTTAAATCGCGACTAGTAGTTAAAGGTTATAGACAAGTTCATGGTATTGACTATGACGAAACCTTTTCCCAGTCGTGATGATAAAGTCAATTAGGATTTTACTTGCCATAGCCGCATATTATGACTATGAGATATGGCAAATGGATGTTAAGACTGCGTTTCTTAATGGAAACCTTCTCGAGGATGTGTATATGACACAACTTTGAGGGGTTTGTTGATCCAACAAATCCTAGCAAAGTGTGTAAGCTTCAAAGGTCCATTTATGGATTGAAGCAAGCATCTCGAAGCTGGAATCGTCGCTTTGATGAACGTATTAAAGAATTCGGTTTCATCAAAAAGCGAAGACGAGCCTTGTGTTTATAAGATAGTAACTAACAATGCAAAGTAGTGTTCCTTGTGCTTTATGTGGGACGACATCTTGCGATTGGAAATGACATCCCCACATTACAAAGCGTAAAAGCTTGGTTGGGGAAGTGCTTTTCCATGAAAGACTTAGGTGAGGCTACATACATTTTGGGTATTAGAATCTATAGAGATAGATCTAACAAAATGATTGGCCTAAGCGAGTGGATACATTGACAAAGTGCTCGAAACGGTTCGGGTTTTCAAGCCTCCAAAAAGGATTCTTGCCCATGTCACATGGCGTTAAACTCAGCGAGAACTCGAGGACCTTCCGCAAGGGAGGACCAAGAGCGCATGAGTAAGGTCCCATATGCTTCGGGGCATTGGGTCTATTATGTACGCCATGATATGCACTCGCCCTGGGATGTCTCATTTGCTTTAAGTATGACTAGCGAGATATCAATCGACCACGGAGAGTCATATTGGATTGCAGATCAAGAGCATTCTTAAGTACTTGAGAAGGACTAAAGATATGTTCTTAGTTTACGGAGGTCGGGGAAGGAAGTCCGGTTGTAAATGGTTACACAGACGCAAGCTTCCAGGCGGCGTAGATGATTATCGATCGCAATATGGCTTTGTGTTTTGTTTGAATGGAGGTGCTTTGTGAGTGGAAGAGCTCAAAGCAAGAAACCGTGGCTGACTACGCAATGTGAGTCGAGTATCTAGTCGCCTCCCGAGCAGCTAAAGAAAGCTCGTTTGGATCGGGAAGTTTGTTAATGAACTAGGTGTCGTCCCCCTAGCATTGTGAACCCAGTGGACCTCTATTGTGATAGTACTGGTGCCATTCCACAAGCTAAGGAACCTAGATCTCACCAACGATCCAAACACATTCTCGAGCATTTCCATCTAATTAGAGATCATCGACGAGAGGAGACGTTAGTATTTGCAAAGTTCATACTGAGGCGACAACATTGCGAGATCCATTGACCAAGCCACTCCCACGAGCCTAAACATGAGAGTCATACTAGGTCAATGGGATTGAGGATCATGTATGATTGGACCTAGGGCAAGTGGGAGATTGTTAGTAGTGCCCTAGGACCATTAGCACATGTTGTGCGTTTTATTATCTTTTGAGCATGTAATTGAATAGTTAATTTTGCTTTTGATTATCAAATGTGTGATTTGATAGTAAAACTCATTAGCTTATGTAATTACTATTCTAGAAGTCCCTAGTTTTATGTAATGCTTAATTACTATGAAATAAAACTAGTATGATTGTTGATTGATGATCTTGTTTTACTGATCATGTGTAATGGATACAAATCACATCATAGATGCAATATATAGGGATACATTGTATTGGACGTGATCCGTCAGAGAAGTAATACTTCATGGTCTTAAGTCATAAGTATTACTTCCTCAATACTATTTTAGAATCCTTAGACCTTATGTCTTCATTGATTCTAGAATGAATGGAGCCACGTTTTGACTTAGTCGGACGTTACTTGTAACAGAGTAATCAATACGACTGATGATCGGATGTGGTGTCCTATCATAGCTTGAATGTGAGAGACATTGTAAGGAATTTGTCCCTCTCTATTATTAGAGAGAGATATCCATGGGCCCCTCGATAGGGAAAGACTGTTTAAATGCATGGCCGTGCTCAAATGTATTTGATAAAGTGGTTATCAAATGCTATTTGTCGAAACAGTCTACTTGGAGATCGAGCATAAATATAATTAAGCTTAATAATGGTGACGACCACCATGCCTTATGCTTAATTAGGATATCGCGAGACAAAGGGATTAAATAGTAGATTGATATTAGGTTTCGTTGTATATTCATTCACTTTAGGTAGTCACAAGATCCTGCTAGGGACCGCTTGTGATTTATGAACTCACACTACTACTAAGTGTGTTTTCATTGCCATTGTGATATGAACCTACAGGGTCACACGCATAGACGAGCTAACGAGCTTCATGTCCAGATTCAATGAATCTAGAATGTGTCTAGGTTCATTGTATCTGACATTCACTTTTCTGAGAATAATAAAGTGTTATTATTCGAATTAGAGATAAGGGCATTTTCGGTATAGCTGGGATTACGTGGGAGTTGTTATCCGATAAAGTCTCCCACTACCAGCAAAAGTCTAGGGGACGTGGGAGTAAAGACTCCCACTGCCGAGAGGAGTTGGGGATGTGGGAGTTGGTAATGGGAACAAACTCTCATACCCTATATAATGATCTCTTGGCCGAAACCCTAGCCAGTGGTTTTTCAGCCGAAATAATACATAGAATCAGAAAACCGTTTTCTATTCTAGCCTCTCCCTTTTTTTCTCTAATTCCCAAAAATCAGAAAAGACGAAGAGCTAGCAATCGCTGCCCGTTGCGTCGCGTGGATACCGGTAGAGGGACTTTCCGCAAAGGGAGATCAATCGGTAGCAGCATCCGATCCAAGAAACGTCATCCTCCATTCAAGAAGTAGCTTCTTGAATCCAAAACGTAAGTTTTTCTTGCTGTTTTTCGAATTGTTTCATATGAGCGGATCCTTCAGGGGAGGATCCATGGGTGTTTGGAACGAGTTTCCGCCCATGAATCCCTTCATTGTATCCATTACACATGATCAGTAAAACAAGATCATCAATCAACAATCATACTAGTTTTATTTCATAGTATTTAAGCATTACATAAAACCAGGGACTACTAGAATAGTTATTACATAAGCTAATGAGTTTTACTATCAAATCACACATTTGATAATCAAAAGCAAAATTAACTATCCAATTACATGCTCAAAAGATAATAAAACGCACAACATGTGCCAATGGTCCTAGGGCACTACTAACACATCCCACCCCTACTATTCCCGGATTTCTCCATCCAGCTCCACACAATACGAAATTATGAGCTCATTAGAGAGGTTCGAAAATGTATAAGGATTTAAGGAACAACTTCTGGTGAAAATGAATGAAAAGGGACATAGCTGAATTTGTTGTCAAGTGTTTGGTTTGTCAACAAGTGGAATTAGAACATCGGAGTAGCGCAGCGGAAGCCTCGTGGGAATACATTACTATGGATTTTGAGGTAGGTTACCGAGGGGAAAAATTAGAAAGGTTATTATTCAAGTAATTGTATACAAGTTGAAGAAGTCCGCTCAACTCTTGCCAATGAAGATCACAGCTTTAATGGGGGTGTTGATATATATATATATATATGTGTGTGTGTGTGTGTGTGTGTGTGTGTGTGTGTGGATGAGATAGTCGGACGTCACGGTGTTCATGTTAGTATTGTTTGGATAGAAGTGTGTAAGTTTCGAGGATGAAACATTTTGTAAGTGGGGGGTGTAATACCCGTAACTTTTGACTTTAGTCTAAAAGAATTATTTTCCTTTAATATTTTTTTTCTTGTGTCTATCTTTGGCGTTGGGGTGTTTTGGAAGTACATGGATCTAAGTGTAAATAGAAAAAGTTAGTTAGTTAAGTTTTGAAAGAGGGAGTTAGGAGGTTAAGAAGTTTGGAAGGCTAGGAAGAGTAGTTTTTGCAGCAGTTTTCTTAGGGGGAAAAAAGAAGAGATATTGGCTAGAATTTTTGCGCAACAACCTTAAGACTTCAGGCAGAGAGACATTCGTGCTTAGACCAGTCTCATTTTTAAAAAATGTTAGAAGACATCTAGGACTACAATCTGAACGGTGAATATTGTAATTCAACGGTTAGTTTATGAGTTAATTCCATCATAGTGGAGTTCTGATTTTCTGGGGAAAAAAGGAGAAAAGTGATATTTAAAGTTGTGGTTAAGCTTTTAAGGTCAGGTTCCCACACTCTTGTATTTTCTATCCAAAAGCATGAAAAAGCAATTTCAGCCAAGTTGTGAAATTGTGATGAAATACTTTATGCAATGTTTTAAATGAATCAAAATTGGATGAAGTGTTGTAACCTGTGAATTGCATGAAATGTATGTTACTGATTTCAGATATCAACGTTTGATACCTGAGTCTGGATTTTGGGAAAGAGGATGTTTGATTGCAGAAAATGGCATTTCCTTTGAAACTGTGTACTAAAACTGGTCATTTTTGAATGATGCATATGAATGCTTCATCTTAGGTTTCATCCTAGGCTTCGCCCGCAGATATACTTGGGTTGTCTGAAATCTCGCGGACGAATGCTTCGTCATAGGAGCGCAGATGAAAGTAATGGACGAAGAGCGTGGGTGAATGCTTCGTCCTAGGGGCACAGATGAAAGGAGCGGACAAAGGGCGTGGACGAATGCTTCATCCTGGGCTTCGTCCTAGGGGCGCAGATGAAAAGAGATAACAAAGGGCGCATATGAATGATTCGTCCTCGACGTCTTCCTATGCTTCATCTAGGGCTTCATCCTAGACTGTTGGGAACTTTCATACTGTTCCTAAGTCATTTTTAAAAGCCTTCATTGCTTCTAAAACTCGTTCCAAACTTCCTAAATTGTATTTTTCGTATGTTTTGAGGTGAAGTTAAGTCATCATGATGCGTTCATTTTTTTAGGAAATGGGAAAATGTTTTGAGTCTAACGATGCTTCATCACAAGGATCTTACTGGGCTACTGTAGTAGCTCATTCCTTATTTTTTGTAGATTCTTATGATGGTGATTTAGAGGAAGCGGTTGGGGTCGAGAATGTTGAGTAGATAATTCTTTGTTGTAATAGATAGATGGAGCGTTGTAGTAACCCATGTTTAGACTTTTACTTTTCGTTTTGTTATTGTAAGAATGATGAATGTTATTTTTTAAGTTTTTAATCGAAGTTCTTTGAAGTTATAGCTTTATTTTGTACGAGTCGGTGTCTTATCGGCATATGAGATGTTGATAGGTCACCTCTGAAGGGATTCATGGGCGGAAACTCGTTCCAAACACCCATGGATCCTCCCCTGAAGGATCCGCTCATACGTAAACGAATCGAAAAACAGCGGAAAAACTTACTTTTCTTGGATTCAAGAAGCTACTTCTTGAATGGAGGATGATGTTTCTTGGATGCTAATCTGCCACCAATTGATCTCCCTTTGCGGAAAGTCCCTCTACCGGTATCCACGCGACGAAACGGGCAGCGATTGCTAGCTCTTCGCTTTTTTCGGGTTTCGGGAATTAGAGAGAAAAGGGAGAGGCGTAAACTATTTCGGCTTCTTAGGTATTTCATGTGAAAAGCATTGAGGTCTAGGGTTTCGGCCAAGAGTTTATTATATAGGGTGTGAGAGTTTGTTCCCGAACTAACTCTCACGTCCCTCAACTCCTCTCGGCAATGGGAGTCCTTAACTCCCACGTCCCTTAGCCTTCACTGGTAGTGGGAGTCCTTATCGGATAATAACTCCCACGTAATCCCAGCTATAGGTAAAATACCGAAATTGCCCCTATCTCTAATTCGAATAATAAACACTTTATTATTTACAGAAAGACAAATGTCGGATACAATGAACCTAGACACATTCTAGATTCATTGAATCTGACATAAAGCTTCGTTAGCTCGTCTATGCGTGTGACCACGTAGGGTTCATCTCACAATGGCAATGAAAACACACTTAGTAGTAGTGTGAGTCCATAAATCACAAGCGGTCCCTAGCGAGGACATTGTGACTACCCAAAGTGAATGAATATACAACGGAACCTAATATCAATCCACTATTTAATCCCTTTGTCTCGCGATATCCTAATTAAGCATAAGGCATGGTGGTCGTCACTCTTATTAAGCTTAATTGTATTTATGCTCGATCTCCGGGTAGATCTGTTTCGACAAATAGCATTTGATAACCACTTTATCAAATACATTTGAGCATGCGCCATGCATTTAAACAGTCTTTTCCCTATCGAGAGCCCATGGATATCTCTCTCTAATAATAGAGAGGGACAAATTCCTTACAATGTCTCTCACATTCAAGTTATGATAGGGACACTACATCCGATCTCGGTCGTATTGATTACTCTGTTACAAGTAACGTCCGATCGAGTCAAAACGTGGCTCCATTCATACTAGAATCAATGAAGACATAAGGTCTAAGGATTCTAAAATAGTATTGAGGAAGTAATACTTATGACTTAAGACCATGAAGTATTACTTCTCGACTGGATCACGTCCCAATACAATGTATCCCTATATATTGCATCTATGATGTGATTTGTATCCATTACACATGATCAGTAAAACAAGATCATCAATCAACAATCATACTAGTTTTATTTCATAGTAATTAAGCATTACATAAAACTAGGGACTACTAGAATAGTAATTACATAAGCTAATGAGTTTCACTATCAAATCACACATTTGATAATCAAAAGCGAAATTAACTATTCAATTACATGCTCAAAAGATAATAAAGACGCATGTTGGTCCTAGGGCACTACTAACAACCTCCACGTTACGGGGTGTGACAATACCAAAGCAAAACAATATTGTTTATTAAAAAAGTAATTCACTTGTTTATTAAAAAAAATCATGTAGAGTGATTCAGTTCATAAAGCTCATTGATCGAACTTATTTGGCTTCATAATCCAAACACCCCTTGCTAGATGTAAGAAAGAAATAACAAGTTTAGGTAAGTGACGTGTCAATAAGAAGATGTTATGTGTTTATTTTATTTTATTTTAAAAAAAAAAAACTATAACCTATAAAAAATGGGTAAATACGTAACAATCATCTATAAATAGGGAATGAAATAGAAATTCGGGAAACAAGACTTTTTCCGACTTTCGATCCATAATCTTTAATTCCAATTTTGACACATGTAACTCTAAACCCTAGAAATTTTTTAAAATCAAGAAAAAACTAAATTACATATTATATGTCCAAATAGAAAAGCAACAGTCCATGACCTAATCTTTAAAATAATTCATGTTTATATCAAATATTGACTTCAAATTACGGCCAAATTAGCTTCAATGAACATGTGATTACTTGGGTTCCATATAACATATTTAACTAGAACATGAATTTATTCAATCTGCCTATGTACTTCTTGACTTTATTTACATGCAATATTTCTAAAATCATGACTTGGTCTTTAGAACAATCCATGTTTATATCAAATATATTCACATGAAATTAACTTCAAAGAAACATTTCATTACTTTGATTTAGAATTACATATAAAAACTACAAAAACTAATGCGGGGGAGGAGGAGGCGGAGAATTTGATAAAATATTACGAATTAAATATAAAATTTATTATATCTATTAGAACATGAATTTATTCAATCTGCCTATGTACTTCTTGACTTTATTTACTTGCAATACTTCTAAAATCATGACTTGGTCTTTAGAACAATCCATGTTTATATCAAATATATTCACATGAAATTAACTTCAAACAAACATTTCATTACTTTGGTTTAGAATTACATATAAAAACTACAAAAATAAATGCGGGGGCGGAGGGGTGGGGGTGGGGGGGAGGAATTTGATAAAATATTACGAATTAAATACAAATTTTTTTTATATCTATTAGTATTTTTAAAAATCTCGGAGAGGACTGCCACCCCGCCTCTTGTCTTTGTCCCTGTTTAAGGGTCAATCAAGCAAAGGAAAGAGTGTTTCGAATGGTCAAGCAATTATCCGCCACTGAACCATGTCAAAATTTTGGTTTTGTTTGACTTCTGCAGCTCATGTCTTCTTTGACTTTTTGTTGCTCTCAACTTTGGTCAACTCGTGCGGCTGCATTGCTTCTGATTTGTCCAAGTCGTCCTTCTAGCTATTTAGCTTACTTTTCCCAAATATTTGTTGCTCCGTCAATTATAAATGCATTAAAATTAAATTACATCAGTTTTTATAATATTTTATGAATATATTCATCAAATCTCAAACTTGGTAGTTTGTTCTATCTCGAAGTTCGGATATTATCTACGTTAATTTGCGAAATGGTACATGTAATTACAACAAGAAATTGAATTGACTATAAAATCCTGCCATTTTGAGATATTATTCGCTTTGAAAATACACAATCTCTGATAAAACCCTGAAGTGTCACAACTATAAGCTATGATATCTTGACTATTGGAATTTCTTCATTGCTATAACTTTTTTTAAACGGCTGAAAAATTATTTTTGGTAAAAAAATATTTTTCTGTATACAATGAGTCGTTTTAATTTGCTGAAAATAAGTCATTGAAACATTAAATAAAACTTCCTCCAAAATGTAATCGATAGAGAAATAAGAAACGAAAATATATTTATATGAATATTTTATATTTTACATATCCTATTTTTATGATTTTTTAGCCCACAAAATGGTTTCAGTATAAACTATTCTTAAAAACAACTATATATGTAGGTGCTTTTTAAAATTAGTTTTTTTTATTTATTTTATGTTATAAGTTGTGCCAATAATTAATTGAGAATATAACAATAATAACTTATTTTAACTAAAAAACTATAAACAAATACTATTTTTAAGTAATGGAAAGCAACCCCAGAGAATATTTTGCAGAGTGGGAAGTTTTTGACAAGATGATCTCCAAATAATCCTTTTGTGTTAAAGAATATTAGAAATGCAAACACTTCTAAGTTTCAAAATTAAATGAGACAACTTTTGTGTTAATGGAACAAACCCCCTTCTCCTCACCTTCCTACTGCACATCGAGGAATTTCATCTAAAAAGCCTCAGTCAAAAGTAAATTATTGCATTTTTTAACGTCGGTTTTGAACTTCTGCCGGCGTCAACTATGTTCAAATTAACAATATATTTGACGTGTATTAGGGTTTTACTGGGATGGAATCATCTAATTAGTCAAATACTTTTTGCATGATTTATAATAATAATAATATATGATAGTGTTGTCATCTGAAAAATCTCGCTATTCGAGATTACTATGGAAGTGGAACTCTCAGACATCAGGATTTATATAGCAACTCTTTTTATATGGTCTAAGACTTTATCCACTCCTAGCTTCTACGATCTCCACATGAGAAAAAAGATTCGGCCAGAAGAGACTTAACTGAAGGTGGTCCAAAAGACAACCAGACAACCCGAGAAATAAGGAAGTCGTGCAACCTCCACTCGGTCAGAGCATGAGTTTGTCTATGTTCCTCATTACGGCCATGACAAAAGAAACATATCCACTTCACCAAATTATGGTCGAAATGGACAGAAATCAATGCGGGAAGCTACTTCCACTAGTGACCATAAATATAAGTGAGTAAATGTGTCTACGCCCCCTGAGCTTTTCTCAATTTTGGTTTTTACAATGAACTAAAAAGTGCAAAGTCATTGACCTTGAACATTTCTGGAGTATTAATGTTGCACCTTCTATCTAATTTTAGTGTCAAATCTAAATAGAATATGACCATGTGACCAAACTCAAGAGTATTTTGGAAAAAACATATTTTGACCCTTAAAAAGAGCCACCAATGGAATAAAAAACCAGTCTTCCACGCATCAATTTACTTTGAAAGGGGACAGATATAAAAATTTAAGGAACAGACAATTTTTTTGGCAAGTAAGGCGGACTTCTCTATTCTTTAGATAGCTTTACAAAAGTTGCTTTATTTCACTCGGACTTTCCACTTGAATGGGTCCGGTGCAGGTAAAAAGGGCAGTCAATACAATCCAAACTTTTTGATGAAAAAAATTAGAAAATGACAAAAACGAAAGTAGAAGATAAAAATATAGTTTCATTTCTTGGTGTGGAAGTCTTTTTCAATTGTTGATTTACGTTACATACTCATACTTCTAAAACTTCTAAAGAAACCCAGCTTAATTCAGTATAGAAGTTTTGACTCTCGAAATAGAAACCGAGCTTGGATGGCAAAATTAGGGTAACCACTATTTGAGACATTAACGAATTTGGGTTGAATGAAATAGGATACTCTTAGCAGCTAATTATAATAAATTTTGGGACCATTAATCAAATATTTGATCTGACTAACTTATTTAAAATTAAATAAATTTATGTATTTGAACTCCGAACTGACTACATTTTATACGTAGACTATGAAAAAACATTTTATACATTACTGTGAGATCAGCATGTACTATATATACCTATATCAAACACCAACCATCTAAAATAGTTGTTTTGATCATTGTTCATGTGATTGCATAGCCATAAATATATAACAAAAAAATTGGGTTTGACCTTAAACTAGTCATGATTTGGTGTAATAGGTCAACAATGACAGTCTTTGTTTTTGGGGCAACATTTTTGGCATGAACGATTTTGCCAAATCCATTCTAAAATGTGAATAAATTTGTCAAATTGTTTATGTGCTAACGTGGCCAAATCCATTCCATTCTCATTTCAGTCTTCAATTATTTAAAAGTTCATGAGAAAAGATCTTGCACTGCAAAAGGGTTAATTAAACAACGGATTTGACAAATCCGTTCATGCTAAAAATATTGCCCCTAAAAAAAAGACTGTCATGTTTGACCATTATTCCAAACCATGATTAATCTAAGGCTAAGCCTAAAAAAATTCAACTTGCTACTTCCACAAATTTCATGCAAGAAAAAGCGGTTCGGTAACCTGATACACACTACTATATTCTCTAGCACTTTAATTAAAAAAGATTTCATTTATATGATCTTAAACTTTTAAAAAAAAAAATCTAGGTATGAAATGTTGAAGAAAGATTCATAGAAGATCCGTGTGAAGAAAAAGGGTGAGATGTTATAAAATTTTGTTACGCATTACTTTCCCCTCTCAAGATGAATGTTTACATTACTATTTTAATTAGTTTGTCTTAAAATTAATGTCCAATCTCTAAACTCCATAAACTAACTACCTATATGTATGAGATTTAAACTCCACTAACGCATAAATTTCACCACTAAAATCTTTTATTAAAAATGACTTTATAATAACTTATTTATCGTCAAACTAATCCCTTAATTTTCTTTCTAAAGTTAACTTATTTATAGAAGTGAAATTTTGAATAAAATCCATTAGTTGTAAAGTGCTATAATCACATCTACTGCAACTTGTCCTATGGGTGACAACAAACCATACCCCAATTCCATTAATATTCACAGCTACTTGGGACCCTTCAGTCTCACGATTTGCATTTTCAAATACCTCACTATAACAAAAGCGTATTTTACTTTTCAAACGTTGGTATTTAAATTTTATACGACGTCTTATAACAATGATTATAGTGATTTTATTTTTACTGACAATTTGATTTTTGCGACATTAAAATTACACGTTATAAATTGTTACGTTTTGCGACTCAAATAGCGACATGTATATACTATGTCGTTAGATCTTGTAACATTTAAAAAAAATAAAAAATACAGAGATTATATTTCTGAAATATATTTTTTAAAGAAAAATTAAAGATATTTAATTTTTAAAATTTTAATGATAGTATATTAATTTTAACTTTATTCATAAAAAAAATCAAAATACAAATATAAATTAAAATAAGTAAATGTATAAAATCTAAAATCTAAAATTCCATTATAATCGATCTCCAAAAGGGTTCGGGGTGGTAATATGATTATTAAACTTGATATGATGAAGGCCTTTGACAGAGTTTCGCATGATTTCCTTCTTGATGTTTTGGCTCGTTTTAGTTTTAGTGCTCATTTTCTTCACTTGATTCGCAATCTCATAAATAATAACTGGTTTTCTGTTCTCATTAATGGCTCTCCTTTTGGCTTTTTCCACTCAGGGAGGGGCGTGGAACAAGGAGACCCACTCTCCCCTTTGCTCTTCATATTAGCCGCAGATGCTTTCTGTCGCGGCTTGGATCAGATTTTTCGATCTGGAACTGTGGGTTCTTATGTGGTGCCTCGTTATAATATTCTTGTTTCTCACTTGGCTTATGCAGATGATGTGATTATTTTTATGAATGGAGGCAAGAGAGGTCTTCTGGCACTTCTACACTACATCAGACAATATGAGGCTTGCTCGGGTCAACGAGTCAATGCCAATAAATCTTCATTTTATGTCTCGGCAAGGGCTTCTCCCAGGCAAATTCAAATGATTATTCGGGTCACCGGTTTTTCTCACGGCTCTTTTCCTCTCACCTATTTGGGCTGCCCTATTTTCCCGGGGTGAGTAAAGATCACTTATTTCTCGGGCATGGTTGACCATCTGGCCTCTCGTGTGGCGGGTTGGAAGGGTAAGTTGCTTGGCATGGCGGGCCGTCTCACCTTGATCCGGTTTGTGCTAACTTCTATGACTTTACATATCTTAGCAGCTTCTAGACCACCAAAACAGGTACTTAGCGATATTGAGAGGCTCTTCGCCAATTTTCTATGGGGCAAGACAGAGTTTGGGGAGCGGCGACACTGGATGTCTTGGGATCGCATATGCCGAGATACTGATCAAAATGGTTTGGGTCTCTTCTCTCTAAATTCTTTTCAAATTTCTTTCTCATATAAACTTTGGTGGCGTTTCAGGACGACAGACTCCCTTTGGAGATCTTTTTTGCAAGATAGGTAATGTTCTAATAACCAACACCCATCCTTGGTTCAACACACCTCTTTTGATTCACCGGTATGGAGGAGAATGTTGGAGGCTAGAGCCTCTGCGGAGCAGCACATAGGCGTCTTGATCCGGAATGGCAATTCTTCTTTTTGGCATTATGATATCACGCTTCAAGGCTGCCTGAGAGAGATCATTGGTCTGCCTGGGGACTCATCACATACTTATGAGCACATAGCTGGGGAAGGGTGGACTTTGGAGACTAGGCGGCTCCTCACTTTTGATCAAACTCGAATTCTGCCTCAACCATTGTTGCATCCGGCCCATGATGAGCATGTTTGGAAGTTAGAATCTAATGGGCGTTTCACGATCACCTCTGTTTTGAAACTCATACAACCCCATGGAATTCTCCAATGCTCTCGACGTTATATTTGGAATAAGGTAATGCCTCTTTTCTTGCGTTTATTTATGTGGCGTCTTCTCAACAATTTTTTAGCTCTAGATGAGGTGCGAAGGAAATGGGGCGTTTCTCTTGCTTCACAATGCCAATGTGGACGGGGTGAGGAGAGTTTTGACCACATCTTCTTAGAATGTACTTTAGCCCAAGTACTATGGAGGCGAACACTGGCGTCGGTCGGCATATCTCTTGATCGCATAAGGTTTGCTTCTTATCTGGATTTGATTAAATTTGTTTGGTGGAAAGGGAGGGGGAAATGGCATGATATTTATAATATTGTTATAGCTAGTGTTTGTTGGCTTTTATGGCGTAGTAGATGTCGTTTTGTGTTTGATGGGGCACATTCTAATGGTCGTAGTTTGCTTAAAGAGATGGAATATTTTATTATACCCATCTTACAAAATTCGGGTCTTTTACATTTGTTACACACACACATGCCATCTCGCGACTATTTTTTTCTGCCCCCTGAGCAGACCTTATGGCGATCGAGTGGATCGAGAGTGGCGGTGGTCTTATTTTGAACATAGATGGTGCATCTCGTGGTAATCCTGGAATTGCAGGAGCAGGGGGTGTTTTAAGGCGGTCTAATGGCGATTTTATTGGGGCCTATGCCACCTTTTTGGTTCAATGTCTTACCAATTCCATCGCTGAAATAGAAGCTCTGATTTATGGCATTCGGTTTGTTATTGGTTTGGGGTTTCCACAGTTTTCTATTCAGACGGACTCGAAATTTCTGAGTGAATCTATCAAAGTTCGGAGAGTCAATGCTTGGCGTTTGGATGGACTTTTTCAACAACTTTTGAAGCTTCTTGGCTCGAATTCGGTTCATCATATATATCGAGAAGCTAACAAAGTGGCAGATAGCTTGACTAATATTGCTTGTGATGAGCAAAGATCTTCTACTTATGTGACTTTTCATTTGCTCCCTGCCCCAATTCGTGGTCTCTGTCATCTTGATCATGCTAGCACACCTTATTTGAGGCGCACAACATAGTTTTTCTTTTAGTTCTCTTGCTTGTTTTGCTTTTCCTTTTTTTTCTTGTCATTGTATTTATCTTATATCCATTGGATCGGGGACGTCCTCAAATATCCATGGATGTAATCGCTTTGCATACTACTTCATTTAGGCAGCATTGTATCACCTGATTCATATATAAATGAATCAGTTTCCAGCATTGCTCTCTTCTGTTGTATGTAGTGGATTTGTTTCCACCTACTTAGAGGTTTCGGCTTCAGTCCCCCTCTATGTACTTTTATCGGCCTTTTCCTGGCACTTTCAATAAACGGGTAGGGGTCCACGCCAAAAAAAAAAAAATAATAATAATAGGATGATAAAAAAATAACAAATGATCAGTTAGCTCGGTGGCCCATTGTATGACATACATGCAGGAGGTCGTGGGTTAAATTCTCATCTCTTTGAGTAGTGAATAACTTTATTCTACATTATTCAATGGTGGATAGACTCGATGGCTCAGCTTGTCTCTAAGCTCCGGCTTCGATTATTCGAAGGTGGGTAGACTCGATTACTCGATTTGTCTAGACACCGGCTCTTATTCGCGGCTATTTGAAAATGCCGATAAAATCTTTTGAAACACTTTAAATTGACGTAACAAATGTAACAATAACTAGTTATTCACGGTATTTACAAACGTCGAAATATGCGACTTGTTGCGATTATTTACAAATGTACGCTAAAATACCTTTTGATACATTTTAAAATGACGCAACAAAGTCAGTAATAGATAGGTACCGACACATGTAAAAAAATGTCGTAAAAACCCTTAACGACATAGGCAAATGCGACGTTTAAGCGACATTTGTAATAAATGTTGGTATAAATCTATATCGACCTTTTTTGCCTTCTTGCGATATATAACAATGTCGCAATAGATGTTTTTGTTGTAATGACTGCAAATACTAAGATATACCCAAATACATCAAACAAAAACTTGATCGTGTACATTGCAAGTAATATATATAAGGTTTCATATTCCAAACTCAAATTAAATATACAATTTTCTATTTAAATGAATAAAAAATGAAGATTTAAGTTACATACTCTAAACTTGAGACATTCTTGTGCTACAACTCAATCTTCAGATATACTATCACACTTGCAACAAATAATGAATAAAGAACTGTGTTTAGTTTTTAAATATATGTTACCAATGTGAGCACATAATCTATGAGTTCTGTTGTATTTTCAGAAAAACAAGAAGTGAAAAATATATAGTATTCTACGAAGTCTCATGACTCTAGTCATGATTGTTATAAAAAAAAAACAAAATGACTCTAGTCATGACGAAATCTGATTTAGACTCATGTTACTCTTCAGCAATACAATAAAAAAAAATTCAATTTTGAATAAATAAATGCATATTAACGTGCACATAAATCAAAATGGTTTTTACGTCTATTTTCTGCTTCCGGCTCCTATGCGGGATAGCTTTTTGTTCCGCACGTGCGGGATAGCTTTTTGTTCCGCACGTGCGGGACAAGTTACCAGCCGTTGGATGAGATTTTTTAACTGTCCAGATCTGTAGAGAGAATATTTTTTTTAATATTTTAAGTCCAAACTCGCAATTTTTTCTCTCTCCGGATCTCGGGTCGCTTTCAAAATCCCATCCGACTGGTCGGGATTGTTCCGCACCTATTCCGCGATAGGAGCCGGACTGCTATTTTCTCTAATGTCTTTCGACTTTCATTTGAGGGTATGATTATCGTAGTAAACGTGACGTTAAAGGTATACTCGTTTCAAAAATTCTCATGAACATATACTTTGTACATTCATCGCCAAATATTATGTTCGTCCCCAATCCATTTTGGATCCGCCAACAACAACAACAACCAAGCATTAATCCCAAAAGGATTGGGGTCGTCTACATGAACCAAATCAAGAATCACGTAAACTCACCCACATGGATGCATTCTCTCCATCTCTTTCGATCCCAAACAAAATTCTCATCTAATTCTAACAACTTCATATCCCCTTTTATCACTTTCAGTCCCAAGTTTTCCTCGATCTCCTCGTACTATTTTGGATCTCGCTCTTTTTGTAAATTTATTTCTAAATGTTAAGTCTTTCTCTATACATCCCTCTCTCATACCTCAATTATTAGGGACTAAACGAATTATGTTATTGTTGTTGTTTGAAAAAAAAATAAAAAAATAAAAAAAATAAAATATATATATATATATATATATATATATATATATATATATATATGTATGTATTGCTTCTTTCTAGCTTACAGGATATGCTATGTCATGATCAACCAATCTTACGCGGCACCTGACCCCTTTCTCCCCACCCCCCGCCCCCTCAAACTCAAAATTGAGACATGTTCAAACACCCATATAACTACGAAACCGGTCAAGGCAAAAGAAACATAATATATTTATTACAACAAACCAATAATTAGTTTTCTTGTATTATATAGTCTTTATGCACCATTGACTCAAACTTGTATATATATTCTTATTTTCTCAAAAATTTTATTACAAAATAATGCATTTATCATCACCACCATCAGCACCACCACAACCACCACAGTTCTCATCTCTCAAAATCAGCTACTTTTACTTTTACGTTATGGAATTCCAGTCAGGTCAGTCACCTAGGAGGCAGCTCCAAGGACCACGTCCGACCCCCTTGAAAGTGAGAAAAGGCTCATATAATATCAGAAAACCACCAGTACCACCACAACAACAACCCTCACAACCACAAGTGCCGCCCCGGCCACCGGTTATTATATACACGGTTTCTCCTAAGGTAATCCATGCAAACCCTAGTGAGTTCATGACTTTAGTCCAACGTCTTACCGGTCCAGATCATTCCACTTTTTTCTTCATCCATGGCCACGTCATCATTTTCTTCTTCGGCTTTTCATTACTCCGGCAGTGGTGCAATATCGCCGGCTGCTCGATTTGCATCCATAGAAAAAAATTAGGTCACCGGGCTGAAATGAAGAAAAAATATTATCTACCAAGACGACGTCGTAACAGCTATGGAAGGGGTGGAAGTAAGCGGTGACGTGGAGAGGTCGACAGGGTTTTTTCCGGGGATATTATCCCCCGATTCCGGCGCCTCTTCCACCAATCCCGCCCAATTATTTCTCACCGTTGACAAGTGATCAAAATCCGTTAGGGTTTTTTCATGATCTAAGTCCAGTGTTACATAGTAACAAGAACTATTTAGAGACAAGTTTTTACATACCTAGTCCTTCAACTTTTATTTCACCTCGTTTAAGGTCCTCTAATACTACATCTCTAGATCTTTACAACCATTTTTTTGACCTCTGACTTTTGTAGGTACCAAAAGAAAAGAAAAATGTAGCAGATTTATAATTGATGATTTAGTTTTCTTAATTTGTTTCAATGTGGATGATATAAATTGAAATAAAATAAAACTGAATGGGAATTTTCAATTTTGGTTTTTTGGAAATTGTTTTGGGATTGAAATGGAAAATTATACCACATATGATTATTAGAGCTGTTTGGGTTAATTATTTTTTTCTAGTTCTTGTAATTCCATCAATAAATATACAACATTTTTTACGTGTAATTCTGAAAATAAAATATTAATTGATTGATTTATATCCTGCTCTGCTTTGCATCTTATTATATAATTTTACCTTGTACATTCAGTTTTCTTTGATTGATTTTATTGGGATTTAATTATGGGTTTACTGGGAATATCATTTATATTACTGTAATTATGTATTATCAGTATGAATTTTCAAATTTTAAAATGTATTCTTTTAGAAGTTACATTCACCCATAAAAATAATTTATTATTTTATATTATATTAGTGAAACTAGTTAAAAATATGGCTGGAAAAATGCATTTCCTTTAATCTATACAAAAATGGTAAAAATGCCTTCGGATGTATAAATTTGTTAAAAGTTTTAAGATGAAAGATAAGAATCTGATAGAGAATATATTTCTGAACTCCTTCCTAAAGTCCAAATTTATTAGGTAAATCTAGTTTCATAAATCTCATACATTAAATTATTTTATCATAAGATCCACAAAGAACATCCACCGGATTTAATTTTCGGTTTATGTCATACAACATTTTTGTTTTTTTTAATTTTTCCTTCAAGAGAAACTTAAATTTTCAGGGTGGGGTTGGAGTGGACACGGTGGAGATATAGTGGTTGATTTAAAAGAGGTTGGTTGACGGGATGTTGGCTCTCGACATTTTGATAATAAAAAATTCAGAAACAATCTTTAAAATATTAAAATTCCGTTCCAAATTATTGAAAATTAAACTCCTCACTTCAGATCAGCCCCTGGGAAAGGATCCATGTGATGGAGATGGTCATATCTAATCTGTCACTATTTCTTGAGAGAGAAATGCTACTCCATATGGATTACGCTGGAAAAACATTTTTAAAAATCTCTCACCAATTGATCTTTGCTATATGTGGATAAATATCTTGTTTATCTAAGACAATTAATGTTGTTAAATATGTGTCTCTACTATTCCATTGTTATTATCTAACTCGATAATAATCCAATATAGGTAGTGTAATGTTATTATTATTTTTCTAAATAATAGTGTAATAATGCCAATAGTGTAATGTTATTATTTAAAGAAATAAATTTACGAAGAGATGAGTTTTTTCCTTGCAAAAAAAAAGATTTATAATTTTTTTAACAACTATTTTTTTACCTATCAAGATATTCTTCCGCATGCTCTAGAATGGTTTCTTCACTTTACTCTTTTCAAAAGTAAAAATCGAAAAATTTCAAAATATAAAATAAGTATTAGTAACATGAAATTCTTGTTACAGGAAGTTAAAAGTTCGTTTTTCCCGCACAAAAAAAGAGTTAATTTTTTCCGTTTTTCTTTTTAGAAACAAATGAGGTGTGGAAGTAGAAATGACTGTCAATTCATTAGAAAAATAAAGCAAATAAAATAGTAAAGGATCCATTTCAATGAATTTCATATTTTTTATTAAAGATTTTTCTTAATCTTTTGTGATTACAAATAG
Source organism: Vinca minor (assembly GCA_026122235.1). Classification (NCBI taxonomy): domain Eukaryota; kingdom Viridiplantae; phylum Streptophyta; class Magnoliopsida; order Gentianales; family Apocynaceae; genus Vinca; species Vinca minor. The sequence continues at coordinate 94,776 of JAOCZM010000081.1, forward strand.
GGAGAATATATGGCCATTGACTCCTCTTTGTTCTTAAAGGATCGGTGCATTTCACAATTTTTCTTTGGGGCTGATTATGTCCATTTCACTTTTTTGGACATTTTTTTCTAATCGCCTAACAAAAAAAAATTCTTTTAAAGAAAGTACCGAGCCCTATATGCTCTTGTGTTTTAAGGAGAACTACTAATTAGAATTTATATGCAACTCCTTTCAAGTGAAATGGATCTTTTACTATTTTATTTTCTTTATTTGTCTAATGAATTGATAGGCATTTCTACTTCCACACCTCATTTGTTTCTTTAAAAAAAAGGGAAAAAACTAACCCTCTTTTTGTGCGGGGAAAACGAACTTTTAACTTCCTGTAACAAGAATCTCATGTTACTAATACTTATTTTATGTCGTGAAATTTTTCGATTTTTACTTTTGAAAAGAGTAAAGTGAATAAACAATTCTAGAGCATGCGAAAAACTATCTTGAGAGGGTAAAAAAAAGTTGTTAAAAAAATTATAAATCTTTTTTTTTGTTTGCAAGGAAAAAACTCATCTCTTCGTAAATTTATTTCTTTAAATAATAAAATTACACTATTAGCATTATTACACTATTATTTAGAAAAATAATAATAACATTACACTACCTATATTGGATTACTATCGAATTAGATAATAACATTGAAATAGTAGAGACACGTATTTAACAACATTCATTGTCTTAGATAAATAAGATATTTATCCACATATAGCAAAGATCAATTGGTGAGAGATTTTTAATATAAAATACATATGCACCTTTTTTTTTTTTTCTCTAAATGGAAACTTCTTGAAGTTATTTAATAAATATATAAATTTTATTTTCTTAAGAAAACGTTATTTTTAGGCCTTTAATATTGATATATTTTATGTTGTTTATAAGTATTAAAAATAATTCCAATGTAGGGTGAACATTTGATATCAAAACTCCATATTAAAAAAATATGGAGTTTTTTCTCTTACAAGAACTATCCGAACTTATTTTCCGATTTTATAATTGCAGGGAACAAAAAAAATATACCTACATATTAGTATTTAAGTTCACGTCCTTTTATTTATATCTTTATTAAGCCCGATATAATATTTGTATATCAATGTATTCAAAAATTATAATTCCACCGTGCATAGCAGGGGGTAATTTTCTAGTGTACGTGTGTGTGTGTGTGTGTGTGTGTGTGTGTGTGTGTGTGTGTATATATATATATATATATATATATATATATATATATATATATTAAAATTCATTTATTGGGGGAGGGATCTATCGATTACAAAAAATGGGGGATTCAGAAAACGGGGAGAAGATTCGAACTCATGACCTCTACGTTAGAAGGCCTCAGCCTTCACCACTAGACTAATGCATCAATGGCATATGTGTGTATGTGTGTGTGTGTTTGTGTGTGTAGAGAATATGAAGAAACTTATCAATTTTATAAGCTGTGTCGCAGACAGAACCACGGCCTAGAAAGCAAATTTCGGCAAGACCTCGGTGCAATCAGAAACGCCGTTTTGCTCCCCAAGGTTAACACAACTAGCCCTCAAACACGTGCACTCGTGGAGAGGACTTGGAACTTGCAGGTAATAGATACTCAACATTATATGAACAAAGTCTTAGAGATTTCTCACAAGAAGGGAGAAGAATATTAGTTTTTTCTATCTCCTACTTCACCAAGATACATCAGTATATATAGAGGTTGAAGTCATAAAGAGAGAAACTAAATGTGAGAAAATTATGTTAAAGATCATAGCATGAATCAAGGAATGGTGGGATAGCGGAAGTTGTTTATTTGACCATTTCAAATAACATTTGCTCTTAATAATAAAAGCTTACCATTTCCTACAATCCCGCCCAAATTTATGAAGAGATATGAACAAAAGAAGGTTAAATTACTTAATCACCAATGTCTTTCGATTGAATTTATGCATGAAGAAGTGAGGTAACAATCTAGTCTACGAAGTGAATTTCTTTTGAACTTCAATGATTTTAATTGAGACGCACAAAACAAGTAATAAACCTTAGTAACTGCAAGTTCCGCGATAAAAATAACACAAGCACTTTTAACGGCCATGCGCAAACCTTGGGTTCTCATGAGTGCTCTAGAAAGACAGCCTAAGTGTTTAATAGAAGGCGACCCACCTTCACACTCAAGTAGGTGGTTTCAAATCATCAAGTGCTGTGGCCCGGGACCGAGAGGTCCCGGGTTCGATACCTCCCTCACACAAGGGGAATGATTTAATTGTCATTTCTTTGGGTTCCCTTGTGTGAGGTCTTATACACCCCTCACGGGGCACCCGCTCAACGGGACTTCTACTACTCCTCACGGGGCACCCGCGCAACGGGACTTCTACGACATCCGCTCAACGAGGTCATCTACTTCTCCCTCTCTGGGGTCCTTATACGACACCCGCTCAAACGGGACTTCTACGACTCCTCACGGGGCACCCGATCAACGGGCTCTTCTACGACACCCGCTCAACGGGACTTCTACGACTCCCCTCACGGGGGCACCCGCTCTACCGGGCTTCTACTACTCCTCCTGCAGTGAGGCTGACCTCCTCCGGAGAGGTCTAATATATAAATAATTGTAATAAACTAGACCATACTTATAAATGGTCTAGTTTTTTTAAAAAGTAGGTGGTTTCAACTCAACCATTAAGAGCCATTTAGACTCAACCTCCAGAAAAGATTATGAATTCATCAAGTCCTTCTCAATAGGACCACCCAAACATCAAGTCCTTCTCAATAGGACCGTAAAAGGGCTATGAAATCAAATCCAGAACTACCACATAAAAATGGTGACAGTAGTACAAATAGAGAATAATATGGCTTTGTTTGACCACAAGTGGTATCCACCATATTTCCTCAAACCATAGGCTTAATCCATATTCCTCTCAATATGATTCAAAAAATATTTTCCTTGAAACCTTCTAGTCGGAGTATATGCCAAATTCCAAGAAAATGTTTACAATTGTAAACATGATTCTAGCAAAATCAATCGCTTTCTGCGATCACAATATAAATAAACCAGTACAAATGGATTTCCTCATGTAGACATATGAACCAAATGCTTGTTAACCAATCAACTTCTTAACCTGTGAACTCAAAATTATTAAAATAAAATTTGTGCTATAGAGATATGTATTGCAGATAGCACCTCCACCTAGAATAAAACCATAACCACCAGTAGGAATAACTTCATCATTATTCGTTACCTAGTTTGCATCACAAATTCCTTCTAAAACAGAAGAAACTTTATTAAAACGCAAACATCACTCAATAGTAACTCTATGATACTTAACTAAACAATGAAATACATTCCAATGCTCCTTACTTGGATTATGAGTGTTCCAACTTATTCTACTCATAAAATATGCAATGTCAAGTCTAACATGTATCCACGAGAAACATAGTAGTTAGAGCGACATGAGTCAAACTTCGAGTCCAACTCCTCATTGACACATTTCTCTTAATTTCATTTACTTTAAGTCTATGTTAATCATTGTCATAGGCAAGTTATGCCTAGTGAGTCACATACTTGAGAAACAACAACAATAGAAAAATTCGCAAACTCAATAGAATAGTCGAGAATCGAAACAGAGGGACAAAACCCTCACTGAACTTATATAGAAGAGATTTGTGAATGAAAATCCTCATCAATCTCAAACCCAAGACCACTATTGATATAGACCACCCGCCAGAAATCGTGATAGATCAAAGCCATTGTTTAGTTAAAATCTGAAAAATGATCACATGCCTTTCATTAAACTTTAGCAAGAAATTCTAGGTCAACAATCAAAACTACCATTTTCTTATGACACTTAATCTTAAAATGAACAAGTTGATTTTCATCAAGTTTCCATAATTACATATCCAACATAATCTTTACACGTGGGCCAATTATCGTGAGAAATATGATGCATAAAGTGATGTTTTACATTTGTTGGAAAATCCATATCTGCGTTGGATGATTACGGTGAGAAATAGGATGCAAAAAATGTTATTCTTAGTAACACTTCTATATATATGGTATGAACATTCCTGACCAAAAACTTTTTTTTTTCTAGCAAAAGAACTAATCTACAACATGATAGATCAGAATATCATAGAAGTAATTGAAGAAACATGTGTCTATATTACAGCTTCAACATTCATTATACTCCCAACGAAAATATAATTGAAACAGATAGTTACCACAATGACTCCATGAGAATCACACAATGAGTATCAGACAATAACATCAGAGTTTTATTGGATTCTAGTAAAAAATGTCCCCATAGAAAGATTATTTAGCATCGTAAAGTATTATTTAAATTACTGTCTGATCTTTACAAAAATACCTAAGACATTCAGTTGATTTCCAAATTGCTATCAAACATAAATACTCAAATTATCTCAATAGATAACATATAACAGAATAATGCATCACTACTTCCATGTTACCTCTCAATAAAATATAGCATAAATAAAATAAAAGAATTAAACTCTTTTGAGCACAACACTATCATCCATAATCTACTAATAAAAGAGAATCGACAATTACCATTGTTTCTCGATGGTCCTCAATGTTTTCTCTACTAATAATAATGTATAAAAATTTTCTTTCAAATTGTAAGAAATAGTAGAAGAGAATATGAAGAAACTTATCGATTTTATAAGTTGTGTCGCGGACAGAACCACTGCCTAGAAAGCAAATTTTGGCACGACCTCGGTGTAATCAGAAACGCCGTTTTGCCACCCAAGGTTAACACAACTAGCCCTCAAAAAAGTGCACTCGTGGAGAGGACTTGGAACTTGCAGGTAATAGATACTCAACATTATATGAACAAAGTCTTAGAGAATTCTCACAGAAAGGGAGAAGAATAATTGTTTTTTCTATCTCCTACTTCACCAAGATACATCAGTATATATAGAGATTGAAGTCATAAAGAGAGAAACTAAATGTGAGAAAATCTGTTAAAGATCATAGCATGAATCAAGGAATGGTGGGATAGTGGAAGTTGGTTATTTGACCATTTCAAATAACATGTGCTCTTAATTATAAAAGCTGACCATTTCCTAATATCCCGCCCAAATGGCATGCTTTTATGAAGAGATATGAACAAAAGAAGGTTAAATTACTTAATCACCAATGTCTTTCGATTGAATTGGTGCCTGAAGAAGTGAAGTAACAGTCTAGCCAACGAAGTGAATTTCTCTTGAACTTCAATGACTTTAATTGAGACGCACACAACAAGTAATAAACCTTAGTAACTGCAAGTTCCGCGATAAAAATAAGACAAGCGATTTTAACGGCCATGCGCAAACCTTGGGTTCTCATGAGTGCTCTAGAAAGACAGCCTAAGTCTTTAATAGAAGGCGGCCCACCTTCACACTCAAGTAGGTGGTTTCAACTCAGCCATTAAGAGCCATTTAGACTCAACCTCCAGAAAAAAGATTATGAATTCATCAAGTCCTTCTCAATAGGACCACCCAAACATCAAGTCCTTCTCAATAGGACCGTAAAAGGGATATGAAATCAAATCCAGAACTACCACATAAAAATGGTGACAGTAGTACAATTAGAGAATAATATGGCTTCGTTTGACCACAAGTGGTATCCACCATATTTCCTCAAACCATAGGCTTAACCCATATTCCTCTCAATATGATTCAAAAAATATTTTCCTTGAAAACCTTCTAGTCGGAGTATATGCCAAATTCCAAGAAAATGTTTACTATTGTAAACATGATTCTAGTAATATCAATCTCTTTCTGCGATCACAATATAAATAAACCAGTACAAATGGATTTCCTCATGTTGACATATGAACCAAATGCTTGTTAACCAATCAACTTCTTAACCTGTGAACTCAAGATTAATAAAATAAAATTTTTGCTATAGAGATATGTATTGCAGATAGCACCTCCACCTAGAATAAAACCATAACCACAAGTAGGAATAACTTCATCATTATTCGTTACCTAGTTTGCATCACAAATTCCTTCTAAAACTGAAGAAACTTTATTAAAATGCAAACATCACTCAATAGTACCTCTATGATACTTAACTAAACGATCAAATACATTCCAATGCTCCTTACGTGGATTATGAGAGTTCCAACTTAATCTACTCATAAAATATGCAATGTCAAGTCTAACATGTATCCACAGGAAACATAATATTTAGAGCGACATGAGTCAAACTTCGAGTCCAACTCCTCATTGACAAATTTCTCTGAATTTCATTTACTTTATGTCTATGTTAGTCATTGTCATAGGCAAGTTGTGCCTAGTGAGTCACATACTTGAGAAACAACAACAATAGAAAAATTCGCAAACTCAATAGAATAGTCAAGAATCAAAACAGAGGGTCAAAACCCTCACTGAACTTATATAGAAGAGATTTGTGAATGAAAATCCTCATCAATCTCAAACCCAAGACCACTATTAACATAGACCACCCGCCAGAAATCATGATAGATCAAAGCCATTGTTTAGTTAAAATCTGAAAAATGATCACATGCCTTTCATTAAACTTTAGCAAGAAATTCTAGGTCAACAATCAAAACTACCATTTTTCTTATGACACTTAATCTTAAAATGAACAAGTTGATTTTCATCAAGTTTCCATAATTACATATCCAACATAATCTTTACACGTGGGCCAATTATCGTGAGAAATATGATGCATAAAGTGATGTCTTTACATTTATTGGAAAATCCATATCTGCTTTGGACGATTACGGTGAGAAATAGGATGTAAAAAATGTTATTCTTAGTAACACTTCTATATATATGGTATGGACATTCCTGACCAAAAAATTTTTTTTTTCTAGCAAAAGAACTAATCTCCAGCATGATAGATCAGAATATCACAGAAGTAATTGAAGAAACATGTGTCTATATTACAGCTTCAAAATTCATTATACTCCCAATGAAAATCTAATTGAAACAGATAGTCACCACAATGACTCCATGATAATCACACAATGTGTATCAGACAATAACATCAGAGTTTTAGTGGATTCTAGTAAAAAAGTCCCCAAAGAAAGATTATTTAACATCATAAAGTATTATTTAAATTACTGTCTGATCTTTACAAAAATACCTAAGACATTCAGTTGATTTCCAAATTTCTATCAAACATAAATACTCAAATTAACTCAATAGATAACATATAACAGAATAATGAATCACTACTCTTCCATGTTACCTCTCAATAAAATATAGCATAAATAAAATAAAAGAATTGAACTCTTTTGAGCACAACACTATCATCCATAACCTACTAATAAAAGCGAATCGACAATTACCATTGTTTCTCGATGGTCCTCAATGTTTTCTCTACTAATAATAATGTATAAAAATTTTCTTTCAAATTGTAAGAAATAGTAGTAGAGAATATGAAGAAACTTATCGATTTTATAAGTTGTGTCGCGGACAGAACCACTGCATTGAAAGCAAGTTTCGGCACGACCTCGGTGCAATCAGAAAAGCCGTTTTGCTCCCCAAGGTTAACATAACTAGCCCTCAAACACGTGCACTCGTGGAGAGGACTTGGAACTTGCAGGTAATAGATACTCAACATTATATGAACAAAGTCTTAGAGAATTATCACAAGAAAGGGAGAAGAATAATTGTTTTTTCTATCTCCTACTTCACCAAGATACCTCAGTATATATAGAGATTGAGGTCATAAAGAGAGAAATTAAATGTGTGAAAAATCTGTTAAAGATCATAGAATGAATCAAGGAATGGTGGGATAGTGGAAGTTGGTTATTTGACCATTTCAAATAACATGTGCTCTTAATAATAAAAGCTAACCATTTCCTACAATCCCGCCCAAATGGCATGCTTTAATGAAGAGATATGAACAAAAGAAGGTTAAATTACTTAATCACCAATGTATTTCGATTGAATTTATGCATGAAGAAGTGAGGTATTAATCTAGTCTACGAAGTGAATTTCTCTTGAACTTCAATTACTTTAATTGAGACGCACACAACAAGTAATAAACCTTAGTAACTGCAAGTTCCACGATAAAAATAACACAAGCGCTTTTAACGGCCATGCGCAAACCTTGGGTTCTCATGAGTGCTCTAGAAAGACAGCCTAAGTTTTTAATAGAAGGCGACCCACCTTCACACTCAAGTAGGTGGTTTCAACTCAACCATTAAGAGCCATTTAGACTCAACCTCCAGAAAAAAGATTATGAATTCATCAAGTCCTTCTCAATAGGACCACCCAAACATCAAGTCCTTCTCAATAGGACCGTAAAAGGGCTATGAAATCAAATCCAGAACTACCACATAAAAATGGTGACAGTAGTACTAATAGAGAATAATATGGCTTCTTTTGACCACAAGTGGTATCCACTATATTTCCTCAAACCATAGGCTTAACCCATATTCCTCTCAATATGATTCAAAAAATATTTTCCTTGAAAACCTTCTAGTCGGAGTATATGCCAAATTCCAAGAAAATATTTACTATTATAACATGATTCTAGCAATATCAATCGCTTTCTGCGATCACAATATAAATAAACCAGTACAAATGGATTTCCTCATGTAGACATATGAACCAAATGCTTGTTAACTGAAGATTTTGAGGAAATAATCTTATATTTCACCACTTGTTAATCAAAATAGTATAGGTATTTATACAAGCTTCTACACAACTAAGTATCGAAACTACCTCCTAAAAATCAGCAATACTAACAAACAAAATAAATAACTAACTTAGGAAATCAAGCTCCTTAAGATTTCCTGATTTGCTAAAACTGACTCCTAACTTTGAGGAACTAAATATTCAACACTCCCCCTCAAGTTGGGTTGTATATGTTGTACATGCCCAACTTGCTACACAATCTCTCAAAGTTAGGTCCTTGAAGGGCCTTCGTGAGAATATCAGCACACTGCTCCCGAGTTGGAGTGTATATCACTTGTACTCCAAAATTCTCTATCTTCTCTGCAATGAAATGTCTATCAATCATGACATGTTTGGTTCGATCATGATGCACTGGATCTTTTGCAATACTGATGGCTGCTTCATTATCACATTTTAGCTTCACGGTCTTTCCAAATTCCATGCCCGATTCTGTAATTACTCGCCTAATCCACATCCCTTCACAAATAGTAACTGCAAGTGCTCTTAACTTTGATTCAGCACTACTTCTGGAGACAACCGACTGCTTTTTACTTCGCCAAGTCACAAGGTTTCCCCATACAAATGAGCAATAACCAGTAGTTGATCTGACATATATCTGACTTCCTCCCCAATCTGCATCAAAGTATAAAATTACATCTCGATAGTCGATTTTTCTAAATAGTAACCCCTTGCCAGGAGTCCTCTTTAGATACCTAAGAATTTGGTATAGTGCCTCCATGTGTTCTTCCATCGGATTGTTCATGAACTAACTAACTGTACTCACTGCAAAACCAATGTCTGGACGAGTATGGGAGAGATAAATGAGTTTCCCTACCAGGCGTTGGTATCTCCCTTTATCTACTGGAATTCCTCATTCTTCACGCCCGAGCTTTTTCTTGAAGTCTATTGGAGTGCTTGTTGGCCTACAACCAAGCATGCCAGTTTCCTTTAGTAAATCTAATGTGTATTTCCGTTGTGCAACAAATATACCTTCTCTTGATCAAGCCACTTCCATTCCTAGGAAGTACCAAAGAGGACCAAGATCCCTGACCTCAAATTCTTCAGCCAACGTCCGTTTCATCCTTTCTATTTCTTCCATATCATTCCTAGTTATAATGATATCGTCCACATAGACTATAAGAACAGCCAACTTATTCACTGAGGAACGCTTCACAAACAAAGTGTGATCAGATTGACACTGGGTAAAACCGTGTCTTTTAACTGATTTTGAGAACCTACCAAACCATGCACTTGGAGATTGTTTCAGTCCATAAAGAGACTTCAACAATTTACACACCTTTCTATTGCCATAACTTGTTTGAATCCCATATGGAATCTCCATGTAGACCTCTTCTTCAAGATTCCCATTTAGAAATGCATTCTTGATATCTAGTTGATGAAGTGACCAGTCTAAGTTTGCAGCCAATGATAGAAGTATCCAGATAGTATTGAGTTTTGCAACCGGAGAAAACGTCTCCTTATAGTCGATTCCATAGGATTGGGTGAAACCCCTAGCAACTAGCCGCGCCTTAAGTCTTTCAATGCTTCCATCTGCCTTGTGCTTCACAGTGAATACCTATTTGCAGCTTACTGCTTTCTTCCCTGGTGGAAGATCAACAATAATCCATGTACCATTTCTTTCTAAAGCACTAATCTCCTCATAAACTGCTTGTCTCCAACCTGGATGACAAAGGGCCTCTTGGATATTTGCTGGAATTTGAACTTCATCCATTCTTGAGAGAGATGCTTGATAAGTCCCTAAAAGATTTGCATAGGAAAGAAATATTTTAATTGGATGTTGAGTACATGTTCGAGTACCTTTCCTCAGGCCAATGGTAGTAAGTGTTCTTCTGTTTGAATCTCTTCCTGCTGATCATTCTTCCCTCCTATGTGAGTTTCTACAGTTGTTTGATTCGTTTCAGAATCTTGGACAGGCGTGAGATGTGACATGGGTTCAACATCCCTCTGAGCTTGCCTCCGCTTTCTTGAATAAACTAGTAGTTCCTTAGTTGTTGATTGAGGCACGGGTTGGTTAGGACACACTGGTGAAGTTGGTAGATCAGGTGCAGAAGGAACCGACTCACAAACTGGACTCAATGAGTGATGTTCAAAAATAAACTGACTTGGATTAGACTCGGAGTTTGGTGACTGATGACTCGGGACAATCGGAGAATTTTGTTCAAGAAGGGAATCCCAACACCAAGGTTGAAATTCTGTTGTATTCTCCCCCTGAATTTTAGTCTTGGAAAAATAAGGATTGTTTTCAAAGATGGTGACATCCATGGTTTCAAACACTCATCGACTAGTGGGACAAAAACATTTGTAACCCTTTTTATTTGAGGAGTAACCAATGAAAATACACTTTGTAGACCGTGGATCAAGTTTGCTTCTATTTTGTGGATGGACATGAACAAATGTCGAGCATCCAAATACCTTTAGAGGTAGATTGGATGACAGGAAACGGGCGAGGGAAAAGATTGATAAGTACTTGACGAGGTGTTTTAAACTGAAGGACTCGAGATGGTAATCTATTGATGAGATATGTCGAAGTGAGAATAGCTTCCCCCCATAGGTATTTTGGTACGGTGGTGGAAAACATAATGGAGCGGGCCACTTCCAACAAATGTCTATTTTCCCTCTCCGCTACCCCATTTTGTTGTGGGGTATTGACACATGAACTCACTTGAACTATCCCTTGTTTAGACAAGTATTCTCCTAGGACAAAGTAGAAATATTCCCTAGCATTTTATCAGACTTTAGGATTTGGATTTTGGAACCAAATTGAGTTTGAATCATTGAATTGAAACTGACTGGTAGATGCATTTGTAGCAGCAACTAGGGCATGTCCATGTTCAAGTGGATTGAAGAGGTATAGTCCATAACACTGTTAGTAGTGCCCTAGGACCATTAGCACATGTTGTGCGTTTTATTATCTTTTGAGCATGTAATTGAATAGTTAATTTTGCTTTTGATTATCAAATGTGTGATTTGATAGTAAAACTCATTAGCTTATGTAATTACTATTCTAGTAGTCCCTAGTTTTATGTAATGCTTAATTACTATGAAATAAAACTAGTATGATTGTCGATTGATGGTCTTGTTTTACTTATCATGTGTAATGGATACAAATCACATCATAGATGCAATATATAGGGATACATTGTATTGGGACGTGATCCCGTCGAGAAGTAATACTTCATGGTCTTAAGTCATAAGTATTACTTCCTCAATACTATTTTAGAATCCTTAGACCTTATGTCTTCATTGATTCTAGTATGAATGGAGCCACGTTTTGACTCGGTCGGACGTTACTTGTAGTGAGTAATCAATACGGCGAGATCGGATGTAGTGTCCTATCATAGCTTGAATGTGAGAGACATTGTAAGGAATTTGTCCCTCTCTATTATTGAGAGAGATATCCATGGGCCCCTCGATAGGGAAAGAGCTGTTTAAATGCATGGCCGTGCTCAAATGTATTTGATAAAGTGGTTATCAAATGATATTTGTCGAAAGCAGATCTACACGGAGATCAAGTATAAATACAATTAAGCTTAATAAGGGTGGCGACCACCATGCCTTATGCTTAATTAGGATATCGCGAGACAAAGGGATTAAATAGTAGATTGATATTAGGTTCCGTTGTATATTCATTCACTTTGGGTAGTCACAATGTCCTGCTAGGGACCGCTTGTGATTTATGAACTCACACTACTACTAAGTGTGTTTTCATTGCCATTGTGATATGAACCTACAGGGTCACACGCATAGACGAGCTAACGGGCTTCATGTCTAGATTCAATGAATCTAGAATGTGTCTAGGTTCATTGTATATGACATTCACTTTTCTGAAAATAATAAAGTGTTTATTATTCGAATTAGAGATAGGGGCAATTTCGGTATTTTACCTATAGCTGGGATTACGTGGGAGTTATTATCCGATAAGGACTCCCACTACCAGCGAAAGTCTAGGGAACGTGGGATTCTGAGACTCCCACTGCCGAGAGAAGTTGAGTAGAGGTGGGAGTTGTTCTAGTAACAAACTCTCACACTCTATATAACATCTCTTAGCCGAAACCTAGAAGGTTAATGCTTCAGCCGCAATTAAACAAGAAAACCGAAATCAGATTTCGATATTCTCAGCCTCTCCCTTTTCTCTCTAATTCCCGAAAATCAGAAAAGACGAAGAGCTAGCAATCGCTGCCCGTATCGTCGCGTGGATACCGGTAGAGGGACTTTCCGCAAAGGGAGATCAATCGGTAGCGACGATCCGATCCAAGAAACGTCATCCTCCATTCAAGTAGACTTCTGAATCCAAAAAGCGTAAGTTTTTCTTGCATGTTTCTTGCTTTGTTTTTCGAATTGTTTCATATGAGCGGATCCTCGAGGGAGGATCCATGGGTGTTTGGAGCGAGTTTCCGCCCATGAATCCCTTCAAACACATCTCAAGACTTTGCCCAAACTTCCTCCTCGAATCCAACTCCTGAAAAAACACACGTTTGGAAAGAAGATTGTTAAACAATGGCTATCACGAGTCAACTTACTTACGGAAATCATATTACAATCAAGGCCAGGGAACATAAAGCACATATTCGAGAGTAATTCCAGGTGATATTTGAGCTGACATCGATCCCCAACCACTTTAGATAAAGTGCCATCAGCAATCTTCACCGTGCGATTAGAGTAACACGGTTGATAGTCAAAGGAAAACTTCCCATCTCCTGTCATATGATCTGATGCTCCTAAGTCAATGATCCACTGTTTTGAGGATAATTTAACTGACTTAGTGGTTGGCGCAGCGGTAGAGCGATGTGTTAAGGTGTTGTTCAGCAACAATTGTAAATTAGTGACTGGATTCGGTTGTGCACTGCTGTTCTTTAGTAAAACTGGCTAAGTTTGCACAACTTTCTTAGGATGATCTGTTTGGCTTCCAATCTGTTGGTTTGCCATGTAATTTCCAACAAGTCTCCTTTGTATGATCGGGTTTAGAACAATGGTCATACCAAGGCCGCCCCTTTCTTGGCTGGCGATTGTCTATGGGTCCTGGAGGCCGAGAACGAGTAGCGAAAGCGGATCCATCTTGATTTAAAGGTGGTGGCTGGTTGCCCAACATTACTTTCTTCCTACTTTCTTCCCGACGAACTTCTGAAAACGTTTCACGAAGACTTAGGAGAGGTTTTGTTCCCATTATTCTGCCTCTAACATCATCTAAAATTTTATTCAAACCTAGCAGAAACTTAAATGTTCTTTTCTGCTCAAGTATCTTACGATATAATGAGCCGTCCTATGGACACTTCCATTCATAAGACTCAAACATATCCAACTGCTGGCAATGGTGGGTTAGTACATTAAAGTATTGTGTTACCGTTAATCCTCCTTGACGAAGATCATGAAGAGCTGTCTCCACCGCGAATACTTCTGAAGTATTTTCAGAACTGGAGTAAGTCTCTCTCACTGCCTCCCATATTTCTTGAGCCGTTTCATATAGAAGAAAATTTTAACTAATATCCACATTCATTGAGTTGATGAGCCATGACATGATTTGATGATTCTCGGCCTTCCACTTCTTGTAGATTGGATCAGTTTTCTCGGGAATTAGGACTTCTCCAGCCAAGTAATCTTCTTTTCCTCTGCCACAGATAAACATCCGGACGGATTGGGACCACTGAAGATAGTTTTGTCCATTTAGTTTATGATTTGTGAATAGGAGAGAGAGATTTTCAGATATTCCAGAACTAGAATGACTCGGATTTTGGTTGGAGAGATAATTCCAAAGAAAACTGTCTCATTCGCCATTAGAGAGAAGGAAAAAAATGAGATTGCCGGAAAGGCTGAGGATGCTGAAACTAAGGAGAGTAACAGCTAGACTTTTTCAGAATTCCTTAGCTCTGATACCATGAAGATTTTGAGGAAATAATCTTCTATTTCACCACTTGTTAATCAAAATAGTATAGGTATTTATACAACCTTCTGCACAATTAACTATCGCAACTACCTCCTAAAAATCAGCAATACTAACAAACAAAATAAATAACTAACTTAGGAAATCAAGCTCCTTAAGATTTCCTGATTTGCTAAAACTGACTCCTAACTTTGAGGAACTAAATATTCAACATTAACCAATCAACTTCTTAACCTGTGAACTGAAGATTAATAAAACAAAATTTATGCTATAGAGATATGTATTGCAGATAGCACCTCTGTAACGACCCTAATTTTTCGACCTATTTTAATTGAGGCCTTATAGAGTCACTAGTCTGAATTATCTTTGATATTTTATTTTCGCAATATCCTAATTAATCTTTTAAAATTATATGTGAATCAAAGTTTTGAATCTTAATATTTTTAGGGACCGAAAGTTCAAATTTTAATAGTTGAGAGACGGAAATAGTAAATAGTACTAGTAGAGGTGAGTCATATGACCACTTGTAAATATTTTGGGGTGTGTTTGTCCACCTCCTGCTTCCCATCCCCTTCAACCGTCTTCTCAGATTTCTTTTCCCCCTTTTCTGTAAAAATTTTCTTTTCTTCTCGTGCTCTCTCTCTCGGAAGTTCTTCATCCTTCAATCTTTTCCTCTCAATCCATCAATCAATCTTAGTTACAAAATCAGATACTCCCTTTTCTCATAACCTTCAAGAGTCTAAGTTTCAATTTTGGGTAAGTAGAGTTCTTATTTTTAATTGAATTGAATTTTTCATAATAGTGAAATCCGTATGTGATTTGGTGTTTTCTATTTGATTTGGTGAAGTATATGGTTAAATGATTGAATGATGGTTAGGAAATTACAAATTTGTGAAAGGTTTCTCCTCTGTTTTCGGCTTATCTCTGTTTTTCTGCTTTCGTTTTGTTCTGTTCTTGTAGTAGCTTTTCTGTTTTGAATTCTTTGGAAGGTATCTATGTTATTTCTGATTCTGTTCTCTGTTTCTGATTTTTTTTCTGTTTTCTGGCTCTCCCTATTTTGCTTGCGGCTTCTTTTCTTTTATTCTTGTTTCTGTTTTCTTTCTGGTTCATGCTTCTGTTAGGTGGTTAGCATTTTTGGAAAGAAGAAGTTTAATTGATGTTTTCTGGTTATTTCGGTTCTCTGTTCCTCTTGTTTTCTGTTTCTTTCTTGCTGCTGTTTATTGCTTCTGTTTGTTGGTGGTGTTTGCTGTTTTCGGCTTGCTTTGGTTTTCTTTTTTTGTTGTGCTTATGTCTTTAATTAACATGTTGGAAAGAAGAGTGTATTTCTGGTTTGTTTGGTTTGTCATTGAAGGTTGAAGGTCATTTATGGTTTCTTAGTTAGCATTTAAGGTTGAATGGTTTAGAAGTTCTTAAGGGTGGTTGTCCCTCTTTGCTTCTCCCATGATCATTAATCTGCCATGAAATTGCTTGTTGTTTATTGGAGATCAATAGTTCTTATAGGTTTCGGACTACTCTTCAATCCATATGTGGTACTTCTTAATTTTGATTCTCTTACTAGTTTTTGGGACAATAGGTAGTAATATGAGTACATGTTTTCGCTGTTTTCAGTTTTAACCGTTGTCACTCTTTCATGAGCATAACTTTCAAAGAAGAATAGTTAATATGAAGGTTTTATTAAACCATAAGAATAGGCTTCTATTTAGAGATTAGGATTTGACACTTACATTGCCTTTTACTTTGAGAAGCAATGTTAATCATGTTGTCTATTCTATGAGAAAGTAATTGATCATGTTAACACCTTAAGATGGTATCATATGTTGAACTTTGTACGTCTATGGACTAGTTGATTTGATTCACTAATTGTATGAGTACCTAAGTAGGATTGCGTGTAAGATAGAATGTTAGTGAAATGCTTGACATATTCGTTGGTCGACATCAAAGTAATTGTGTTTGGTGAATCTTATTATGTAATAGGAGCCGAACCGGAACATCCCGAGACTGTGTAAGGCGTTAAGAGTTAAATATTATAAGGTGAGTTCCTCTTTTCTTAAATCTCTTTAAATTGGAATTTAGGAACCTGTGCGTTCCAAGCTTTCGTAAACTGTTTCAATTGGAATTTAGGAACCTGTGAGTTCCAAATATATTTCTGTAATGAATTTAGAATTGCTTTGGTATAATCATATACAGACATTGATCATTCTTGCATGTTTTATAAAGCTGCATACATTCTGTATAGGCCAGGCCGGGTGTCGATTTAATACGAGAATTATCATTACAAACATAACACCCCGAGCCGGCCAGTTGTAACTAATGGAATTAACGGATCTTATTGCTTTTCTGAAGCATGCTAATGAATTAACGGATCTTATTGCTTCTCTGAAGCACGCTAAATCATACTTTTCTTGTGGGCCCCAAGGCTGTAGATGTCTTGCGCCATGGTCGGGAAAGCAAGGGCTGACGACTTCTGGTGTATAGCTCTGCAGTACTTAAGAGGTTGGCCAATTCTGGGTTAGGAGTTTTAACTCGGAATGGTCAGATCTAGGTGAATACAGGGCTAGTAGGTACCCTACCCTGTGATTTACCCGCTGGATTTCTGGTGGATAAGGTAGAAAATCGCGCGCGTATCTGGTGTTCTGTTGGTATCTGGTTTTCTTGTACCTGGACTTCTTAACATTTGGTTCTCTGTTACATGAATCAGTTACTATCATGTTGTATACAGAAATGAAACAAAACTCCATGATTTACAAAACTGCATGAGCATTTTCTATCTTAGAATTTTATATTACATGTACACTGTTGCACACACACAGGAACTCACTAAGCTTTAGCTTACACGTTTTCTTTCAAACTGCACCTTAAAATGCAGGTATGAAGTGCACTAGAGAGCTCAAATGAATTTTGTTTTGTCGAACCCGGAGTGCATGTTCAGATTCCTAGTAGTTAGAGATTAGCCGTTTGTTTTGGATTATTGTAAATTCATGTAAATTATGTATTTTGATAATTCCGCTGTATTGTATTAACTATTAATGTTAAACAGGCGTTATTAAATATGTTTTGAGGATGTATAGTTTATAGATGTGGATATTCTGCTTATAAACGGTCTAGTCTTTTAAAGCGTTTTATACCGAGATGTTACTTATGTTTACTGCCGAGAGGTAGGTAGATGCCCTATTCGGCCCCAGTTGTACCTAGGGGTGGAATTGGGGGCGTCACAGATCCACCTAGAATAAAACCATAACCACCAGTAGGAATAACTTCTTCATTATTCGTTACCTAGTTTGCATCACAAAATCCTTCTAAAACAGAAGAAACTTTATTAAAACGCAAACATCACTCAATAGTACCTCTATGATACTTAACTAAACGATAAAATACATTACAATGCTCCTTACTTGGATTATGAGAGTTCCAACTTAATCTACTCATAAAATATGCAATGTCAAGTCTAACATGTATCCACAAGAAACATAATATTTAGAGCTACATGAGTCAAACTTCGAATCCAACTCCTCATTGACACATTTCTCTGAATTTCATTTACTTTAAGTCTATGTTAGTCATTGTCATAGGCAAGTTATGCCTAGTGAGTCACATACTTGAGAAACAACAATAATAGAAAAATTCGCAAACTCAATAGAATAGTCGAGAATCAAAACAGAGGCCTCACTGAACTTATATAGAAGAGATTTGTGAATGAAAATCCTCATCAATCTCAAACCCAAGACCACTATTGACATAAAAAACCCGCCAGAAATCGTGATAGATCAAAGCCATTGTTTAGTTAAAATCTGAAAAATGATCACATGTCTTTCATTAAACTTTAGCAAGAAATTCTAGGTCAACAATCAAAACTACCATTTTCTTATGACACTTAATCTTAAAATGAACAAGTTGATTTTCATCAAGTTTCCATAATTACATATCCAACATAATCTTTACACGTGGGCCAATTATCGTGAGAAATATGATGCATAAAGTGATTTCTTTACATTGGAAAATCCATATCTGCTTTGGACGATTACGGTGAGAAATAGGATGCAAATAATGTTATTCTTAGTAACACTTCTATATATATGGTATGGACATTCCTGACCAAAAAACTTTTTTTTTCCTAGCAAAAGAACTAATCTCCAGCATGATAGATCAGAATATCACAGAAGTAATTGAAGAAACATGTGTCTATATTATAGCTCCAACATTCATTATACCCCCAACGAAAATCTAATTGAAACAGATAGTCGCCACAATGACTCCATGATAATCACACAATGTGCATCAGATAATAACAACAGAGTTTTATTTGATTCTAGCAAAAAAATGTCCCCAAAGAAAGATTATTTAACATCATAAAGTATTATTTAAATTACTGTCTGATCTTTACAAAAATACCTAAGACATTCAGTTGATTTCCAAATTGCTATCAAACATAAATACTCAAATAATCTCAATAGATAACATATAACAGAATAATGCATCACTACTCTTCCATGTTACCTCTCAATAAAATATAGCATAAATAAAATAAAAGAATTGAACTCTTTTGAGCACAACACTATCATCCATAATCTACTA
Organism: Vinca minor; assembly: GCA_026122235.1. NCBI lineage: Eukaryota > Viridiplantae > Streptophyta > Magnoliopsida > Gentianales > Apocynaceae > Vinca > Vinca minor. The sequence continues at coordinate 113,902 of JAOCZM010000081.1, forward strand.
ATAAAAGAGAATCGACAATTACCATTGTTTCTCGATGGGCCTCAATGTTTTCTCTACTAATAATAATGTATAAAAATTTGCTTTCAAATTGTAAGAAATAGTAGTAGAGAATATGAAGAAACTTATCGATTTTATAAGTTGTGTCGCGGACAGAACCACTGCCTTGAAAGCAAATTTCGGCACGACCTCGGTGCAATCAGAAACGCCGTTTTACTCCCCAAGGTTAACACAACTAGCCCTCAAACACGTGCACTCGTTGAGAGGACTTGGAACTTGCAGGTAATAGATACTAAACATTATATGAACAAAGTCTAAGAGAATTCTCACAAGAAGGAAGAACTTTATAAGTAGAGAAATCACATGACTGTCACTTGATATACATTTATGTCTAAGTTGTGTGCGTTAGAATATGTAAATGCTGCATATTATGAAAGATGGTACCCAAAAATTTCTTGTAATTTTTAGGTACTTGAAGGAGATTACATTTATTTTTTGAAATTTCAAGTGTTGAATTTGCAACCCCTTTAACTTTTTCTTCTATTGATTCGACTGTTAAAGAAAAGTGGGATATTTGTTTTGAAAGAAAAAAACAAAACACATATATTGCTAATAATTATGGAGTATTAGAAATTGAAGATTAAGTATAGAATATATGTTTGTTAAGCAGTTACAAAATGATTTTGTATAAAGTATTATACAATTTTGCTGATGGATATAATAATATAGAAACTTCTTAATCATTTTAAGTATGGGTGTCAAGAGAACATGACAGTTTTGAAAAGGGTGTTGGCTTAAGATTACTTATCATGTGATACTTCTCATATTCTAACTAAACAATGGTTGTGAGCTATCATAATTTCTAGCGGATGGTTTATTGTTTATATTAATAGTGGTTTTGGTGGTAACATTGGACAAGATCCACATTTGTTGTTTACCCTCAGTGCTATCCAGGTGTTGGCTCTATTTGGCAAAATAGGTGCCATTGACGTTGAAAAGATATCTAACTATATTGCTAGCCTGCAGAATGAAGATGAATCTTTTTTCTGGTGACATGTGGGGTGAAATTGATACCAGGTTCTCCTATATTGCTTTATGTTCTCTTGCTATGCTGAACTGCATGGATAAGATCAATATGGACAAAGTTGTGAAATATATTTTTAGTTGCAAGAACATTGATGGTGGATTTGGATGCACTCTTGGTGTAGAATCTCATCTTGGGCAAATTTCAGGTCAAAGATCAAAACATAATGGATCATTCTATATTGCAGCGGGGGTGTTTGAGAAATTTACTGAAAGAGCAATAAAGGCTGTAATTTTTTCGCAAAGAGAGGCCCGAGCTTTAGCTAATGATGGAAGTGCTAGACGTGTGCTTAAGAGGACCAACTTCTCGCTACTATAACTGAGGTAATGAGCATTGGGATGCACTTGATCGTTTGCTTAAGGATCTTGGTGGTACGATTTTGTGTTTGCATTTTTTCCATATTGTTTTAGAAGAATTTTGTGATGCAAATTGGTTAACCGATAATGGTGAAGTTAGCTATAGTAGTGGTTATATTTTTATTCTTGGAGGAAGTGCTATGACATGGAAGTCTGCCTTACAGACATGTATAACCAACTCTACTATGGAATCTGGATTTATTTATTTTTAGAGCTTGCAGGTCAGAAGCGGAGCCAGTCGAACTAGGCTCCTTCTTCTTGAGTTGGCAGGTCAAGAACGTGAAAGGTTAAGAACCTTTTAGCTGATATGCATATGTAGGGAAACTCATCTGACCCGATTTCTTTGTATTGCGACAAACCGCTATCGAGATTACTAGAAATAATGCGTGCAATATGGTAAACAAGATGTATTGCATTAGACGGTGCGATAAAGCAACTACTAAGAACTAGCATTATTTTCTAGATCCCCGACTAAGGGATTAATTGGAGGAAATATTTCTCGAATTATATCGATATGAATACGATTTAAGCCCATTGATTGAGAAAATATGGTGGATACCACTTATGGTCAAACAAAACCATATCATTTCTCTATTTGTACTACTGATACCATTTTATATGTGGTAGTAGTGGATTGTGAGTTCATAGCCATTTATATTCGGTCAGTCCTATTGAGAAGGACTTGATGTTTGGGTGGTCCTATTGAGAAGGACATGATAGATTCATAATCTTTTCTGGAGGTTGAGTAAATGACTCTTAATGGTTGAGATGAAACCACCTACATGAGTGTGAAGGTGGGCCGCCTTCCATGGAAGACTTTGGCTGTCTTTCTAGAGCACTCACAAGAACCCAAGGTGTGCGCATGGCCGTTAAAAGCGCGTGCGTTATTTTCATCGGAACTTGCAGCCTCTAAGGTTTATTACTTGTTGTGTATGTCTCAATTGAAGTCATTGAAGTTCAAGAGAATTTAATCAAAACAAATTTCCGAACTACATATAAAATTTATTATATCTAGTAGAATTTTTAAAACTCTCGAGGCGACTGTCCCACCCACCCGCCCGCCCCTTGAATTCGTCCGTGTGTGTGAGAGAGACTTCATGGCGTTATAAGAGAAGGAAAATATTTTCTGCATGATAATTCATTTCAGGATGTCCTCAATGAAGATGTCAAACAATTCAATCAGTGTATGGAATAGATAAGTATATAATAAAACTTATGTCCATATTGGGCATTTGGTCTAGTGGTTTGATTCCCGCTTAGGGTGCGAGAGATAATGCCCCTTGTCTTATATGTTTAGAACACTTCTAATATGCACCGGGTTCACTGGACCATGCGGTCCAGATTTGGCCACATCACTGCATTTCCTTCTCTCTCCTCATTCTGCAGGGATGTGGCAAATCTGACCACATATGACTCGATCCCATATCGGAAATTTTCCATATGTTTAAGCAAATTATGTGTTATTTAAGAATTTTTCAGTATTTTTGGCTAAGTTTCCTCCCTAAATTTTCTTTTTTTCCCCACTGTATTCTTAAATTTACTGCTTGATTTCCATTACTCCTGAACTCCAAAAACAGTCAGGGATAGCATGGAGAAGAGTTTTAATTGAAAAAGAGCACCAACTGCAAATGTAGGTGGCCCTCGATGGGAAGTTTAAATAAATTGTTTATGACAAAAGATGTATAATACATAATAACAAAAGGTAAAAAATAGTATATTGATTTAAAAGATTAAGAATAAAAAAATTTAGAATATTTTTTTAGAAGATACAATTGGAAACTGCAATGTAGAATTTTTTAAATACGGAAACACATATATTTTGAATAAATATTTGGAGGTGAGTGGATGGAGTACAAACACAGATATATCAACTCTCACAACAATACTACGGATAGGAGCACACAATATTATATTTATCAACTCTCAAATTTATAAGGATTTATAATTCTAACCACACCACAATGCTACTCCAAACCAGGCTCAAAGTCATAGTAGACAACTCTCCTATTTATATAGGAGTCAAACCTAATAGAATTTCTAAGATATCTAGGAAATATAAACTAACTAGGAAACTACTAAAACAATCATAATACAATAAAACTAGTAATTACCAAAATTAAATATTCCCCTAAATAATTATAGCTTGATTTAATAATTCCAACATTGCCTCCCTTAAATCAAGCTCGGCAATAAATCCGGTCCAATTCCATCACGAGCAAAAATCTCCTTTGCAACTTCTTTAGATGTGAACAATTTGTGCAACACCAATTTAGTAGTAACTTTCTTCGTCACCTGAGGAGACGACAAAATCATGTACTTTGCAACCAACTGTATTAGTAACTCCTCCTTATAAAAAAAACTCATTCAAGTTCACCCATTCAGATTCACTCACTAAATTAATTGAACCAAAACTATATATTTTGGACAAAATATATTTTTCTCCAACAATATCCTTGAATGAACTCACCTCATCGTCTTTGAAAATCTCCAAATTTGTAATATTTGCAGTCTCAGGAAATTCAAGCAAAGAAGAATAATATATTTCGGTATTCAATAACTTGAAGTCCCACCATGGTCATCTCGTTATATCTTCTTATCTGATTTATTTGTTCTTGGCAATCTTCACATCCAACAAAAAACTGTTTTTCTTTCCTCATCCGAACATAATGGACTTAGGAAATTAAAGTTTACACCATCACGCAAACCAATATTTTCTTTCAACACAATTGGAGATATTTTAGATAAATCAATATTTTCCAAATCAATCGAATCAAATTTCTCCACACACACACACACACACACACACACACACACACACACACACATATATATATATATATATATATATATATATATGTGTGTGTGTGTGTATGTATATTATCGACTAAGGAACCTTAGATATATATATATATATATATATATATATATATATATATATATATATATATATATATCTAAGGTTCCTTAGCCCAATGGGCAGTGACTCACCCACAACCTTGAGGTTGTGGATTCGATACCCACCTCACACAAGGGTAATGATTTAATTGTCATTTCTTTGGGTTCCTTTGTGTGGGTCTTATACTCCCCCTCATGGGGCACCTGCTCAACGGGCTTCTACGACACCCGCTCAACGGGATTTCTATTACTCCCCTCACGGGGCACCCCGCTCAACGGGCTTCTACTACTCCTCCTATGGTGAGGTCCAATAAATAATTGTAATAGAAATATATATATATATATATATATATATATATATATATATATATATATTCAACTTCCTCATGAATTCTTTTCTCGAAATCTTTTCTTTCCTCTTCTTTTATTTCAAACAAATTTTCAACTCCAATAATATCACAATTATCTAAACAATCAATAATTTGTGAAGAATCTTGAATAAACAATTCATCATCAATTGTAGCACTCAACGAATAAGCTACCTCAATATTATCTTGAAAGGAATATATTGAATTATTGTTTCCACAATCATTCAAATCAATGGTTTCTTCCAACTCAACTAAATAACTACCAATAGAAGAATTCTCCAAATCAAGATACCCAACTTCATCTTCAATTATTTTATCAAAATATTTTTTTTCTTCTCGAAAAGATAAAATTTTAATCTTCTTCTCATCAATAATAATTTTCTCATCAATTTGTTGAAATCTAAAACTTCCATCTTTTCTAATTTTCTCTTTTCCAACAATATTTTTAGAAGAAACCTTACCTCCATAAGTAGTCAGTAAATGAGCCCAAATCTCCTTTACTGATTCAAGTTAGACAAATTGTCTTGCAACATCTAATGTTACCTTAGTACCGAGTTGGTGTCTTACAAAGACATTTCCCATCGTTTCTGCTCCTCTTCATCAGTCAATTGGTGGTTGGAAGGAGGTTCTTCAAAACCTTCCTCAATAATCTTCCACAAATCAAGACTCACAAAATAAATTTGCATAAACACATATATTTAAATGCTGAAACACATATATTTTGAATAAATAATTGGTGGTGAGTGGGTGGAGTACAAACACAGAGATATCAAATCTCACAACAATACTACGGAGAGGAGCAGACAATATTCTATGCATCATAAGGATTTATAACCTTAACCACACCACAATGCTACTTCAGACCACAGTCAAAGTCACACAAAATACGTAGACAACTCTCCTATTTATATAGGAGTCATACCCAATAGAATCTCTAAGATATCTAGGAAATATAAACTACTAAAGCAATCATAATATAATAAAACTAGTAATTACCAAAATTAAATATTCTCCTAAATAATTATAAGCTTGATTTAATAATTCCAACATGCAATCATAAGATTAACTACAGTTTCCAGTGTAAAATATCATCCAAGAATTTGGGCATCTCTGCTTATAAGTGATCTGCACATAGGTCACATTGTTCATATTGCAAGGTAATGCCTGAGGAACCAACGTTGTAATATTGTCTATGTCCATTGGATGTGTAATGTTCTTGTAATACCCGTAAGTTTTTAACTTTAGTTTAATTGAATTATCTGCTTTAATTTGTTTTTATTATGTTTTGTTTAGGGGTGTTATGGAACAAATATGAATTAGAGGGGCCTAAAAGTTAATAAAGGAAGTTGATTGGTTAATTAGTTATGTTATGGGGTGCACGGGAGTTGGGATTTGAAGGGTTATGTAAGAGAGTTAATTTTTGCCACTTTTGGGACAAAATGGATAAAAGAAAGGAAAAAATAAAAGAGAAAGAAAAGAAAGAAGAAAATACTAAACTAAAAATTCTCCGCAACAGTCTTCAAAATTCCGACAGAGAGGTCATTTATGTTCTGGTCGGTCTCAAGTTTTAACTATAGGTATAAGAAATCTAAAACTACAATTTGAATGGTGAAAATCGGATTTCAACGGTCTGATACAGAGTATTCTTCATCCGAACAGCGATCTGCTTTCTATAAACTGTTGGGTTGTCTTTCCTGAGCAGAGGTCTTTAGACTTCCAGCAGAGTGGTTATTAGTTCTCCGATCATTCTCAATTTTCGAACAAGTTTATAAGACTTCTAGGACTATAATCTTAACTGTGGATAATGGAATTTAACAGTTAGTTTCAGAGATATGATTTTCTAGGGAAAGGGTTAGGAGTAATCATTGAAGTTCGTGTTTAAGTATTTAAGGTAAAGTTCTTACACTCTTATATTTTATGTCCAAGAGCATGAAACAGAGTTTATGTCAACATGTGAATTGTGATTATATGATTTCTGCACTTTTTAAATGCATCAAAATTGGATGAAGTGTTGTGATGTGTGAATGGCATGAAATGTATGTATTGTTTTCGGATTGATTCATTTGATATTTGATTATATGTTCTGATGTGATTATTATGTAAAGTCAGGAAGTGTATATTCACAACTTTGACCTCTTGTATGTGAATGATTCTATAGCGGGATATGTCTCAAATCCGGTATGTTTAACCCCCGAGAGTTCGCGATGACATGATATGATATGTTTTTCCCTCTCTAATGGGTATATAGTTGGGGGGGGGGGGGCTGGTATGGACCTCTCCTAAGTGCGCAATGACATAACGAGATATATCACTTACTCTCTGATCATTTCCCTTGGGGAATAATTCTCGAAACAATGATATGAAGTGTGGCCATCTCTAATGGGTATATATAGTTAGGGACTCTTAGCAGTTGTTATAGAGTCTGTAATAGATAATTGAGACCGATTGTGAATTATGTGAAGTGTGTGTGTGCGTGTGTGTGTGTGTGAACTGAGAATGGAACGGTGATCGGAGCACGAGATATGATATATGTTTGTTTGCTATGAAATGTGTGTAATTAAAATGTTCTTGGAGCACAAGATTTCGAAGTTTATGTGTTGTAATTTAAAGGTTTCAAAAGTTATTATAAGTGTACTAAGTTTGTTTGATTTTAAGTTGGGAAATATGGATTTTTGGAAATGGGATATTGATTTATGATATGGAGTTTTTCTTTGAAAATTTGTGATTTCTGAAGTCCGCAGACGATGCTTCATCTTGGCATTCATATCGGCCTTCGTTCGCAGAGATACTGGGACCTTCTGATATCTCGCGGATGAATGGTCTGAACGAAGACATTAGTCCGCGGCTTCATCTGCAGGGTTGCTGGGAGCTTTTTAGGACTTATGTTGACGATGTGCTCGGATGATGCTTCTTTCGCGCTTTTGTTTTTATGGGCGGACGATGCTTCGTTCGTAGCTATCATCCGAGGAGCATTTTGTAATTTTTGTAATGTTTTCTGAATCATTTTTAAAGTTTCTCTGGCCTCTAAAACATTTTCTAACCCTCTTTAGAACGTTTGTTTCTAACGTTTAAAGTTAAAAGTCAATTTATATATTAAAATGTTTTGGGGAAAATGGAAAAACATTTTTCAGTCTAACGATGCTTCATCCCAATTGTGTTTGAACCTTTCTGGTTTCTTACTCTTTTCCAGATGCCTTAGTAGTGTCCATGTGGGGGAAGTTCGGGACGAGGACTTGATGATGAAGGAACTATGGGTTGAACGTTGGTGTAATAGGTAAGGTTGACTTGTAGTATTTATATTAGACGTTTATTTGTTGTTTTTTAAGCATGTAATAAGTTAATTAGAGATCATGTATAGTTTCTTTTGTATGTATGATGTAAGATTTGGATTAAGTTATTAATCGAAAACCAGTTAAGGTATCATAAGTTTTTTGAAGTTATAGCTTTATTTTGTACGGGTTCGATGTCTCCTCCAGATTACGGGATGTGTCTGTTCCGGCTCATGAATTGACTAAGTTCTTGTCAATGGGTGGGAGAGCTTCCTAGTTTTCTCCACCAATATGTGCTGACAACAAGAACATCAGATAGAAATCGTTTCTCCTTCTTGAGCAATATAAGAAGAAATATTGAGTGATTTTTTAGGAAATTTTTTGATGTTCAGGTTGAGATTTCATTGAGGTTTTGGGGAAAAAGGATAACATAAAAATGGGATTTTGGATTAATTATACACAACTTTTTTGAATTTCAGAAACCCTAACGACTAAATAAACGAACCTTAAAAGAAGAAGTGAGTATATAGAAAATTCCTAAACCTAAACAGAGATGGGAATGATACGATGGGATTTTATATGGTTCACGCACCCTTCACTCACCTAAATACTGTAGTTGCATCTCGGAAAATTTTGGTGCAGACAGAATTTTTATCAGTATCTTGTAAATAAATTCTCAACGTCGATATCGGATTAGTGATCAATCAATTATTAATATTATAGTTGTTTTGATCGACGATTGATATTAAAGTTGTTCCGATTATAGTTTTGAATTGTTGTTCCCACATAGTTATAGTATGGACCATTCAAAATAGTTGTTTGATTCAAAAATTGTCCTTTCGAAAAATTATATATAATTTATAGAGTAAATAACACTAAATGACCACCAATTATTTTCATATTTCCCATTCTAACCAAATACTTTTATTTTAGTGGGTTATAACCATCATTTATTTACGACTTGCGGGTATCAACTCCGGGGACGATTTCAGGCCAAAATTTTCAAAGTTTCACACACGTGCCGACACGCGAAGGGTAATTTTGTCCACAAAAATTTCAGCCCTAATTTAAGTCCTCTTTCCGACCCGTTACCATCATCCCCATCAACTCCGATAGCTCCGACCACCTCCACCACCAGAGCAACTTGAAATTCATCCAGAGAAGCTGTAGATTTCGAGCCAGAGGACGACGATTTGATGGACGAGGATGCGGACGGTGATGTGTCTCCTAGGGCACCAATTCCTAAGCTCAAGTCCGCCATTAATGGTGGTGGCTCCTCCTTTTCTACACCAAAGAAAACCAAAGGCCATGGCTTCCGTGAAAAGACCACCGCTGCCAAACTACATTTGGGTTCCTAATGCTCGTCAACAATGTCTCTGAATCATCATCAGTATCAAAATCATCTACAAAATTCAACTAATTTGTCCACAATTACAACTCTGACGGCGACGGCTACTGCTAATTAAACACAATCCCATTGAATAATTCTTATTTCATGTTCTTGTAGTTTTTCAGTTTTTTTTTTTTTTTAATTCTATGCTTGTGTTCCTGATTATTCTGTGTTTTTGTTAATTTTTTTTTTTCAAATAATTCTTGTTAATTTCTTGACCTTTTTTATTTGTTGTTCTTGGAGAAGTTTGGAATTGATGTACTGGGTTATGCATATTCCGTCCGCGGAGCGAGCGGGTCGGGTCAATTTTGAAGGACAAAATTCCTGACTATTGTGAATCAAGCTCAACAAAGAAGAAGGGAAAAGCTCCTAAACCAGTAGCAGCAGCCATTACCAATGTGAAAATGGCAACCGTTGAAACTGTGTATGTTTTGGAATCCCAAAGCCGTTATAATCATGTGTGTGTTATAATTTAGTTCCACCAAAAAGTGTTTTCATGGAAGTATATATGAGTCATAGCATGCCGGCATAATACAAATCTGAAATGGGTTTCTAATTTTTTTCTTCAAGAAATTGCTTCTAGTTTGTTGTATTTTGGAAATGGGTTGTTTTTAATCATGAAAATGATATGGGTTTTATGAAATTTTCATCAAATTTCATGAAATGGAAATGTAAATATGTTGTTTTGTATGATTTCTTGAAATTTTACATATTATCACCGGAGAAAGATGAGGTCACCGGAGAAGATGGCAGCGGCCAGATGAAGATTGGATAAAAGAGTTTGGGTCGATTTTAGGTGGTTTAGGTTCGGGTTCGGGTATATAATGGATACAATTGTCTTTTTACACTTTCCGGCAAAAAAAGTTAAAAATTTGGCCTGAAATCGTCCCCGGAATTAATATCCACAAGTCGTAAATAAATGATGGTTATAACCCACTAAAATAAAAGTATTTGGTTAGAATGAGAAATATGAAAATAATTGGTGGTCATTTAGTGCTATTTACTCTAATTTATATTGTTGGATTGCTCAAATCTATAAGCATTACGTTTATAAATGACCATATAAACACTATAACCGGCGGGAGGGGAAAAAGACACTATATACCATTGATATTCATGATTGTCGCTACCTTATTGTAAATCTTATATGAAAAGTGTGTTTTTTTTCTAGATTTTTTTAGTATAATTTAAACTAGAATAGAATTTGAGTTTTCAATTAGAATTTTAAATTATACGAAAGTTGAATTATTTATAGAAAAGGCATGTGAGAAACTATCTCTCGGAGGATGAGGGAGGGAAAATTTTCACCAAACAAATAAATATATTGTGGATGGGGAGGGGAGCAAATTTTAGCAAAAAAATACTTTATTTAAAGGAACATAAAAATATTTAAGAAAACCTAATTATACATATTCTTCAATTATTTTTATATTTCTTGAAATATCCATTAATTTTATTTTTCCTTTTTTTAATATCCCTAAACTATCTTGGTTTCGCTAGAACTATCCCTCAACGGTTAGGGATGGCAATGGACCCAACTGAATCGGAGGCCTAGCCCAATTGGGGCGGGGTGTTGGAGTTTACATTTGTTATAGGAGCTCAATTAGATTGGGCAGACTCAACTGGATTGGGTGTTCAATTGGATTGGGCAAAATCGGATCCGGTTGGACTGGAATCGGTCGACCGAAGGCTGTCTCAGGTCAACCGAACCAGTTTGTCACTCCGGTCGACCGAGAACCATTTCTCTGTTGACCGGACCAGTTGTATCAGGTCAAAACCGGCACATCTACATGTGTGAGGGAGTGTGTGTGTGTGTGCGCAAGTTATGAGTGCTTGTAGTGGGAGAGAAATAAGGCGAGAGTGGGGGTTAGTGGGTAATTCCACTAACACCATATTTAATGAAGAATTGTTCTTCATACTTAACATTCTCTTGATTTGATTATTCTCTCTAGCTCTCATATTCATAGCTGCCGAAAAAAAGAAAGAAAAATCTGGGATTTTTCTTCTTGACTTATACACACTCTTAAGAACAATCAAAAGATAAGAAAATACGATTTTCTTATCTATTTGATTTTCGGTTTTCATAGGTTTCCTATACTTTGTGGATTCCGGGAAAAGTGTTTTCAAACTTTGGAGTTCTTTGGACTAGTATCTGAGACGCGGAGTAACAAGCTCAGAGGTTGGTTTGTGGATACTGGTAGATACATGAGTCTGAAGGCTGTTGCTGGTGGCTCTAAATAGCCAAATCCGAACGACATCAATTAGATCGATAAAGGTATAAATCCTATCACAAGGTTTTGGTTCTTTCTCGTGAATCGTTCCTTTAATGGAACATAATCTCGCGCTATTTTATTCTGTTGCATTTTGGGAATTACAAATTTTTCCTTTAAAGTGGTATCAGAGCCAATCACGAGAACCCAATTACTTTGTTATGTGTTATCGTGTTTTTAGTAGTAGATAATGCATGTCATATGATGTCTTTACCTTTGTACATCATATCACTACAACAAAAAAGTTCTATTGCGCCGTTTCTCATATGTCGAAATAAGTTAAAAAAAACGTCGATATAGATCTATACCAGCATTTATTACAAATGTCGTTTAAACGTCGCATTTGCCTGTGTCGTTATGGTTTTTTACGACATTTGTTACAAGCGCCGGTACCTATCTATTACGACGTTTGTTGCGTCATTTTAAAGTGTTTCAAAAGGTATTTTTTCCGACATTTGTAAATAATCGCTACAAGTCACATATTCCGACGTTTGTAAATACCGTGAATAAGTAGTTATTCCGACATTTTATTGTGTATCAAAAGATTTTTTACCTGCATTTTTATATAGACGCAACTAGATATCTATTCTGACATTCGTAAATTTTGAAACTAGGTTGGCCGTGCCGAGTTGGATCTGGAGCCTATACAAGCCGAGCCGTCGAGCCTAGCCGCCTTTGAATAACCGGAGCCGGATCCGGATCCGGAGCCTATACAAGCCGAGCCGTCGAGTCTAGCCACCTTTGAATAATCGAAGACAGAGCCTAAGCATAGACAAACTGAGTTGTCGAGTCTTGCCACCTTTCAATAATCGGAGCTGGAGCATAGACAAGCTGAGCCGTCGAGTCTAGATACCTCTGAATAATGTAGAATAAAATTTTCCACTACTCAAAGGTACAAGAATCGAACATGCGACCTCCTGCATGTATTTCATGCAATCGACCGCTGAGCTAATTGATCATTTGTTATTTGTTTCTCCTCATATTATATTTATTATAATGTAATTTTGTATATTGTACCTTTACTTATTTTAATTTCTTTTGTGTTTTAATTTATTTTTATGAATCGGATTAAAATGAATATGCTCATTAAATTTTTAATAATTAATGTCTTTAATTTTTCTTTAAAAAATATACTTCAGAAACTTAATCTCAGTATTTGTGTTTGTCTGAAAATGTCACAAGATATAACGACATAGTATATAAATATCGCAATATGAATCGAAAAAAAGTAACACTTTATAACAATATGTAATGTAAATGTCACTAACTAACATCAAATTGTCGGTAAGAATAAGAATTACTATAACTGTCGTTATGAAACGTCGTATAAAATCGAAATATAATGACGTTTGTTCGAAATGTCACATGATTTAACGATGTTGTATATAAATGTCGCTATATGAGTCGCAAAAAGTAACAATTTATAACAACATTTAATGTACACGTCGCTAACTACCATCAAAATGTTGATTTTATAAAAAAATATTTTAACCGACGCTACAAAACGTAGTATAAAATTCAAATATAGTGATTTTTATTTGAAAAATCACAAGATCTAACGACATATTATATAAATGTCGTTATATGAGTCACAAAAAGTAACAATTTATAATAACATTTACTGTAAATGTCGCTAACCAACATCAAAACGTCGGTCTGAACGATAATTATTATAACCGTCACTATGAAACGTCATATAAAATACAAATATAGCGACGTTTGCAAAAAGTACTGCTTTAACTTACTCTTTTTTATTTTAAGCGACGTTTGAAAAAAACGTTGGTAGAAAAACGTCGCAAAAGACATATTTTGTAGTAGTGTATGGGAAGTCGCGTAAGTGTTAAACAAATCACGGAACGAATTGTAGATTCGCTTGTCGCTTTGTTTTTCTCGGCAAAAGTTCAGTCGACCGGAAGAGGTTCACGACAAACCGAACATGTGTTAGAAAATGGGATTTTGCTACTACGTAGATTTCGGCTGACTGGTGCCAATCACGGTTAACCGAGGCTAGTCTTTTTTAAGGCCGTTCGATCAGAAATGTTCTGGGTCGACCGAAGTAGCCTAATTTTACACTGTTTTGGTTACTGCCTTATCGCGGTCGACCGAGAGTATGGCTTGTGTCGACCGGAAAGGGGCAGGCAGTGTGTATTTGCGCTATTAGCATGATTGTCGTGTTTGTTTGAGCATGGTGCATTGTAATAGCCTTTGACCCAATGGTCTTTTTATTATAATACGGCATGCGTGTCGTACCTTATCTTATCAATTCTTGTTGTAATTTTAATCTCCAATGTAACTCGAGAATTGTTTCAATTATATAAAAGTATAGAAAATGATTTTATGTTTTTACATATGTAACAAGTGATGAAGAAAGGCGTCCATCGGATGGAGGAAACCACAAGGAGGCGGAAGAAAATAGATAAGTTTTAATGTTTTTTACCTTTAGACTGGCCTAGGATTTTTCGTTGGCTCGGAAAATCCGCATAGGGGCTATTACTATGTCACAGTTTATATACATTTTTATATATTTTGCATGCGATGCCTGATGCATGTTTTCAAATCGTATAATCAGATTATATACCGTTTGGTGAGACAAATTTAAAAACCCTCAATTTAAATATTAAGTCTATTGCATTCAAAGATTAGCCCTCGTCAAGGCCAAGATCGACATTAGTGTGAACGTACGAGTGGAATAAGCGCATATCTATCATGGTGAGGCGCGAAGGATAAGTTAGTGATATTCGACGATGCAATCATGGGTCATACTTAAACTGATTGCCAATACCGAGCTTTGTAGTCAAAGCTGCCTCGGTATTGGGTCGGGAGGTAAAAGGTTAAGATGTGCATTTATGTACTTAGGGTAACTGTTACCTACTTAACCAACCAAGAGTCGCATAATGATGTAATTAGCAAGTGTTGCTTACCTAAAGCTTCTTCTAGAGTATAGTAGCCAAAACTGCGTTGAGAATGATGAAATATGGATCTTGGTCCTACTAGAAAGTTTTGAACTTTCCGAATGAGTACTTGAAGGTTATTCATTTGAAGAAAATAGTTGGAGAATCATTAAATAAAGTCCTTTTAATGATTCTAAACTATGACAACAAAATTTTGCAAATACTTCTCTATAGATATAATGGCAAATGCAATCGTTGCAACATGAGGAAATAGGAGCTTTCGATATGATTAATCATCTAAGGCAACTCTTTTAGGGTTAAGCCCGCCAGGAGAGATTCGACGTGTCGAAATCTCTGTTTTAGTGCAAGATGGCAGAGGGAACACCAATCGGAACACACGTTCTGAAGATGATAGGCTATATTGAGAGCCTCGAAAGAATGGCATTTCCTCTTGGCCATGAGCTATCCACTGATTTGATGCTGCAATCGTTGCCTGGATCATTCAATCATATTGTATTAAACTACAACATGAACGAGATAGACAAACCTCTCCCAGAATTGTTGAACTTGTTGAGGACTGCCGAGAAGGAAATAGGCAAGTCCAAGGCCATTTACCTGGTCAACTACAACGGGGGCAAGGATTTTGGTAAACCTAAAGGCAATCTTTCGGGCAAACCTAAAGGTAAACCTAAACATTCTGAGAAAGCATTGAAGCCCAAGGGCATTGTGGCTAAGGATGGAAATTGTTTCCATTGTGGACAGAAGGACACTGGAAGAGAAACTGCCCTAGTTTTCTTGCCTGTAAAAAGCTTGGAAAGGGAGCAAGTGTTGCATCTGGCTCAGGTATTTATGTTATTGAGATCAACTTGTCTACTACTACTTCCTAATGGGTATTAGATACCCGTAGTGGTTCTCACATTTTTATGAATATGCAGGGACTACAAAGGAGTAGAGAGCTGGCAAAAGGCGACGTGGACCTACGCGTTGGCAATGGAGCAAGAGTTGTTGCATTAGTTGTAGGAACATATAATCTTAGTTTCCTTCTGCAATTGTTTTAGATTTAGACATTTGTCTTTATGTACCGACTTTAATAAAGAATATTATTTCTATCTCTTATTTGAACAAGATGGGTTTTGATATTCATATTAAAAACCAACGAATGTCGTTATTGTTAAATAATATTTTTTATTGTAGTGCTACATTGGTGAATGGTTTATACTTGTTAGACCTAAATTCACCGGTTTATAACATAAATACAAAGAGGATAGAGAACAAACAGTTTAATTCTACATACCTCTGGCATTGTCGCTTAAGCCATATAAACGAAAACCTCATTTCCAAACTCTATAAAGATGGATTTGTAAAACACAAGAGGGGGGGTGAATTGGGTTTTAATCAATCTTGGAAACCTTTTCTATTCTTTGCAATGCTAGTGTAAGTTTGAGCAAGATGAATAAAAGCAATGCAAAACCCAACAACAAGACAAAGGATTTATAGTGGTTCGACTCACTCAGAATCTACATCCACTACCTTGAGCCACACCCAAGGATTTTAAACAACTTCACTAAGAAGAATGTTTACACTTGTGGCTAACTCACTAAGTGTTTTACAACACAACCACACTACAAAAACTCACTAAGAGCTTGATTGCCCACACAAAGTAGGACTTTTACAACAATAATCCAATCACTTAGAAAGGGAATTAAGAAAGTTAAGGAACAAGGTTGTTCACTCTTCTAAGTGAAAGATTAATACCTTTGAAGTGCAACAATGATAAGCTCTTTGAACATATGAAGTTCACTCTTTGTCTTGCTTTTGAAAGAATACTCTTGAATGATTTAGATCATAGAGATGAAGAGTATTTTGCTTTGAAAGTGTTTAGACTTGATAAGATATGAATGTTTATTGTATGTCCAAGTCATAGAGTGATTCTCAGCTTTAGAGTATTTATACTTTTCAAAATATGCTGAAAAATCGACTCTGCAACGGTCATATAACGGCTAGAACTCGCAGAGTTCGGTTGACCGAAAAATAACCTCGGATGACCGAAGCCAGGGTCGGTTGACCGAAGCCATAGGTCGGTCGACCGAACCAATGCATAGGTCGACCGAACTCATCCCTTGGTCGACTGAAGCCAATCAATCAAACTCTCTGTTTCTCTTCGGTTGATCCGAGCTTGAGCTCGGTTGACCGAACTTTTCCGAGCTTTCGAGAGATGTTGATTTTTCACACGCTTTTAAAATCTTTTTGAAGTCTAAAAGGTTTTCCCAAAAGGTAACAAGTAAGAACATTTGGAAAACCATTTTAAAGTACTTAGACTTTGAAAACAAAGGCTTTTGAGATATGAACTCATGTAAGGAACGTTTTGAAACTTAGCCTTTTGAAAACGTGTTTATGATGCATGCAAGACTAGAGTGTAGAGCTTATGTTCATGAGAGCTTTGGTTAGAGCTTTATAAGATAACGACTTATGACGACAAAGCTAAACTAACCAAACCTAAGTCTTCAATCTTCAATCTTGATAAATGAGCCTTGCATAACTTTGAATCTTGATACCAATGGCTTGATTGAAGTACTTAGAGCTTCCATAATGAGTTCCGATATTCTATCACAAAGATTAAGATCATTAGACACAACGTCAAAAGTTTGTCCAATATCAAAAACTGAGTTTGTTCGCCCTTAGGGCTTACAGGATTGTTGGAATCGTTTGATTTTGAATCATATTATACTTGTGAACCTTGTTTACTCGGTAAGATGAATGCTTCTCCTTTTACTGGAACTAGAGAACGAGCAAAGGATTTATTGGAACTAATACATAGAGATGTATCTGATCCATTCAATATCCATGTAAGAGGTGTTTATCTATATTTCATTACTTTTACTGACGACACCATATCAGATATGGACTGGGAGGCGTCCTAGTATGTATTTCTTAAAGATTTGGGGTTGTGAGGCATTTGTGAAACGTCCAACTTTGGACAAGCTCCACCCAAATTCGATCAAGTGCACCTTTGTGGGGGTTTTCTAAGGAAACTAAAGGGTACTACTTCTACATTTCTAACGAGAACAAAGTGTTTGTTGCTCAAAATGGAGATTTTCTAGAGAAACAATTTGTTTCTGGGAAAACAAGTGGGAGCAACATGGAACTTAATGAAGTTCCATAGCTTGGTGAAATTCGAAGGGAACTTAGTGAAGTTTCAGGCACAAGTGACCAGGTGGAATTCGAACAAGCTATACAAGCTCGTGTGGAGCCCATTCTGGAAACACAAGAATTGCGTAGGTTTAGTAGAGTTCGTAGACCACCCAAAAAATTTGGATTTTTCATAACAGAACCTTGGAGATGTTATGTTTATTGATCACGATAAACCTACAACCTACAAACAAACTTCTAGAAGTCGGAATCGACATTTTGACGAAGTCGTACGCGAGTTCGATTTTATCAAAAATGTTGATGAACCTTGTGTTTATTAGAAGTTTAGTGGAAACTCGGTGGTATTCCTTGTTTTGTATATAGATGACATACTACTTATAGGGAATGACATTCCAACCTTATGTAAAAATCTTGCTAGGCCAATGTTTCTTTATGAAGGACTTAGGTGAAGCAAGCTTCATCTTAGGAGTTAAGATCTATAAAGATAGATCACGTTGCCTAAGTCATAGTACTTATATAGACAAAGTGCTAAATCGGCTTAGCAAGCAAGAGTCCAAAAAGGGTTGTTGTCCTATAGCACTTGGTACGGTTCTTTCAAGACAACAGTGTGCTAAGACATTGGATGAGAAATAACGCATGAGTGAGATTACATATGCTTCGGCAATTGGATCTATCATGTATGACATGTTGTGTATCGCCTAGAAGTCTCGTATACATTGAGTATAACGAGCAGATACCGATCAACATACGGTGAACGTCATTGGATAACCGTCAAGAACATCCTTAAGTACTTGTGAAGGACTAAAGACACGTTCTTAATCTATGGTGGGGAAGATGAGCTCATTGTATGTGGTTACACCGATGCTAGTTTCCAAACCGATAGAGACGACTTTAGATCGCAATCAGGATATGTGTCTTGCCAAAACTACAACCGAAGTCGAGTATGTAGCTGTATTAGATGTTGCTTAGGAGATTTGGATCCGAAAGTTAATTTGATGAACTTTATGTGGTATACCTAGCATTTCGAATGTCGAATACAATTGATCTCCATTGTGAATGGAGCCATATATCAAAGGAACCACAGTCTCACCAAAGGTCCAAACATATACTGCGGAGGTATCACCTGATCCGTGAGATCACTGATAGAGGAGAAGTGAAGATTTGCAAAGTTCATATGGACGGTAACACGACCACCCATTGACAAAGCCGTTGATACAGTAGCAGCATAGTTGTAGCATGGGTATTAGATACCAAGAGAACTGATCTAAGAGATAGTTCTTATGTACAGTATACACTAAAATGCAAGTTTGTTGTCTTTAGTTCAAGTGGGAGATTGTTGTATTAATTTCATGAGATGAAATATTAAGGCATGAATTCCATTATTATTGTTTTTATTTACAGCTTTGCAAAAGTAATAAAACATAATAACGTCCTTAGATAGTTTTGTAATTGTTACATTAAACTATTCTAAAATGTCCCTAATCAATCATTATTGTGGAATTTTAAGGACAACAATAATGTGTGGAGACTAGTATGTGTTGTGATTAAATATGTGATATTAAATCAAACACATGGGTATTTGATACTGGACTGACCCGCTCATAAAACCACCTCATGGATTGTTATATAAATGTCAACGGTGTTCTTATGATGATTCACATTTGTACCTAAATCCTTCGACTTAAGATCACACAAGATTTCCTTCTTGGCTAATGGTAGGCTTTATGGTGTCAAACGCCTTCTATAACTAGATGGGCTATAAAGGGATTTGTTGGTGTATTTATGAGCCATGTCAGGATAAGGTGTGATAGATAGAGGATTTGTCCCTCCTATAAAACAAGAGTGATATCTTGGGACCCTTGATTGAGTGAGACTAATTCATGACCATGAACAAGTGAATTAATATGAGATATTAATGTAATTTGATTAGTCTACTCGGGAATCAAGAAACTGACTGATTGGACTATACAAGTTTGAAATACTATGTGACTTATGTTCAACCTAGATATTGAGGACAAAGGGATTAGTGCAAAATATCATATTTTTGGTTACTTGAATCACCGGGACTATTTGTGAATTGGGAGTAATGATGTGTTGCTAGATACCTTTCATTACTGTTGGCAATTGTTGTCACGGCCAACATAACAAATACCTAAAGGGTCGCACACTATAATCAACTGGACTGGGCTTGTTGGAGTTTACATTTTATATAGGTTCTCAATTATATTGGGAATGCTCAATTGGATTGGGCGTTCGATTGGATTGGACAAAACCGGACCTAGTTGGACCGGAACAGGTCGACCGAACCAGTTTGTCACTCTGGTCACCCACAACCATTTCTTTGGTCAGCCGGACCAGTTTGACCAGGTCAAAACCGGCACATCTACATGTGTGAAGGAGTGTGTGTATGTGTGCGTGTGCAAGTTGTGAGTGCTTGTAGTGGGAGAGAAATAAGGGGAGAGTGGGGGTTAGTGGATAATTCCACTAACACCACATTTGATGAAGAATTGTTCTTCATTCTTAATACTCTCTTGATTTGATTATTCTCTCTAGCTCTCGTATTCATAGAACCCGAAAAATAGAAGGAAAAATCTAGGATTTTTCTTCTTGACCTGTACACACTCTTATGAACAATCAAAAGAGAAGAAATTACAGTTTTCTTATCTCTTTGATTTACGATTTTTCCTAAGTTTCCTATACTTTGTGGATTCCGAGAAAAGTTTTTTCAAACTTCGAAGTTCTTTGGACTAGCATCTGACACGAGGAGTAACAAGCTCAGATGTTGGTGTGTGGATACCGGTAGAGACAAGAGTCTGAAGGCTGTTGTTGGTGGTTCTAAGTAGAGAAATCCGAACGACGTCGATTAGATCGATAAAAGGTATATATCTTATCACAAGGTTTTGGTTCTTTCTCGTGAAGCGCTACTTTAAAGGAACGTAATCCCGCGCTATTTTATTCCGCTGCGTTTTGGGGATTAAGAATTTTTCCTTTCACGGGGATCCCCAAGTTTAAGCCGAAGGCAGTGTGGAGGCGGGGATGAATTTTGCCCCTGATATCGGGGCCAGGGCGGGAGAAATGACATCCCAGTCCCACTCTAGCCCGCCCCGACTCGTCGAGCCCTCCTAAAATACTAAATAAGAATAGAAAAACACATAAAATACCTAAAAATACAACAACAACAACAAAAAAACAAAAATTGAAAGATTACAAAAATTCCCCTTTTTCTCCAGTTAGGGATGGGCCCTCGCTTGATCCAGGGATGAGATATGTTTGAATTTACATTTGATATAGGTGTTCCAATTGGATTGGGCAGTTAATTGGACTGGCTCAACCAATACTCAATTGGTACAACCGATCCGGTTGAGTTGGTTTGTTGAACTGGTAAACTGGCCAATAGAACCGGTCAAAACCGGACATGTGATGGTCATGTGAGGGGTTGTGTGTGGTGGGGGATCATAGGAGCCTTTTGAGGGGAAAGTGGAAGTAGTGGGTGAATTAACTTTCACCCCACTATTTCATTTCACTTCTTAATCAATAGTTGATTATTAAAAACACTCTGTAAAACACAAGAGGGGGGGGGGGGAATTGGGTTTTAACTAATCTTGTAAACTTTTTCGAATCTCTAAGCATTGCTATTGTAAGTTTGAGCAAGATGATTAAAAGCAAAGCAAAACCCAATAACAAGACAAAGGATTTATAGTGGTTCGACTCACACAGAATCTACATCCACTACCTTGAGCCGCACCCAAAGATTTTAAACAACTTCACTAAGAAGAATGTTTACACTTGTGGCTAACTCACTAAGAGTTTTACAACACAACCACAACTCAAAACTCACAAAGAGCTTGCCCACACAAAGTAGGACTTTTACAATTGCCCACACTAAGTAGGACTTAAACAAATAACCCTATCACTAAGAAAGGGAATTAAGAATGTTTAAAGAACAAGGTTGTTCACTCTTCTAAGTGAAAGATATACCTTTGAAGCACAAACAATTTCAGCTCTTAGAACATACGAGGTTCACTCTTTGTCTTGCATTTGAAATAACACCTTTGAGTGATTTAGATCATGGCAATGAAGTGCTTTTTGCTTTGAAGGTGTTTAGACTTGATAGGAAATGAATGTCTATTGTATCTCAAAGTCTTTGAATGATTCTCTAGCTTTGGAGTATTTATATATTTCAAATTAACTGAAAAATTGACTCTCCAACGATCAAATAACGGCTAGAAAATGCAGAGTTCGGTTGACCGAACATAGACCTCGGATGACCGAAGAGCAACTTCGGATCAACCTATCCCCAACTCGGTCGACCGACCCAGTGCCTTGGTCGACCGAAGCTAGATGGTTCAACTCACTGTCTTGCTTAGGTTGATCCGAGGCAAGCTCGGATGATCCGACCCCTGAGCTGATTTTTCACACATTTTGAAATCTTTTGAAGTCTTTAGAAGTCTAAAAGGTTTTCCCAAAAGGTAATAAGTAAGAACACTTGGAAAACCATTTTAACGGACTTAGACTTAGAAAAACAAATGCTTTTAAGATACGAACACATTTAAGAATCATTTCGAAAACTAAGCCTTTTGAAAACGAGTTTACGAAAACATGCAAGACTTGAGTGTAGAGCTTATGTTCATGAGAGCTTTGGTTAGAGTTATATAAGATAACGGCTTATAACGACAAATCTAATCTAACCAAACCTAAGTCTTCAATCTTCAATCTTGAAAGATAAGCCTTGAATATAACTTTGAATCTTGATACCAATGGCTTGATTGAAGTACTTAGAGCTTCCATAATGAGTTCCGATATTCTATCACAAAGATTAAGATCATTAGACACAACATTAAAAGTTTGTCCAATATCAAAAAATGAGTTTGTTCGCCCTTAGGGCTTACACACTCTATTTACAATCTCTAGGATTATGTTTAAGGGTTAAACTAGTACTAGAACGAATTTTTCGTTCGAAGTTTTTTGTTGTTAATGTTTTGAGGAAAAGGATCGGTCGACTAGAAGGGGTTCGCGGCAGAACGAACATGTTCTGGAAAATGAGATTTTACTACTGCCAAGAATTCAAACGACCGGATAGCAATCTCGGTAGATCGAAACTAGTCTATTTTTGGTCTGGTGGACCAAAAGTATTCTTGGTCGACCGAGATGGCCTATTTTTACACTGTTTGGTTACTGCCTTTATCGCGGTCGACCGGACTGGGGTATGCAGTGTGCATTTGTGTTTTATTAGCATGATTATCATTTATTTGAGCATTGTGCATAGTAATAGCCCTTGACCAATTAATTTTTTAATATAATACAACATGTGTGCGGAATGGATTATGTAAGACATAGTATAGAATTTATTTTGTAATTACAAGAGCGGAATGGATTCTACAGACTTGGATTTATTTTTTTTCACCTTAGACAGACTTGGATTCTACAGTCTCCTCGTTCTTCTCTCCCCAATTCAACATTCCCTACGTCCTAGGCGAGTCGAACGTAGGGGTTCCACAAATGAAGTTGTAATGGAAGATAAGCGTGCACATCCTCATCGTTGCTCGAAGCTAGCTACACAACCGCATCCGAGCACCGGTGTTTACTGTAGCGTACTTCCTATCAAAGACGGTTTGCATATGGAAATTACTCTAATGTAGCTTTGCAATACCCCATGGCAAAAGCCTTGCCATGCTACTCGAGTTCTCTCACGAGTTGCAGCCCAATGCTTCACCAAGATGTTGTTCAGTGCTCCCGCTGAAAAGGGACTTGCTAGTTTTTCTATTGACTTCATGATGGGCGAGTTTCGGTTGTCGTGTAAAAATCGTCACTGCTCCCATTGAGCGTGTAAGGCTTTTGATTCAAAACCAAGACAAAATGATTAAAGTCTGGTCTTCTTTTCCGAGCCTTATCCGGGGAATTGGAGATTGCTTTGGGCGTACTATTAAGGAAGAGGGGTTTGGCTCCTTGTGGAGAGGAAACACCGCCAATGTCATCCGTTACTTCCTACTCGGGCCTTGAACTTTGCATTCAAGGACTATTTCAAGAGGCTTTTCAACTTCAAGAAGGACCGTGATGGCTACTGGAAGTGGTTTGGAGGCAACCTTGCATCGGGTGGTGTTGCAGGTGCTTCTTCATTGCTCCTTGTCTATTCACTAGATTATGCTCGGACCCGTCTTGCAAATGATTCTAAGGCTGCAAAGAATGGTGGTTAGAGACAGTTCAATGGTCTTGTTGATGTCTATAGGAAGACATTAAAATCCGATGGCATTGCTGGTATTTACCGTGGATTCAATATTTTATGCGTGGATATCATTGTCTATCGTAGTTTGTACTTTGGATTGTACGATTCTTTGAAGACAGTCCTTTTGACAGGAGATATGTCGGATAGTTTCTTCGCTAGCTTTGCCCTTGGTTGGCTCATTACCAATGGTGTCGGTCTAGCCTCTTACCCAATTGATACAATTCGTAGAAGAATGATGATGACTTATGGTGAAGCCGTCAAGTACAAGAGCTCACTTGATGCCTTTACTCAAATCTTGAAAAATGAAGGGGTGAAATCATTGTTCAAAGGTGATGGTGCTAATATCCTTCGTGCCATTGCAGGTGCTGGAATGCTTTCAGGTTACGACAAACTTCAATTAATTGTTTTCGGAAAGAAATATGGTTCCGGTGGTGCCTAAGAACTCCTGGATATCTCGGGAATTAGATATTAATGAAAATTATTTTGAGTTTTAAGTTTCAAATGAGGAATTTTTTGCCCAAAAAAAACCTTAGACAGACTTGGGGGTTTCTCCTTCACTCTCACCCGGATAAAAAGGTGCATATTGCCTCGCAATTCTACATTATCGTCGATCTAGGCCTTTTACGAGCTAAATCGAGGAAGGCATAGATTTAATATAATTAAAATTGAGGGATTTATCTTTAAATGATCTCACAAAACGTTTGTATAAACCGCTTTATACGATCGAAAAACATGCATCTCATGCATAAAAGCGTAAAACATGAATCACATGCATCAAAACGAGTAAATAAAACTTGAATAGTAATAGCCCTTGAGTTTTAACTAAATTAGAGGGTTTTTTTGCCCAAAAAAAAAAAACCTTAGACAAACTTGAGGTTTTCCATTGGATTGGAAAATCCGCACAAGGGATATTACTATTCAAGTTTTATTTACTGTTTTGATGCATGTGATTCATGTTTTACATTTTTTATGCATGAGATGCATGTTTTTCAATTGTATAAACGGTTTATACAAACATTTTGTGAGATCATTTAAAGATAAATCCCTCAATTTTAATTATATTAAGTCTATGCCTTCCTCGATTTGGCTCTCGTCAAGGCCTAGATCGACAGTAATGTAGAATTGTGAGGCAATATGCACCTTTTTATCCGGGTGAGGCGTGAAGGAGAAGTTAGTGATATCCTCCGGCACAAATCTTGGGTCATACTTAACCGGATTAGTTTGGGCAAGATAACTTTTGATTAAAACCCAATGAATGTCGTTATCATTGAATAATATTTTTTATTGTACTGCAACTTTGGTGAAGGGTTTATATCTGTTAGACCTCGATTCACCGGCCTATAACATAAATACGAAAAATATTAAGAATAATAATGATTCAATCCTGCATACCTCTGGCATTCTCGCATAGGCCATATAAATGAGAATCGCATTTCCAGACTCTATAAAGATGGATTGTTGGAGTCATTTGATTTTGAATCATATGATACATGTGAACCTTGTTTAATGGGTAAGGTGACTGCTTCTCATTTTACTAGAATTGGAGAACGAGCAAAAGATTTGTTGGAACTAATACATAGTGATGTATGTGGTCCGCTCAATATCCATGTGATAGGTGGTTATCTATATTTCATTACTTTTACTGACGATTGCAATCGTTTTGGATATATGTTTCTTATGAAATACAAGTCTAAAACCTTTGAAAAATTCAAAGAATATAAGAATGAAGTAGAAAACTATCTTGGAAAAAGTATTAAGATTCTTCGATCCGATCGAGGTGGGAATACTTAAGTCAAGAATTCTGTGATTATCTAAAAGTGTGTCGAATTGTTTCACAACTTTCTCCACCGGCTACTCCCCAATGGAATGGTATATCCCAAAGGAGAAATCAATCTCTATTAGTTATGGTTCGATCTATGATGAGTCACATGAGCCTTCCAAACTCTTTTGGGGACATGCTTTAGAAGCATTAGCTTTAACACAAACAGAGCTCCATCAAAATCTGTTGAAAATACATCATATGAGATATGGACTGGAAAACGTCCTAGTATGTCTTTCATTAATATTTGGGGTTGTGAGATGTTTGTGAAACGTCCACCTTTGGTCAAGCTCAGTCCCAAGTCGGTAAAGTGCATATTTGTTATGTATCCTAAGGAAACTAAAGGGTACAACTTCTACATTTCTAGCAAGAACAAAGTGTTAATTTGTTGCTCGAAAATGAGTTTTCTGGAGAAACAGTTTCTTTCTGGGAAAACTAGTGGGAGCCAAGTTGAGCTTAATGAAGTTCCAGAACATAGTGAAGTTCCAGAAATTACTAAAGTTCAACCAAGCACTAGTGATCAGATGAAATATGAACAAGCTCACAAGCAGTTGTGCAGCCAGTTCAAGAAACACAAGAATGGCGCAGGTCTAGTAGAACATTTCTCGTAACAAAACAGGGAGATGTTATGTTTATTGATCATGATAAGCCTAAAAAGTAAAACCAAAAAACAAGCAATTACTAGTCCAGATTATGAGAAATGGCTTGAAGGCATGAGATTTGAAATGGATTCCATGTACACTAACTAACAAAGTATGGATCTTGGTCGATCCACCTGAGGGGGTGACCCTAATAGGGTCCAAGTGGGTTTTTAAATTAAAAACCGACATGGAAGGAACACTCAAACGTACAAGGGGCGACTTGAAAGGTTTTAAACAAATTAGTGGTATTGACTATGATGAAACATTTTCCCCTGTAGTTATGTTCAAATATATTCGGACTTTTCTTGCAATAGCAGCATACTATGATTATGAGATCTGGCAAATGGATGTCAAAACAACTTTCCTTAATAGAAACCTTGAAGAGAATTTGTATATGATACAGCCCCAAGGTTTTGTCCATCCAAATGATGCCAATAAAGTATGTAAGTTAATCAAGTCAATTTATGGACTAAAGCAAGCTTTGAGAAGTTGGAATCGACGTTTTAACGAAGTCGTGCGCTCGAGTTTGATTTTATCAAGAATGTTGATGAACCTTATGTTTATAAATGTTTAGCGGAACCTCAGTGGTGTTCCTAATTTTTTATGTGGATGACATACTACTTATAAGGAATGAAATTCCAGCCTTGAAATCTGTAAAGGTCTTGTTGGGGCAATGTTTCTCTACGAAGGACTTAGGTGAAGCAAGCCTCATTTTATGGTTCAAGATATATATATAGAAATATCACGTAGACTCCTTGGCCTAAGTCAGAGTACTTATATAGACAAAGTGCTAAATCAGTTTAGCATGAAAGAGTCCAAGAAAGGTATTTGTCCTATAGCACTTGGTGCGGTTCTTTCAAGACAATAGTGTGCTAAGACACTGGATGAGAAATAACGTATGAATGGGATTCCATATGCTTTGACAATTGGATCTATCATGTATGTCATGTTGTGTACTCGCCCGAATGTCTCGTATGCTGTGAGTATAACGAGCAGTTACCAGTCTACATACGGTGAGCGTCACTGGGTAGCCGTAAAAAATATCCTAAAGTACTTACGAATGACTAAGGATACGTTCTTAATCTATGGTGGGGAAGACGAGCTCATTGTAAGTGGTTACACTGATGCTAGTTTCCAAACTGATAGAGGCTACTTTCGATCGTAGTTGGTTTATCTACAACTGAAGCTGAGTATACAGCTGCATCAGATGCTGCTAAGGAGGCGGTTTGGATCTAGAAGTTCATTGCTGAACTTGGTGGTACCTAGCATTGTGAATGTGGATGATCACTATTGTGACAACAATGAGGCCATATCTCAGTCAAATAAACCACAATCTCACCAAAGGTCGAAACATATACTCAGGCGATATCACCTAATCCGAGAGATTATTGATTGGGGTGATGTAAAGATTTGCAAAGTACATTTGGACGATAATATCTCTTATCCACTGACTAAATCGCTAACACAGTACCAACATGATCGCCATACTTGTAGCATGGGTATTAGATACCAAGAGAACTGGTCTTAGAGATAGTTCTTATGTATAGTATGCACTAAAAGGTAAGGTGGTTGTCTTTAGTGCAAGTGGGAGATTTATCTTATTTATTTTTCATTGTGTTGAAATATTAAAATCAAAATTCCATTATTATGTTGTATTAGTACTGTGCAATTGTATTAAACATAATAACGTCATTTGAGTAGTTATTGTAATTGTTACATTGAACTATTCTAAATGTCCCTAGTCGATCATTATTATGGAATGCTTAGGAGAATGATAATGTGTTGAGACTAGTATGTGTCGTGATTAATATTGGATATTTAATCAACACATGGGTATGTGATATTGGATATTATATTACTGGACTGACCCGCTATAAGAACACTTCATGGTTCGTTGTATGAATGTCAGCAGTGTTTCTTATAATTATTATGTTTGTATATGAATCCTTCGACTTGAAATCATACAGGATTTTCAACATGGCTAATGGTATGCTTTGATGGTGTCAAACGACGTCTGTAACTAGATGGGAAATAAAGTCATTTGTTGGGTGTATTTATGAACCATGTGTAGTATGAGGTGTGATAGATAGAGGATTTGTCCCTCCTATATAATAGAAGTGATGTCTTGGGCCCCTTGATGAAGTGAGACTAATTCATGTCCATGAACAAGTGATTTAATATGAGATATTAATGTCATTTGATTAGTCTACTCGCGAATCAAGAAACTGATTGATTGCAGTATACGAGTGTGACATTCTCATTGACTTGTGTTCAATTTAGATATCGAGGACAAAAGGATTAGTACAAAAAGTCATAACAGTGATTACTTGAATCACCGAAATATTTGTCAATTGTGAGTAATGATGTGTTGCTAGATACCTCTCATTACTGTTGATAATTGTTGTCACGACCGACATAGAAAATACCTAATGGGCCGCACACTATGATCAATTGGATTGACTTGTTAGAATTTACATTTGATATATGTGCTCCAATTGGATTGGCAAGTTAATTGGATTGGGCCAACCAATACTCGATTCCTCAAAAACCGGCCATGTGATGGTCATGTGAGGGGTTGTGTGTAGTGGGGATCATGGGAGCCTTTTGAGGGGAAAGTTGAAGTGGTGGGTGAATTAATTTTCTCCCCATTATTTCATTTCACTTCTTAATCAATAGTTGATTATTAAAAATACTCTCTAATTGCTCCAAGAATGCCGAATTCTAGAGAGAAAAAATCAGGTATAAACACATTGCCATCCATATCCATAGTGGTTCCTATGAGAAACTACACACATTTCATCATAATATCTAACTTGCACAGAGATATAGTTGAAGTTTATAGAAAAAATAAACGTTGTGATTATTTTGAGGAATGCGATAACAGTTGAGAGATTTATAGTCAAATTTCCAATATTTATTTTGTCAGCAAGAGAGGAGAAAGGATGTTAGAAAGTAAAGGTGCTGATAGTATTATTTTCAGTACATGCGAAGATTATTAGCAATGGAGTTAAGTCGACTCGACGACTGAATTTGAAAATATCATAATAGTTATGAAAAACACATGGGGATGAATTGGGTTTTTGTAAATTTTTAAACTTTCTTCCAAGTGAATAGAAAATGTGTAAACAAAAACAATAAGGAAATCGTTTAAAGAAGAAGATCAGAGACAAAGGATTTAGAGTGGTTCGACTAACAAAGAATCTACGTCCACTACCTTGAGACAAACCCAAGGATTTCAACAAATTACTAACTTCCCTTTACAACAAATGAAGGTGTGATCAACCTCTTTTACACAAGTAGGCAACTCACAAAGTGTTATACTCACAACCACTTAACTAGCCCACAAAGAGCCTAACTCACTAAGAGCTATTACAATTCTCTCAAAGAGATTTCCTAACTCACAAATAGCTAATCTCACAAAGAGAGTGAAAAATATGTAACCAAGATATCACCTTGAAGTGATGATTTGTTATAAGTGTAAGCACAAAAGAATTTGTCACACCTCGTAACTGGATGATCGCATGGCAGTATCTCATCAGCCAATGAGACACCAAAGCCTACATGTAGAGGTACTAAAAGATAATGCTTCATATTATAAACCAAAGGGTCCAACGATATTACATAGATAAAAGAAGTACTGAAATGTAAATAAGTCTAACATGACATAAAAGAGTTATTAAGTGTTCTCTAATAAGTGTTTATCTATTACGAATCATTATGAATCACTCCTCCTGGTACCCATCCCAAGCACTGTCACAAATGTACCTTTTACTACCACGCTTCCGCTGTGCTACTCTGATAAAACAGTAATAACCAAACTAGCCTGTTAATACCATCCTATATGCATCATATCTCACTTACCCACATAACACAAATGTAAATACATGAATAAATAAAGCAGTGAATGACATGCCATCAACTAACATACTTAAAGGTACAAAACTAGTTAACACGATATCACGATTAAGGCAGTTTAAACATAACTAGCATGTTCATATGGTTCATAATACCGAGATACTCAATTACACGTATTTAACAAATACATACATATAATAAGTTAACATATCTAAGCATAGCAATACATAACATAACAGGTTCACATAGCATACATATAAATTATCAATGACGCATAAAGCACTAAATACACACATATTGTAGGCAAAATAGAATCAGTACTAACACAATCATATATATTGCACGTGTAAATTTACTGCAATGTTTTAACTCTAGTGTGTTACTATATTGTATGTTCCAAATGTAATCTTGTTATTTATGTAGTATGTAATGCTTGTTTGTTTGTTATTAGTCCATATAATTGTAAGCGAAAGTTCAATTTCAAACTATGTATATGTGTGCTTAATATGTATTATTTTTGCAAGTATACTTGTGTTTGTCTCATTATTATTTTCATTGTGTCTGCGTTGTGTGTGTAAAAATATGTGTGTGTGTTATTATAACGATTTGAAATGCACTGAAATATGACGGACATACAAGGAACACGTAAGGGAAACACATAATCAAATACATGATATAAATGAATAAAACAAGATGAGAAATGACATGTAATAAGTCAAATAAAAATGTGTATAGCACAAGACGAAACCTATGTGAGATAGAAAACCAATTTCACTAGTAGAGTCTCTAAGAAACACATGCATACGAACATTATGTGCAAAAGCACGATAGTAAAAATAAAAATAATACTCAAACAATTAACTAAGTGCCCTATCATGTACACATAAAGCTATAGAATTGTCCAACATACGACAATGTATTATGCTAATGTAATCTAACTTTAAAATACCATCTAAAAATATATGACAACAAAATATCCGTGAACACAAGCTTCTATAAAACACAACAAGTGCATAAAATAAAAGAATTATAAACTACTATACAGTAAATTAACATCTATAAAATATGTGAATCCAAATATTGCATTATTACACCACATATATTAAGAACAAATAGAGTAAATAAGTAAAGTTATCCTTTGAAAGACAACAAATTGCAACGTAATCACTACTAAAAAAATATAACAACACCGTATGCAAATATAAGGCAACAACTAATACAAAAATATGATAAGACCATATATCAATATATGCGTCGAATGAAAAGAAACACATGTGACTACTACAAAACATGCAATTTCTAAAACATATATACAAAATGATGATTATTATAATGTAAGGATAAATTAAAAATAAAACACGGAACAATTACTATACATACATGTACTATGTACTTGCACTGACACAATAGCTTTAGTAATATTCATATATTAATGGACATACCTAAAATATTGTATCGTATTGTATATGTGGAATAGTACTGTACATTCTACACGAATCAATGTACATAAACTTACAAAATGCAGGAATTATAAATACGACCTTTAATAATATAACTATGATAAGTAAAAGATGTTATAATAATGTGTAATCAAACATGTAACTTTATTATATGAAATAGCACCCTCATGTATTAGTGCCTCTTCCAATGGATACAATGAACGTGATCACATTTAAGTGACAAGACACCACATAAACATTATTAATGTAATATGCTATAAACATTGTTCGCGTGAATCTAAATAAAAATAAGTGCACATTTCCCTTTTTTTTAAATATAGCCACCTTATCAAATAATCAGTGATCACACACTAAGCCATTAACACTTGATAGAGAATACTAGTTAGGGAAGAAAGTAGAATTTCTAATAACTTACGGAATCCAAATGCACACATTCAATCAAACTTTTCAAGAAATCATAGTATTCATATTATATAGTTTATTTTAAAATTTTCTGAATAAGAATAGGAGACAATCCAAAAGGAATATAATAAGTAGTAAAACAAGCTATCAAACTAATACGTTTAAAGCAACGAAACAAGATTAACATTCTAATATAATTAAAGCAATAAAATTAACCTGGCATGTTGATACCGTTAAAACAATTAAAACGTGACTAGCATGTTAATAAGGTTCATGCATGATGCATCGATCTTCAAATAAACACGATAAGCAAATATGTAAACACATAGTCCACATAACTTGTTCATATATCAAGTTAACATAACATAGCATATCAACAATGACATAGCTATTATAACAATTACATAACATGGCATAACATATCACAATAGCATAATATGCGGTAAATAAACACATATTTCAGTCCAGAGTCTCTACCCATCTCTCGTCTTACATCATGTTTCATGTTTTCCTATATCCATTCCTTACTTTGGTTTTAATCAGAACTTAGTGCCTAAGGTTCGACTTACTCTGATACCACTTATGTCACACCCTGTAATCGGATGATGACATGGTAGTGTCTCATCAGCCAATGAGAAACCAAAGCCCACATGCTGTGTTACTAAAAGAAAATACTTCATATTATAAACCAAAAGGTCCAACAATATTAAATAGATAAAAGTACTGAAATGTAAATAAGCCTAACATGACATAAAAGAGTTACTAAGTGTTCTCTAATAAATGTTTATCTATTACAGTTCATTATGAATCACTCCTCCTGGTACCCATCCCAAGAACTATCTCGGCCGACCGGATGAGGATCTCGGTCGTCCGGAACTTTATTGAGGTCGACCGGATGATACAGCCGTTGGAGTACAAAAGGTTTTGAAAAGACTAAGTGATTAGACACACTTCGGTCGACCTAACCGAGGGTCTGGTCGTCTGAGGTAACCCTCTGGTCGACTTAGGTGAATGTTCAAAGTGATGAATAACATTTGTTTTTTCTCATAGTATGCCTCTTCTCGTGATGAGGATGAGCACACGATAATCCTACCATAAGCACCTTCTCCATAACTGCCTTGTTAAAACGGCGCATTAGTCTAGGATCAGCAGCCTCAGTTATGATCCCTACTTCCCACAACGCCCAAACCATATCAGTAAGCAAAATGGCATCCTCAGCGGGCCTTAACCCTGATGCAACCTCCAATACCACTACACCAAAGCTGTAAACATCAATTTTCACCGTTGGAACACCGGAAAAGGCGTATTCAGGAGCTAAGTATCCTATTGTTCCTGCTGGTAATGTGGCATCTCTATTTGTGGGAATGTGTTCATAAACCTCTTCTAAACCGAAATCACCTAGCTTGGCATTGAATTCCTTATCAAGCATTATATTACAAGTCTTGACATCTCTATGGATTATCTAGTTTATGCATTCTTCATGGAGAAAGATGAGAGCAGAGGCAACACCGTGCAGAATGTTTAGCGTTCTCTCCCATGTAAGAACCTTTGAATTGCTCGTATGCCAATGTAGGATTTTGTCTAGGCTTCCATTAGCCATGTACTCATAAACCAAGACGAGCTCGTTTCTTTCGCAACAATGTGTCTTAAGCACCCCATCATTGTTGCAAATTCATTGTCAAGTGGGACTCTTGTAACACTATCAAATGAGTTCTGTGAAACAACAAATTTTCTCTTTTCTTGATTGAATCTTTTCACTGCCACAGAACCACAAGAAGGGATTTTACCTTCATAAACCACTGCGGAAGCCCCTTCTCCGATAATCTTCTCCTCATTAAACCCCTCTGTAGCTTCTCAAATCTCACTCAGTGATAAGTATCTTGGAACTCTACTCCGATTAAACCTAACAACCTGAGAACGACGTCTAGCATATCTTCTCTCCCTTCTCAGATGCAAACAAACAAACACCATGACTGCAATTTCAAGAGCTACGAACAAAACAGAACCTCCCAAAATATAAATCAATACAGACTTGATTTTAAACCTATGATTATCATTCTGAGTATCTCCTGGAAAACGCATCAAACATTCCCCAACTCCAACCATTTCCATTGGAACTGTAACAGAAGATCTCGACCAAAATGTTTTAAATGGCCAATTATGAACACTATGAATCGAGGAGCCTTTTCCATTAGAAGCACTA
This sequence comes from Vinca minor, assembly GCA_026122235.1. Classification (NCBI taxonomy): domain Eukaryota; kingdom Viridiplantae; phylum Streptophyta; class Magnoliopsida; order Gentianales; family Apocynaceae; genus Vinca; species Vinca minor. The sequence goes on from JAOCZM010000081.1 coordinate 148,175, forward strand.
AAACCCACATTCATAAACTCTTTAAAATGAACTGAAATATCAATCTTAGTAACAAGAATTTGATTCAATGGCCTAACCTGAGGAGAATAACCAATCCATACTCTGATCATCATTTTGGAATCCCGATATTCAATCCAAGCAGTCATTTCTCTTCCGCCTTTGAGATCAATCCCTCTTGAAACAACATCAACAGAAGCCAAAGACTTAATCTGATTCACATCGATCCCAACGTGATTCCCATTAATATCATCCAAATCCCGATTATAACTAGTATCGAATTCAACTGAGAGAAAGGAATCTTGATTATTGGCCTCCTCTGGAAGACCCATGCAACCATCATCAATGGTCAGAGAATTCATATTAGAAGTAATTAGAAATGTAAACCCATATCCAAAAGGGAAAGAAGGGTTGAAACGATTACAAAAGAGAAGCTGCTAGAGAATGAAGCAGTGACATTGATTGAAGAATCAAGAAATCGAATTTTGCTAAGTAATCAAGAAATCGAATTGGGTTTATGTAAAATGCTCTTCCGAAGCCAGAAAGAGAATTCGAAGATGATGGTGAGCCGCAGTTGCGCGAATGAGTCAGTTTAATTGAATTATTATCAATTGAAGAATCTCCAAAGAGGGTCACATTGTTTACAAGTAATAATGGACACTACAAGAAAACAGTTAAATAGCGAACGAATTTTTCGGTCACAAATTTAACGATGGAATACCGACCGAATAGAAACCGAAAACAAATCGGTCGTTATTCCGTCGGCCACTTCGGTCCCGTTGACCAAATTGAAACGCCGTCGTTTTGTTCACCCTTAACGACCGAATACCGATGGACCGTTTACCGACGGAATATATTACGACCGAATACTTACGGAATATAACGACCGAATACCGACCGAATTCATAACGGTGTTTATTTGTATAGTAATAAATGAAGGACACAAAAAAGACGTCGTTTTATTTTCTTTAACGACCGAATACCGACGGAAATCAACGACCGCATGCCGACGGAATAGATAACGGCGTCAAAACGACGTCGTATTGCTATTTCATTTCGGTAAAAAAATTAGTGTTTAAAATTAATTAAAGCGACGTCGTTTGTAGATACGTTACCGACCGAATACCGACGGAAATCAACGACCGAAAGCCGACGGAATAGATAACGGTCGTCAGAACGACGTCGTATTGCTATTTCATTTCGGTAAAAAAATTAGTGTTTAAAATTAATTAAAGCGACGTCGTTTGAAGATATGTTACCGACCGAATACCAACGGAAAGCAACGACCGAATGCCGACGGAATAGATAACGGTCGTCATTAAGTCCAAAACGACATCGTTTTGGTATTGCGTTGTCTAAAATCCCTCAATAGAAGTCAAAATCCCTAACTCCTCTTCCCCCTTCGAAACTCTCTCCCTCCGTCCACCACCTCCCCCGTCGCCCCTCCGTCCCTCACCTGCCCCGTCGAAGACCGATTAGTTTGCGGCACAAGACGTCCCAGTCACCTCCGTCCACCACCTCCCCCGTCGCAGATTAGTAGTTGAGTTTTCAAGAAATCTAGATTTCAAGCTTTTATTTCCTGTTTAGAGCTCCAATTAATTTAAAGAAACAGGTAAACTTTTCCGAAATTAGTTTTGGCGTAGTTTATGTTAATTCTTTCTTTTGATTGAATGAGTTAATGTGTCTTTTCCTAGGAAGAGACTAAACAGAACTGTAATTGTATAGGGTCTACCTGAGATTTCAAATGGACTTTTTTTTTCTTCCAGTATTAATTTAAAAAAAGGTTTCAATTAAGAAGAAACTCCACAATCGGATTATCCCTGGTATACTCATTATCCATTTTATCTGAGCTAATTACCTTTCCATTTTTCTTGTGGTAGTAGATTCTTTTGGGGTGGGTAGAGGTTAACATAGTGGTGGGTGGAACTTCATCTCATATATATCTTGTAAATGTCGTGCTTATTCCTTTTTGCCCCTTTCTTTGAAGTCATGCTTATTTTGAATTTGGAGAAATTATGAACAAGTTTTATCAGATAGAGTGGCATCACTTTTTTAACAGGAATACCATCTCTATGTTGTTCCTCTAGTGTCCTAATCCTAGGAATTAGGCAGAGCGAGTGAATTAGAAAAATTGAAGTGTTGAATCTAGAACACTTTCCTTCCAGAGAAATAAGGAAAAAAAGAATTTAGAACATTTAGCATATTAGTTTAGGAATATGTTTTTTTTTATCTTCTGACAGAAGCTGAAACTATGTGCTCAATGTTTAGGATTTTAGATATGACGAATATGAGGAAGTACAGAGATATTATCCTCATGGTTACCATGGTGTAGATAAAGAAGGACGCCCTGTCTATATTGAACGACTTGGAAAAGTTGAGCCCAGTAAGCTTATGGGTGTTACCACAATAGAAAGATTCCTAAAATATCACATTCAAGGGTTTGAAAAGACATTTGCTGAGAAGTTTCCAGCATGTTCAATTGTAGCCAAGAGACACATAGATTCTACAACAACAATACTGGATGTTCAATTGCTATTTATCTTATTTCTTTTGGTGCTCTTTTAAATTGCATTCACTAGATAGAAAAGTTTCTCACGTTGTATGCTTTAGCATTTTGCTCTAAGAGCATAGAGGCCTAGTTATATCTCAATGTTTAGGCATCTTAGGAAATTGAATGCTTTAAAATGGGAGCGATTGTGTTGAAACTGGAAAGTTATAACTTATAAGTGTGTGTGTGTGTGTGTGTGTGTGTGTGTCACTACAAGAAAACAGTTAAATAGCGACCGGAATTAGCGACGGAAATATTCGGCAACTAATTTACCGACGGAATACCGACCGCAAGGAAACCGAAAAATATTCGGTCGGTATTCGGTTGCTATTACGCCGTCCATATCGGTCCCGTTGACCAAATTAAACCGACGTCGTTTTTCTGTAATTTACCGACGGACTGCCGACTGAATTCAACGACCGAATACCGACGGAAAAGATAATGGTGTCAAAACGACGTTGTTTTGATGTTTTATTTCTTTTAAAAAATTAAGGTTTAAAATTAATTAAAACGACATCGTGTTATTCAACTTTAACGACGGAACACCAACGGAATGTAACGACCGAATACCAACGGAACAGATAACGGTGTCAAAACGACGTCGTTTTGATGTTTTATTTCTTTTAAAAATTAAGGTTTAAAATTAATTAAAACGACATCGTGTTATTCAACTTTAACGACGGAACACGGGATCGAAGGTAACGACCGAATACCGACTTTTGAGCAGGATAACGGTGTCAAAAGCGGCGTCGTTTTGATGTTTTATTTCTTTTAAAAAATTAAGGTTTAAAATTAATTAAAACGACATCGTGTTATTCAACTTTAACGACTGAACACCGAGCGGAAGGTAACGACCGAATACCGACTGGAGCAGGATAGCGGTGTCAAAAGCGGCGTCGTTTTGATGTTTTATTTCTTTTAAAAAATTAAGGTTTAAAATTAATTGAAACGACATCGTGTTGTTCAATGTTAACGACGGAACACCGACGGAAGTTAACGACCGAATACCGACGAAAGTTAACGACCGAATAAAACGACGTCGTTTTATCGCCTGATCTGTGAAAAAAAATACAAAATCGAAGGAATCCCAAATATCCCTCTTCTTCGAATCCCTAAAACCTCTCTTCTTCAAATCCCTAGCGACCGCCGATCTGCCACCGCGACCGCCGTTCTGAACCCTCGCCACGACCGTACTGCCTCCGCCACTCCAAGAAGCCATTAAAGGTACTTTTTCCTGTATTTTTTTTTTATTTGCTTGTAGCTTATTTTTTTTTTAATATTTGATTATGATTTTTGCTTCTCTTTTTCAGGTGGACTCTACTGCCACCACGCCTCCGCCATTCCGCCACCTCCACCGTCGTACTGCCTCCGCCACTCCAAGAAGCCATTAAAGGTACTTTTTCCTGTATTTTTTTTTATTTGCTTGTAGCTTATGTTTTTTTTTTTTTATTATGATTTTTGCTTCTCTTTTTCAGGTCGACTCCACTGCCACCACGCCTCCGCCATTCCGCCACCTCCATTAAAGGTGATTTTTGCTTTTTATTTTTTTCAAATTTAAGTGTTGTATGCTTCGATTTTTTGCTTCGATTTTGTGCTTTATTTTTGCTGATTTTTTTCCTTGATTTTTTGCTGATTTTTGCTTATTTTTTGCCTTGATTTTTTGCTGATTTTGTGCTTATTTTTTGCCCTGAAACTTTGTTAAGAGCGAGTAACACCAAAAATGATATCAACATCTAAATTCCGTATACACAATTTTCTTAAGGAGATAATATTGTCAAATATTGTAAATTTCCTTTGTTACCCTTTTGTTTTTATTGAAGATCTCAAGTAGGATTATCAGTATAAAAATGTTGCTTAGTTTGTAGTATTGAGAAGTCATCACAAAATTAGTAATATTTAATTAAGAGAATGCAGAAAGCTTGGTACTATGAAGATCATGGTCCCCCAGAAGTACTGAAGCTTGGGGGCATTCCAATCCCTAATCCACTAGAAAATGAAATACTTGTCTTTATTAGAGCTGCTGCTTTGAATCCTATTGATTTTTGCTGATTTTTGCTTCTTTTTTGCCTCGATTTTTTGCTTCTTGTGCTTATAGTACTCTGTTTTTTCCTTCTTTATTTGCATCTTATTCAGAATTTTCTTTTTTCGGTCCGAATTACTTGTTTGTTTTGTTGATGAAACTGTTATATTGTGAAATGCACGTAATTGAGAATGGTATGAAGTTCTATTTGGTTATGAAGACTAAGTGGCATTCAAGGGTTGATACTAATAAGGTTATGCTTACCAAGAACATCAATGAAATGATGTGTGTATATATATTTATTGTAGGAATGTGAACAAATGCTAATGTCTCTTGTTTAGTTTTGTGAATTTCTTTAAATATATATTGAATAAAATCTTGTTTAGTTTTAATCTACCGGTGGTGATGCACTTTGTGAATACTATTTCCATATTGCTATTTTGTTTTCTTTGTCCGGATGGGTCATGCTCATCAAGAGTTTGAAGCTTAGTTAAACACTAGACTTTCTTCACATGATCTTTCAATAATGGTGTTTTTAGTCTTTTGACTATTTACTTTCCACTCCATTCATGCTCCGGGGCCGTCCAGTTCTACAAAATATCTTATTTTCGACCATTGATATAAGTTTTGCACGGTGCATTATCTAAACATTGAATTGAATTGAATGTCACTGGTCCGTTCAATTCGTTTTACTTGCTGCATTTCTGTTTTGTTAATGCAATGAACATTAACTTGTATTATTTTTCGCAATACATTATTTATTGATATGCAATTTGGTATTGATCCAAATCCATGTATTTCAGAGATGCCTCCGAAGAAGAATATTCGAGTTTCGTTACCGTTTGGTTCGCCACCCATGTCTGGTCCGGCCTCCACTTCCCAGCCAGGTTCGTCACTTGATTTGGGGTCGACACCGACATCTGCCCCCGAGCTACAGACGCCACCTGCCCCCGAGCTAGGTACGACACCTCCTGTACCCGCCACTAAGTCTACGTCGGTTGCCGGATCGGCGTCTCACCAGTCTCCTGTGCCACCGACGGCGTCTGATACCGGTGGAGTTTTGGCTACAGTAGATACTCGTATTCTCCTGCAGCCTACCCTTGGCACGTAAGTAAATTCATTAATTATTTCCCTTAAGCTAATTATACAATTTGTCGTCATTGTAGTAACTAATCAAGTTTTTGTTTGCTATTATAGTTTTAGATTGGCATCTAGTTGTTCCGCCGCCATTACTGGCATATTTCAAGATCGTTTCAAGGGGGCATACAGCACCATCAAGGATGTTCCCCAGGAAGAAAAAAATTTGTGGTGGGACGAGTTCAAGGTAAAGAAATTAGTAAATAAGTTATAATTTAGAAGTCTTTATATTTAATTATCTAACATTTTTTTTAAAAATACAAAAAAAAGTTTCGTTTGAGCTCCGGGAGCATGAGGCGGGTGTCAAGTCAAGTTGGCGCATGTTGCTTACGAGGAGGCGAGCGGGATTATGAGCGATGCTCGAAAAAAGAATAAGAGGCCCACATGGGTTTCGAGAGCTGATTAGGGCGCGACTTCGAGAGTACTGGCAAACTCAAGCTTTAAAGCCAAGTCAAAACAGTGACAAAAAACCGGAAAGAAGGGAGGGTGGCAAGGGCCCGATGAAGCACACGGGCGGTTCGCTCAGCCACATTGAGCACCACCTCGATCGGTAGTTAAATAATCTAATTGTCGTAAACATATATGTTATGTGTTTATTGTTAATATTTAATTTTCAAAAATGATTTACATAACGGGAAAAGGAGGCCGGACAGGCAATCCCATTCCCAGCCACTTACGATCATCTTCATCAACACCATATCGGCCCAAAGAAAGGCGAATGGGTTGATGAAGCTTCTAGAGAGTTGTCTGTAAGTATATCATTACCTTTTCTCCCTTTTTTGATATTTGATTAGGTTTTCTCCGTTTTCATAACCTGACACAAGTGTTCATTTTCAGGGGGTGTTCCATGCGGTTTATGACGACGCAGCAACCCAAGCAACTCAAGCCGGCCTACCTCCTCCGGATTTGGCGACCCAGATTGTGTTGTCTGCTGAGGCTACGGGTGGGATTAGAAAGGGACGGGTCCAAGGACTCGGTTCCCTTTAGTGAAGTGGTAAAGACGAGACAGCGAGGCGGTCTCTCATTCAACCATGGAACAAATGCGCACCGAAATGGAAGCAAAATTCAAGAAAGAGATGGCCGAAATGGAAGCAAAGCAGAAAAAAGAGATGGCCGAAATGGAAGCAAAGCGGAAACAAGAATTCAAAATGCGGGAAAAGAAGAGAAACAAAGGTTTAGCTAGTATGTTAGCTAACATTTTAACTAATAAGGACAATGTTATATTAAGTGCCTCTGAGTTAGAGGATAAGTTGAGTAGTGCCTTAGACGACGACTTAGAATCGGGACTATGACGATGACCCCCTAGCCTGTCGATGAAGTTTTTGGGAGTCAATAGAGCACTTAGTTAATTTTATATGTATTCAGTTATGTTTTCGGTTTTGTTTAGTTTTGAAGTTTTTGGGTTAATTTTGTTAGTTACACGTTTTGGGATAATTTTGAATTTTATATGTTTTCTGTTATGTTTTGGGCTATGTTAATTGTGACTTTTTGGGTTACATTTTTCATTATTTGCACGAATTGTGCGGGGGTTTGTAGTATTCTGTTATGTTTTGGGCTATGTTAATTGAACCCTGATTTGCTTCTGGAAATTTGGTCTCACGGCGACCTCTTAGCGACCGAATAACGACCGATTTAGGGTTTAGGGTTAGGGTTTAGCGACGTATTAGCGACGGATATACATTTATCATTTGGGCGACCGGAACAGCATATCCGTCGCTATTCAGTCGGTATATTCTCCCGAATTCCGTTTTTTATAAAACAGCGAGGTTTTTAAAGATATATAAAAATATTTGAAACAAGTAACATGTACACATTAAATACCTGAATAGTGAAACAGTAAAACTTATATTTATTCAAAAAATACCTGTATAGACCTGAAGCAGAACAATTCAAGTAATACAATCGTATTTTGTGAATAAGTATAAGTTTTAATTGTTTGTCTATTCAAGTTAATGTGTGTGTGTGTGTGTGTGTGTGTGTATATACATATTTTAGTAATAGTAACTAAAATAGACAAAATGTTTCTATATATCTTTAAAAACCCCACTATATTATAAAAAACGGAATCCGGGAAAATAATAGCGACCGAAAATAACAGGGCGGTCACTATTCGGTCGGTATATTCTCCCGGATTCCGTTTTTTTTATAAAACAGCGAGGTTTTTAAAGATGTATAAAAATATTTGTCTATTTTAGTAATATATACGTATGTACACATTAAATAACTGAATAGTGAAACAAGTAGAACTTATACTTATTCACAAAATACCTGTATAGACATGAAGCAGAACAATTCAAGCAATACAATCGTATTTTGTGAATAAGTATAAGTTTAATTGTTTGCATATTCAAGCAGAACAATTCAAAATACATGTGTGTGTGTGTGTGTGTGTGTGTGTGTGTGTGTGTGTGTGTATACATATTTTAGTAATAGTAACTAAAATAGACAAAATGTTTCTATATATCTTTAAAAACCCCGCTATAGTATAAAAAACGGAATCCGGGAAAATAATAGCGACCGACTAGCGACCGAATATAACAGGGCGGTCGCTATTCGGTCGCTAACTAAAATGCCGAAACGGCGTCGTCTTGTCCAGTTCTATTTTCAAAAATTGGAAAGTGTTCAGTCTTTCTTTAGGGCGACCGAATAGCGACGGAATATACTTCGGTCGACCGAACTGCGACCTCAGTCGACCGAAATCAGCTAGTTCCAAAAGCTTCAACTCTCTGTTTCGGTTCGGTCGATCCGAGGAAAGCTCGGATGATCCGAACTAATATACCAGGGCGGTCACAATTCGGTCGCTAAATAAAATGGCGAAACGACGTTGTCCTGTCCAGTGTGCGGGATCTTTGTTTTAAAAAATTTACAGGTGTTCAGACATTCTTCTGGGCGACCGAATAGCGACCGTACGGGCATGTTCGGTCGCTAATGTTAATTGCCAAAACGGCATCGTCTTGTCCGGTGCGCGGGATCTTTCTTTCCAAAAATTTACAAGTGTTCATACATTCTTCTGGGCGACCGAATAGCGACCGTACTGGCATGTTCGGTCGCTAGTCGGTCGCTAACTTTAATTGCCGAAACGGCGTCGTCTTTCCAGTTAGTGGGATCTTTATTTTAAACCCTCCCCTGCAACACATTCTGCAGCCGCGATTTCTAACTCCACCACCATCTCCTCCAGTGATTTCTTACAAAATCTACCTTGAAACTCCACCCTCCTCCCATCACCACCACCTCCGGCAACTCCAAGACGCCGCCACCACCTCCGGCATCCGCAAGACTTCCCAATTTCAGTTGGGTATTTGGTGAGAATCTCTTCTTCTCTATTTATTCTAATGTTATTAATGTCAATATTTATGCTCTTTTATATCATTTATTCTTTAGCTTAATCAAAATGTGGTATAAGGGATAAAAAAAAATCATGAGACCACAAATTGTTCACAAAGAATCAAATTTTAGGGCAATTTACCTTTTATTAGGTTTACAACATACCATTTATTTTTTGCATATTAAATGATGATATCAAAGTGGCAAAATTTTATGCTTCGGTCATATTATCCCAATGATTTTATTTCTTTGTATTATCTCCCATGATTATATTTCTTTGTATTATCCCAATGATTTTATTTCTTTGTATTATCTACCATGATTTTATTTATTTGTATTATCTCCCATCATTTTGTTTCTTTGTATTATCTCTCATTATATTATTTCTTTGTATTACACCAATGATTTTATTTCTTTGTATTATCTACCATGATTTTATTTATTTGTATTATCTCCCATCATTTTGTTTCTTTGTATTATCTCTCATTATTTTATCTCTTTGTATTATATTGCAACAAACAAACAACCTAATGTTGAAAATAATCGAAATAGTTGACAAAATTTCATTTAAAATAGTAGACAAGATGCCATTATCACACGTTAATAAACTTGGAAATAAGGGTGACAAATCATCAAAATAACATTCAAAGTTAATATGCATTTAATTATTAAGTCTTTGTATCTCAGATATTGTGTTTGCAATGGAAGACCGTAGTTGGATGTATATGGATTCGAATAGTGGACCTCGTCATAGTCAAGAATTTATAGCGGGATTGAAACGATTTGTGGTTTTCGCAGTTAGTACGTCTGCTAATGTACAAATAGATGGGATTAGGTGTCCTTGTGGGGTTTGTAGGAATAAGTCTTTTCATATGCCTGATACTGTGAAGTATCACCTTGTTATGAAGGGATTCGTGTCTAACTATTATAATTGGACATGTCATGGTGAGGCATTCATTCCCATGCCTCAAATCCCGTTTGTTCATGATTATTATCAAAGACACACGATACCGAACAATTATCGAGATATGATTATTGATGCTGCAGGACCAAGTTTTAATGAGCAGCAAAATAGGGACGTGGAAAAACCTCCCAATCCAGAGGCACAAAAGTTCTATGACATGTTGAAAGCTGTTGATAGCCCACTTTACAATGGTTGTACAAACCATTCACAGCTTTCAATGACTGCCAGGATGTTGAGCATTAAGTCCGAAGACAACTTATCTGAAACTACAATAGATAAATTTGCGCAGTTGATGAAAGAGGCACTTCCTCCAAATAATAATGCTTTAGACGACTTTTACAAAATGAAGAAATTGGTTAAAGGTCTTGGATTACCGGTGCAAAAGATTGATGTTTGTGTTAACGGTTGTATGTTGTATTGGAAAGATGATATTGAGAGTAGAGAATGCAAGTTTTGTGGCCATGCTAGATATATTAAGAAAAAGAAATCAAAAAATACACGATTAAAAGAGATTTCTTGCAATAAGATGTATTATTTTCCGATTACTCCAAGATTACAAAGATTGTATGCATCCCGAGAAAACCGCAAGCCACATGACATGGCACTCAGACAAGTGAGAGGGAAGAGGGAATAATGAATCACCCACTGGGATGGAGAAGCTTGGCAACATTTTGACAGAACACACACCGATTTTTGCAGCGGAACCTCGGAATGTAAGGCTTGGGTTATGCACGATGGTTTTGCACCTTTCGGCATGTCGGGGAAGAACTATTCTTCTTGGCCAGCTTCTTCTAACACCTTATAATCTCCCCCTTGGATGTGTATGAAGAACAATGTAATCTTCTTAATTATCATTGTACCCTGACCCCAAAATCCAAAACACAAGATCGATGTGTACTTGCAGCCTTTTAATCGATGAATTGAATCAATCGTGGGGTCAAGGAGCGGAAACTTATGATATCTCAAAAAAACAAAATTTTAAATTGAGGGCTTCATTACTTTGGACAATTAGTGATTTCCCAAAGATATGGAATGTTGAGTGGATGGAGTACACTGGCATTCACGCTTGTCCATATTGTATGGAGGAAACACAAGCTGCTCCATTTGCAGACTGGAGGGAAACAATCGTGGTTCGATTGCCACAGATGCTTCTTGTCACCTGATCATCCTTTTAGAAGAGATGCAAAGGGATTCCGAAAGGACCGGCGACAAGAGAGAGCAGACCCGCCGACTCGCCTTAGTGGTCATGAAATGTTCCTTAGAGTTAGAGATTATCAAAAAATTACCGATACAAATCAAGAGATCGGTAAAGAGCAAGGCAGGGGACGAGATCATAGTTGGGCTAAACGTAGTATATTTTGGGACTTACCTTATTGGCGGACACTTTTGATAAGACACAACATTGATGTCATGCATAATGAAAAAAACGTGTTTGATAATGTCTTTAACACCGTGATGGACGTGAAAGGTAAAACTAAAGACAATGTTAAAGCTAGAGCGGATGTTGAAAGGTATTGCAATCGTCCGGAATTGAATATTAAACACGATGGCCGAGGTAAAGCAACAAAACCGAAGGCATGTTTCACTCTTACCAAGCCTAAAAAAGAAATGGTTTTTGCAGTGGGTTAAAGAATTAAGGCTCCCGAGATGGATATGCATCGAATTTGGCGCAATGCGTTGATATGAAAGAGTTGAAAATGTCCGGAATGAAGAGTCACGATTCTCATGTATTCATGGAGAGACTTATCCCTATAGCACTTTGAGAAGTACTACCAAGCAAATGTTTGGGGACCCTCGGGTCGAACTTAGTCTGCTTTCTATAGAGATTTGTGTTCCCCAAAGTTGAGTGTGGCACATATGCAAGAATTGGAGGACACTATCGCTATTTTATTATGCAAGTTAGAGAGAATATTTCCTCCGGGATTTTTTGATGTGATGGAACACTTGCCGATTCACCTTCCGTACGAGCGAGGTTGGTGGCCCCAAGATACGTTTAGGTGGATGTACCCATTCGAGAGGTAACAACCATTGTCTTAAGTTATCTCATCTTTGTATTATATTTTTTCATGTACGTATTTACAATGTGATTAACTACAAATGTTTTAATTAGATACCCCTGCACTATCCGAAAAAAAAAGATAAAGAACAAGGCTAGAGTTGAGGGGTCAATTTGCAATGCATACTTGGTCGAAGAAGTCGCTACGTTTTTTAGCTATTATTTCGAACCCCACGTGAAAACGAGAGTTACAACCATTGGGCGAAATGATGGTGAATACGAGATTAGCGGACCGGATGTATTATCAATTTGCAACTTACCCTAAGATCATTTGGGAAAAAAAGAAAGGATTTTATTAACTCGATAAAGATTATAAAATAGCAATGAATTATATCCTAATGAATTGTGAAGAAGTCGAACCATATCTTCGATGAAGTAAACTTATCTATTTGCTTCATTTTTGTTATATAATTAAAAGTGGCCAAATAATAATATTGTCATTTAATTTGTAACTCAGGAAATTTGTTAGTCAAGTACATGAGCAAACCCCGCAGATAACGGAGGAAGAAATTCAAAGTCGGGTTTATAATGATTTTTCCAAATGGTTTGGAACTCATGTAAGTTGGTATTGTGTGGAAATGTACTTGTAATAAGAATGCATAATTAAAATAATTTAACTTTTATTGCTCAATGAATACATAGCCTTCAGGGAAGATTACGAAATTTTGTTGAAAAAATCAGTCTTGGGGGCCCGTCAAGGAGAGTGATGTCATACACCGGTTACTTTGTTAACGGTTATAGATTTCACACCAAAGCCCGCAGCGATGGAAAAGGAACGACAAACAGCGGGGTATGGGTTAAAGGAGATTATTACGGTGAGTTGAAGCAAGTAATTGAGGTTGAACTTGCTGGAATACCTGACCAAAAAATTATTCTTTTCAAATGCGACTGGTTTGATTCTACTCCATAGGAAAAGAACCTACCAGGGTTACGATCCATTTGTATTTGCTTCCCAATGTCAACAAGTCTACTACACACCTTATCCGGGTAGTAAGACATCATCTAGTGGCTGATTGGTTGGGTCAGTATGTCGCTCCAAACCACGCCTATTTGACGCTCTCGGTGTTCCCGTACCGTATCGGGGACGAAGTACGCGAGGAGGAGACCAGTCGCATTGATCCAACTATTATCGAAGTTGGTCAACTTGTACACCGGTCGTGGGAAATTGAAGTTGTACTTGTGGCCGAGTACGAGCCGTGGTTATGAAGATGATGACGATGACGAAATTATGTCTGGGAGATGACAATTTCGAAGAAGAGGATGAATTAATGACCGATGATGATTTAGAATGATTAAGATTTCTCGCTTCTCTTGGAATTCCACATATTGAAAGTGAGTCATATTTGTTGTTGTACTTTATTACAATAAATTAATTGTCATATTGTATAACTTTTTAACATAATTCAAAATAGAAATTTTATTGTCATAATAATTTGATTCTTAAATTTTGCAGATTGCAACTCATGCATTTTCAAGGATATGCATATGAATGACATCAAGGAGTTTATGAGAAATGCACACTTTGATTGTAAGTTTTGATAAATGAAATAAATTATTTTGAACGTGAGTGTTGCAATGTAATGTGCACACTTTGATTGTGAGTTTTGATAATTCAAAGTGCGCACTTTGAATGTGAGCTTTATAATGTAATGTGTACACTTTGATTGTGAGTTGTAATGTAAGGTGCACACTATGATTGTGAGTGTTGTTATTCAAAATGTGCACTTTGATTGTGAGTGTTGTAATAAGAAGTTTGCACTTTGATTGTGAGTATTTAATGTAATGAGAATTGATTGTGAGCATTTTGTTTGTGAGCATTTTGGTTATTGCTGCTATTGCTGCTGTGTTCTGTAATAGGGATTTAATTAAATTCAATTTTTATTTTTTTAAATAGCAACAATTTAGCGACGGTAAATACCGTCGGTATTCGGTCGCTATATGGTGACCCTCCTTCACGTTGCTAACTATCCGTCGCTATTCGGTCGTTCCTGGTTCAAGTCAAATGTCAGCAATGTTGACCAGACCGTCGGTATTCAGTCGGTATATGGTGACCCTCTTTTCCGTTTCTAATTATCCGTCGGTATTCGGTCGTTACCAAGTCAAAGTCAAAAGTCAACAATATTGACTATTCGGTCGGTATATGGTGACCCTCTTTTCCGTTGCTAATTATCCGTCGGTATTCGGTCGTTACCAAGTCAAAGTCAAAAGTCAACAATGTTGACGATTCGGTCGGTATATGGTGACCCTATTTTCCGTTGCTAAATATCCGTCGGTATTCGGTCGTTACCAAGTCAAAGTCAAAAGTCAAGAATGTTGACCATTCGGTCGGTATTCGGTCGGTATATGGTGACCCTATTTTCCGTTGCTAATTATCCGTCGGTATTTGGTCGTTAATAAGTCAAAGTCAAAAGTCATCAATGTTGACCATTCGGTCGGTATTCAGTCGCTATATATTCCGTCGGTATTCGGTCGGTAATTTGCTTAGCGACGAAAAATACACGACCACGTCATTCGGTCGTTAATCGGTCGCTAAACTCAGTTTAGGGATTACCGACGGAAACGGCCGTCACTGTTTCCCTGTTTTCTTGTAGTGTATTTTTGTATTTCTCCTAAGCTTTTGTATAGTTTCTCCTAAGCTTTTGTATTTTTTGCGATTGTGCTTGGGTCTGCTTGAATTTAGAAATAATAATGCCTGATTTGTGATTTAGTGCTTTGCTCCACTTACTTCTAGTCATTCCTCGTGGTATACAGTTAGCCATTTCATATCATAGATCTTATGACCAATTATGTATTAATATTAATATTGTGACACATGAGTTTTTATTCTTTCCGTGTATTTCAGAGATGCCGCCAAGGAAAGGTATACGAGTAGCCTTACCATTTGGTTCGCCAGCCACGTCTGCTCCGGCCTCCACCTCCCAGCTGGTTCATCACCGTGATTTGGTGGAGACACCGCGATCTGCTCCCGTGCCCGCTACGACACCTCCATCACAGTCGATGATGCACGGGACATCTCGGGATGCGTTTGCGGCAGTACACGCGACTGAGTCTACGCCGGTAGAAGGATCGGCGACTCACCAGTCGACTGTCCCACATGCAGCGTCTGATTCTGGCGGAGTTGCGTCTACAGTAGATACGCGTATTCTCCCCTGCAGCCTACCCTCGCACGTAAGTAACTAATTTATTTCCTTTAAGCTAATTATACTACTTGTCGTCATTATAGTAACTAATCAAATTTTTTGTTTACTATTATAGTTTCAGGTTGGCATCCAGCTGTTCCGCCGCAATTACTTCAATTTTTCAAGATCGTTTTAAGGGGGCATATAGCACCATCAAGGATGTTCCCCAGGAAGAAGAAAAATTGTGGTGGGACGAGTTCAAGGTAAGTAAATTAGAAAATAAGTTTGAATTTAGAAGTCTTTTGATTTAGAAGTATTCGAATTTAGTTATCTAACATTATTTCAAATTGCAGAAAAAGTATCGCTGGGCTCCTGAGCATGAGGATGGCGTCAAGACAGGTTGGCGTACCATACTGACGAGGAGACTAAGCGGCATTATGAGCGACGCTCGGAAAAAAAATAAGAAACCGAAATGGGTTTCTGAGACCGATTGGGCGCGACTTGAAGAGTACTGGAAGACTCCGGAATTTAAAGCCAAGTCGGCACAAGCAGCAAAAAACCGGAAAGAAGGGAGGGTGAAAAAGGCCCGATGAAGCACACGGGAGGTTCGCTCAGCCACATTGAGCACCACATAAGACTGGTACGGGATCTTTATTAATTAACGTATTCTTATATTGTATGTGTTTTTTGTTTGTATTTCATGAATTTGTTTAACAGGAAAAGGAGGCCGGACATGCAGTCCCATTCTCGGCTAGTTACGATCATGTTCATCAACACCATCTCGGGCCAAAGAAAGGCGAATGGGTTGATGTAGATTCTAGAGAGTTGTCTGTAAGTATTTAATTACCGTTTTTCCTTTTTTGATATTAGTTATTTAATGTAATATCCTAATGACAATTTTTTTGACAGCGGGTGTTCCACGAGGTTTATGACGACGCCGCCAACAAAGCAACTCAAGCCGGACTGCCTCCTCCGGATTTGCCGACTCATATTAAGTTGTCTGCTGAGGCTGCGGGTGGGCAAAGAAAGGGCCGTGTCCAAGGACTCGGTTCCTTTAGTGATGTGGTAAAGACAATGAAGTAAGGCAGCCAGGCGGTGTCGCATTCAGACATGGTCCAAATGCGGAGCGAAATGGAAGAAGATTTTAAGAAACAACTAGCCGAGCAAAAAAGAGAATTCAAGATGAGGGAAAAGAAGAGAAACAAGGGTCTAGCTAGTATGTTAGCTGAAATTTTAACAAATAGGGACCAAGTTGCATTAAGTGCCTCGGAGATAGAGGGCAAATTGAGTAGCATCTTAGACGATGAGTTAGAATCAGACTATGACGATGACCCTTTAACTGTCGATGATGTTTTGGGGAGTCAATAGAGTATTTAGTTAATTTTGTATCAATTTGTAACTATTGTTAGCTTTTAATGCTTTTTTTTAAGTTAAGTTTTGTGATTATTTTGGAATTTACATTTTGGCTTATGTTTTCTGTTGAAATGGAAGAGAGATGATTGGTTTATGTTTTGTTTTGAATGGAAGATAGCTGATTGTTTTCTATGCAGGGGGTCTGTTATATAGTTACCCTGTTCTGCTACTGGAAAATTGGCTTCATACCGACCGACGGGCGACCGAATAGCGACCGTCTTAGGGTTTAGGGTTAGGGTTTAGCGACGGATTTAGATCGAGGCTTAATTGCGACCGAATGGCGACCGAAACATTCTTTTCCGTAGCTATGTACAGTAACGGATATACCGGTCGTACTTCGGTCGGTAAATTCTCCCGGATTCCATTTTTTTTATAAAATAGCAAGGTTTTTAAAGATATATAAAAACCTGAATAGTGAAACAAGTAAAACGTATACTTATACATGTAAGCCCTAAGGGCAAACAAACTCAGTTTTTGATATTGGACAAACTTTTGATGTTGTGTCTAATGATCTTAATCTTTGTGATAGAATATCGGAACTCATTATGGAAGCTCTAAGTACTTCAATCAAGCCATTGGTATCAAGATTCAAAGTTATGTTAGGCTCATCTTTCAAGATTGAAGATTGAAGACTTAGGTTTGGTTAGATTAGCTTTGTCGTTATAAGTCTTTATCTTATATAGCTCTAACCAAAGCTCTCATGAACATAGGCTCTACACTCTAGTCTTGCATGCATCATAAACACGTTTTCAAAAGGCTAAAGTTTCAAAAGGATTCTTATATGTGTTCAAATCTCAAAAGCCTTTGTTTTCAAAGTCTAAGTGAAGGGATTCATGGGCGGAAACTCGTTCCAAACACCCATGGATCCTCCCCTGAAGGATCCGCTCATATGAAACGAATCGAAACTAGCGGTAAAAACTTACATTTTTACGGATTCAAGAAGTCGCTTCTTGAATGGAGGATGACGTTCTTGGATTCAATCGCCACCAATTGATTTCCCTCTGCGGAAAGTCCCTCTACCGGTATCCACGCGATCTAAACGGGCAGCGATTGCTAGCTCTTCGCTTTTTCCGGGTTTCGGGAATTAGAGAGAAAAGGGAGAGGCGGAAACTATTTCGGCTTCTTGGGTATTTCGGCTGAAAAAGCATTGAGGTCTAGGGTTTCGCCAAGAGTTTATTATATAGGGTGTGAGAGTTTGTTCCCGTAACTAACTCTCACGTCCCTCAACTCCTCTCGGCAATGGGAGTCCTCAACTCCCACGTCCCTTAGACTTCTGCTGGTAGTGGGAGTCCTTATCGGATAATAACTCCCACGTAATCCCAGCTATAGTTAAAATACCGAAATTGCCCTCTATCTCTAATTCGAATAATAAACACTTTATTATTTCCGAGAAAGACAAATGTCGGATACAATGAACCTAGACACATTCTAGATTTATTGAATCTGGACATAAAGCTCGTTAGCTCGTCTATGCGTGTGACCACTGTAGGTTCATCTCACAATGGCAATGAAAACACACTTAGTAGTAGTGTGAGTCCATAAATCACAAGCGGTCCCTAGCAGGGACATTGTGACTACCCAAAGTGAATGAATATACAACGGAACCTAATATCAATCCACTATTTAATCCCTTTGTCTCGCGATATCCTAATTAAGCATAAGGCATGGTGGTCGCCACCCTTATTAAGCTTAATTGTATTTATGCTCGATCTCCGGGTAGATCTGTTTCGACAAATAGCATTTGATAACCACTTTATCAAATACATTTGAGCACGGCCATGCATTTAAACAGTCTTTCCCTATCGAGGGGCCCATGGATATCTCTCTCTATTAATAGAGAGGGACAAATTCCTTACAATGTCTCTCACATTCAAGCTATGATAGGACACTACATCCGATCTCAGTCGTATTGATTACTCTGTTACAAGTAACGTCCGACTGAGTCAAAACGTGGCTCCATTCATACTAGAATCAATGAAGACATAAGGTCTAAGGATTCTAAAATAGTATTGAGGAAGTAATACTTATGACTTAAGACCATGAAGTATTACTTCTCGACGGATCACGTCCCAATACAATGTATCCCTATATATTGCATCTATGATGTGATTTGTATCCATTACACATGATCAGTAAAACAAGATCATCAATCAACAATCATACTAGTTTTATTTCATAGTAATTAAGCATTACATAAAACTAGGGACTTCTAGAATAGTAATTACATAAGCTAATGAGTTTTACTATCAAATCACACATTTGATAATCAAAAGCAAAATTAACTATTCAATTACTTGCTCAAAAAGATAACAAAACGCACAACATGTGCTAATGGTCCTAGGGCACTACTAACACTAATTCCTTTAAAATGTGTTAGCCCGAAGGGCAAAATATCCTATGTTGTTTTGATGATAACAAACCATTGATAGTTCTAATGTTTGAGTGAGCTTGTTCTTTATAATAGGATCCTTAGCACTCACATCAACATTGATGAAAATGGTAAGTTAGCTTCTTGTGTAAACTTAAGGTATGTATATTACACACAAGAATGCTATTAAATGGAAGGAAGGAGGCAAGGAGATTGGTTGGGAAATAGGGCTCTTCAAAGAGTCCCTAATGCATATGGCAAAAAGAACTTAACATGCTAGTGCTTATGTTTCTCGTTCTATCTTGGTTTATCTTATAAGCACTTAGCTTTAACACTTATTTGTTCTTACATCCTTTTGCCACGCTTCCTTGTACTTAAAATTGTCCATATCCTATGTAATTACATCAAAGTTTGTCATAATCAAAAAGGGGGAGATTGTTAGCCCTAAGGGCGATCGAACTCGGTTTTTGATAATGGACAAACACTTGATGTTGTGTCTAATGTTTATATCTTTGTGATAGAATATCGGAACTTATATTGGAAGCTCTAAGTACTTCAATCAAGCCATGTTCAAGCTTCAAAGAGTTATTATTCAAGGCTCATCTTTCAAGATTGAAGACTTAGGTTTGGTTAGATTAGCTTTGTCGTCATTAGTCGTTATCTTATAAAGCTCTAACCAAAGCTCTCATGAACATAAGCTCTACACTCTAGTCTTGCATTCACACAAACAAGTTTTCAAAAGGCTAAGTTTCAAAAGGATTCTTAAATGTGTTCGTATCTTCAAAGCCTTTGTTTTCTAAGTCTAAGTCCTTTAAAATGGTTTTCCAAGTGTTCTTACTTCTTACCTTTTGGGAAAACCTTTTAGACTTCAAAAGACTTCAAAAGATTTCAAAATGTGTGAAAAATCAGCTCAGGGGTCGGATCATCCGAGCTTGCCTCGGATCAACCGAAGCAAGACAGTGAGTTGAAACATCTAGCTTCGGTCGACCAAGGCACTGGGTCGGTCGACCGAGTTGGGGATAGGCTGATCCGAAGTTGCTTTTCGGTCAACCGAACTCTGTAAGTTTCTAGCCGTTTTTTTACCGTTGGAGAGTCGTTTTTCAGCCAAATTTGAAATGTATAAATACTCCAAAGCTAGAGAATCATTCTAAGGCTTGCATATCAAATATTCATTGATTTCTCATCAAGCCAAAACACTCACAAAGTAAATGCTCTTCATTTCTATGATATAAATCATTCAAGAGCAATCTTTCAAAAGCAAGACAAAGAGTGTGCATCATATGTTCAAAGAGCTTAATATTCTTGTACTTCAAAGGTATATCTTTCTCACTTAGAAGAGTGAATTATCTTGTTCTTTATTCATCTTAATTTCCTTTCTTAGTGATAGGGTAATTGTTGTAAAAGTCCTACTTAGTGTGGGCAAGTTCTTAGTGAGCTTTTGTATTGTGGTTGTGTTGTAAAACTCTTAGTGAGTTAGCCACATTTGTAAAAAGTCTTCTTAGTGAAGTTGTTGAAATCCTTGGGTGCGGCTCAAGGTAGTGGATGTAGATTCTAAGTGAATCGAACCACTCTAAATCCTTTGTCTTGTTGTTGGGTTTAGTTTTGCATTTGCTCATCTTGCATAAACTTCTACTAGCATTGCTAAGATTCGAAAAAGTTCCCAAGTTCGACTAAAACCCAATTCCCCCCCCCCTCTTGTGTTTTACAAAATGGTTTTCCGATGTTCTTACTTGTTACATATTGAGAAAACCTTTTAGACTTCAAAAGATTTCAAAACGTGTGAAAAATCAACATCTCTCAAAGCTCAGAAGGTCGGATCATCCGAGCTTTCCTCGGATCAACCGAAGAGAAACTGAGAGGTCTGTTGATTTGGTTCGGTCGACCTAAGGGACAAGTCGGTCGACCGACCTAGGTCAAGGCTCAACCGAACTTTGTTCGGTCATCCGAAGTATTCTGTTCGGTCAACCGAACTCTGTAAAAACTAGCCGTTATTTGACCGTTAAAGAGTCGTTTTTCAGCCTATTTTGAAATGTATATATACTCCAAAGCTAGAGAATGACTCTAAGACTTGCACATAACATTTACATTGATTTCTTATCAAGTCTAAACACTCTCAAAGCAAATACACTTCATCCTTATGATCTAAATCATTGAAGAGTGTTCTTTCAAAAGCAAGACAAAGTGTGTGCTACTTATGTTCAAAGAGCTTATCATTGTTGTACTTCAAAGGTAATATCTTTCACTTAGAAGAGTGAACAATCTTTGTATTAAACATTCTTATTCCCTTTCTTAGTGATTGGGTAATTGTTGTAAAAGTCCTACTTAGTGTGGGCAAGCTCTTAGTGAGTTTTTCTTGTGTGGTTGTGTTGTAAAACTCTTAGTGAGTTAGCCACAAGTGTAAACATTCTTCTTAGTGAAGTTGTTTAAAATCCTTGGGTGCGGCTCAAGGTAGTGGATGTAGATTTTGAGTGAGTCGAACCACTATAAATCCTTTGTCTTGTTGTTGGGTTTTGCATTGCTTTTATTCATCTTGCTCAAACTTACACTAGCATTGAAAAGAATAGAAAAAGTTTCCAAGATTGATTAAAACCCAATTCACCCCCCCCCCTCTTGTGTTTTACAATACATATGTACACATTAACCTGAATAGTGAAAGAAGTAAACTTGTACCTTTTGACAAAATACCTGTATAGATCTGAAGCAGAACAATTCAAGTAATACATTTGTGTTGACATTTACGTGAATTATTAAGTACTGTAACTAAAATTTTAATAAATGCTCATTAATGATGAAATAAAATAGGCAAAAGGTTTCTATATATCTTTAAAAACTTCGCTATATTATAAAAAATGGAATTCGGGAAAATAATAGCGACCTAATAGCGACCGAATATGCCGAAAGGGTCGCTATTCGGTCGCTAATGTTACATGCCGAAACGGCCTCGTCTTGTCCAGTGCGTTGGATCTTTATTTTCAAAAATTTATAAGTGTTCAGATTTTCTTCTGGCCGACTGCGGTCGCTATTCGGTCGTTATACGTCATGCCAAAACGGCGTCGTCTTGTCCAGTGCGTGGGATCTTTATTTTATTTTCAAAAATTGGCAAGTGTTCAGACTTTCTTGTGGGCGACCGAATAGCGACTGAATATGCTTAGGTCGACCGAGCTGGGACCTCGGCTGATCCGACATTTCTTAGGTCGACCGAACTTAACCATAGGTCGAACGAAATCAGCTAGTTCCAAAAGCTTCAACTCTCTGTTTCGGTTCGGTCGATCAAAGGAAAGCTCGGATGATCCGACCGAATATACCAGGGCGGTCGCTATTCGGTCGCTAAATAAAAATGTCAAAACGACGTCGTCTTGTCCAGTGCGCGGGATCTTTATTTTCAAAAATTTACAAGTGTTCAGACATTCTTCTGGGCGACCGAAGAGCGGCCGAATATGCTAGTACGGTCGCTACCTTTAAATGCCGAAACGGCGTCGTCTTTCCAGTGAGTGGGATCTTTATTTTCAAAAATTTACAAGTGTTCAAACTCTCTTTTGGGCGACCGAATATGCCAGTACGGTCGCTATTCGGTCGCTATCTTTAAATACCGAAACGGCGTCGTCTTTCCAGTGAGTGGGATCTTTATTTTCAAAATTTTGCAAGTGTTCAAACTCTCTTTTGGGCGACCGAATAGAGACCGAATATGCCAGTACGGTCGCTATTCGGTCGCTACCTTTAAATGCCGAAACGGCGTCGTCTTTCCAGTGAGGGGGATCTTTATTTTCAACCATCCCCTTTACATATTCTGCAGCCGCGATTTCTAACTCTACCACCATCTCCTCTAGTGATTTATTCCAAAATCTACCTTGAAACTCCACTCTCCTCCCATCACCACCACCTCCAGCAACTCCAAGACGGCGCCACCACCTCCGGCATCTGCAAGACTTCCCCAACACCTCCAATTTCAGTTGGGTATTTGGTGAGAATCTCTTCATCTCTATTTATTATAATGTTATTAATGTCAATATTTATGCTCTTTTATATCATTTATTCTTTAGCTTAATCAAAATGTGATATAAGGGATCAAAAAAAAAATCATGAGAGCACAAATTGTTCATAAAGAATCAAATTTTAGGGCAATTTACCTTTTATTAGGTTTACAACATACCATTTATATTTTGCATATTAAATGATGATATGAAAGTGGCAAAATTTTATGCTTCCTTGTATTATCCCAATGATTTTATTTCTTTGTATTATCTCCCATGAATTTTTTCCTTTGTATTATCTCCCATTATTTTATTTCTTTGTATTATCTCCCATGATTTTATGTCTTTGTATTATCTCTCATTATTTTATATCTTTGTATTATATTGCAACAAACAAACAACCTAATGTTGAAAATAATCGAAATAGTTGACAAAATTTCATTTAAAATAGTAGACAAGATGCCATTATCACACGTTAATAATTACTTTGAAATAAGGGTGACAAATCATCAAAATAACATTCAAAGTTAATATGCATTTAATTATTAAGTCTTTGTATACACAGATATTGTGTTTGTAATGGAAGACCGTAGTTGGATGTATATGGATTCGAATAGTGGACCTCGTCATAGTCAAGAATTTATAGCGGGATTGAAACGATTTGTGGCTTTCGCAGTTAGTTCGTCTGCTAATGTACAAATAGATGGGATTAGGTGTCCTTGTGGGGTTTGTAGGAATAAGTATTTTCATATGCCCGATCATCGTGAAGTATCACCTTGTTATGAACGGATTCGTGTCTAACTATTATAATTGGACATGTCATGGTGAGGCATTCATTCCCATGCCTCAAATCCCGTTTGTTCATGAAATGGATAATTATAAAAGACACATGATACCGAACAATTATCGAGATATGATTATTGATGTTGCGGGACCAAATTTTAATGAGCAGCAAAATAGGGACGTGGAAGAACCTCCCAATCCAGACGCACAAAAATTCTATGACGTGTTGAAAGCTGTTGATAGCCCACTGTACAATGGTTGTACAAACCATTCACAGCTTTTAATGACTGCCAAGATGTTGAGCATTAAGTCAGAAGACAACTTATCTGAAACTACAATAGATAAATTTGCGCAGTTGTTGAAAGAGGCACTTCCTCCAAATAATAACGCTTTAGACGACTTTTACAAAATGAAGAAATTGGTTAAAGGCCTTGGATTACCAGTGCAAAAGATTGATGTCTGTGTTAACGGTTGTATGTTGTATTGGAAAGATGATGTTGAGAGTAGAGAATGCAAGTTTTGTGGCCATGGTAGATACATTAAGAAAAAGAAATCAAAAAATACATGATTAAAAGAGATTGCTTGCGAAAAGATGTATTATTTTCCGATTACTCCTAGATTACAAAGATTGTATGCATTTGAGAAAACTGCAAGGCACATGACATGGCACTCAGACAGTGAGAGGGAAGAGGGAATAATGAATCACCCACGGGATGGAGAAGCTTGGCAACATTTTGACAGAACACACACCGATTTTGCAGCGGAACCTCGGAATGTAAGGCTTAGGTTATGCACAGATGGTTTTGCACCTTTCGGCATGTCAGGAAAGAACTGTTCTTCTTGGCCAGTTCTTCTAACACCTTATAATCTCCCCCCTTGGATGTGTATGAAGAACAATGTAATCTTCTTAACTATCATTGTACCTGGACCCCAAAATCCAAAGCACAAAATCGATATGTACTTGCAGCCTTTAATCGATGAATTGAATCAACTGTGGGCTGAAGGAACGGAAACTAATAATATCTTAAAAAAACAAAATTTTAAATTGAGGGCTTCATTACTTTGGACAATTAGTGATTTCCCAACATATGGAATGTTGAGTGGATGGAGTACAGCTGGCATTCACGCTTGTCCATATTGTATGGAGGAAACACAAGCGTTCCATTTGCAGTCTGGAGGGAAACAATCGTGGTTCGATTGCCACAGATGCTTCTTGTCACCTGATCATCCTTTTAGAAGAGATGCAAAGGGATTCCGAAAGGACCGGCGACAAGAGAGAGCAGACCCGCCGACTCGCCTTAGTGGTCATTAAATGTTCCTTAGAGTTAGAGATTATCAAAAAATTACCGATACAGCTGAAGAGATCGGTAAAGAGCAAGGCAGGGGACGGGATCATAGTTGGGCTAAACGTAGTATATTTTGGGACTTACCTTATTGGCGGACACTTTTGATAAGACACAACATTGATGTCATGCATAATGAAAAAAACGTGTTTGATAATGTCTTTAACACCGTGATAGACGTGAAAGGTAAAACTAAAGACAATGTTAAAGCTAGAGCGGATGTTGAAAGGTATTGCAATCGTCGAATTGAATATTAAACACGATGGCCGAGGTAAAGCAACAAAACCGAAGGCATGTTTCACTCTTACCAAGACTAAAAAAGAAATGGTTTTGCAGTGGGTTAAAGAATTAAGGCTCCCAGATGGATATGCATCGAATTTGGCGCGATGCGTTGATATGAAAGAGTTGAAAATGTCTGGAATGAAGAGTCGCGATTCTCATGTATTCATGGAGAGACTTATCCATATAGCACTTAGAGAAGTACTACCAGCAAATGTTTGGGGACCCTCGGTCGAACTTAGTACTGTTTCTATAGAGATTTGTGTTCCCCAAAGTTGAGTGTGGCGCATATGCAAGAATTGGAGGACACTATCGCTATTTTATTATGCAAGTTAGAGAGAATATTTCCTCCGGGATTTTTTGATGCAATGGAACACTTGCCGATTCACCTTCCGTACGAAGCCAAGGTTGGTGGTCCAGTACAGTTTAGGTGGATGTACCCATTCGAGAGGTAACAACCATTGTCTTAAGTTATCTCATCTTTGTATTATATTTTTCATGTACATATTTACAATGTGATTAACTACATATGTTTTAATTAGATACTCGCACCATCCGAAAAAGAAGATAAAGAACAAGGCTAGAGTTGAGGGGTCAATTTGCAATGCATACTTGGTCGAAGAAGTCACTACGTTTTTTAGTATTATTTCGAACCCCACGTGAAAACGAGAGTTACAACCATTGGGCGAAATGATGGTGAAGACGAGATTAGCGGACCGGATGTATTATCAATTTGCAACTTACCCGAAGATCATTTGGAAAAAAAGAAAGGATTTTATTAACTCGATAAAGATTATAAAATAGCAATGAATTATATCCTAATGAATTGTGAAGAGGTCGAACCATATCTTCGATAAGTAAACTTATCTATTTGCTTCATTTTTGTTATATAATTAAAAGTGGCCAAATAATAATATTGTCATTTAATTTGTAACTCAGGAAATTTGTTAGTCAAGTAAATGAACAAACCCCGCTGATAACGGAGGAAGAACTTCAAAGTCGGGTTTATAATGATTTTTTCCAAATGGTTTGGAACTCATGTAAGTTGGTATTGTGTAGAAATGTACTTGTAATAAGAATGCATAATTAAAATAATTTAACTTTTATTGCTCAACGGATACATAGCCTTCGAGAAGATTCCGAAATTTTGTTGAAAAAATCTGTCTTGGGGCCCGTCAAGGAGAGTGATGTCATACACTGAGTTACTTTGTTAACGGTTATAGATTTCACACCAAAGCCCACGACGATGGAAAAGGAACGACAAACAGCGGGTTTTGGGTTAAAGGAGATTATTACGGTGAGTTGAAGCAAGTAATTGAGGTTGAACTTGCTGGAATACCTGACCAAAAAATTATTCTTTTCAAATGCGACTGGTTTGATTCTACTTCAAATCGAGGTTTAAGAGTGCATCCTCAATATAAACTTGTAGAAATCCATAGGAAAAGAACCTACCAGGGTTACGATCCATTTGTATTTGCTTCCCAATGTCAACAAGTCTACTACACACCTTATCCAGGGTAGTAAGACATCATCTAGAGGCTGATTGGTTGGGTCGTATGTCGTTCCCAAACCATGTCTATTTGACGTTCTCGGTGTTCGGTACCGTATCGGGGACGAAAGTACGCGAGGAGGAGACCGATCGCATTGATCCAACTATTATCGAAGTTGGTCAACTTGCACATCGGTCGGGGAAATTGAAGTTGTACTTGTGGCCGATGCGAGCCGTGGTTATGAAGATGATGACGATGACGATGATGAAATTATATCGGGAGATGACAATTCGAAGAAGAGGATGAATTAATGACCGATGATGATTTAGAATGATTAAGATTTCTCGCTTCATTTGGAATTCCACATATTGAAAGTGAGTCATATTTGTTGTTTTTTTTGTACTTTATTACAATAAATTAATTGTCATATTGTATAACTTTTTAACATAATTCAAAGTAGAAATTTTATTGTCATAATAATTTGATTCTTAAATTTTGCAGATTGCAACTCATGCATTTTCAAGGATATGCATATGAATGACATCAAGGAGTTTATGAGAAATGCACACTTTGATTGTAAGTTTTGATAAATGAAATAAATTACTTTGAACGTGAGTGTTGCAATGTAATGTGCACACTTTGATTGTGAGTTTTGATAATTCAAAGTGTGCACTTTGAATGTGAGCTTTGTAATGTAATGTGTACACTTTGATTGTGAGTTGTAATGTAAGGTGCACACTATTATTGTGAGTGTTGTTATTCAAAATGTGCACTTTGATTGTGAGTGTTGTAATAAAAAGTTTGCACTTTGATTGTGAGTATTTAATTTAATGAGAATTGATTGTGAGCATTTTGGTTGTGAGCATTTTGATTGTGAGCATTTTGGTTATTAGCATTTTGGTTGTGAGCATTTTGGTTATTCGTTTGATATTCGTCACTGTGTTACGTAATAGGGATTTAATTAAATTCAATTTTTATTTTTTTAAATAACAACAATTTAGCGACGGTAAATACCGTCGGTATTCGGTCGCCATATGGTGACCCGCTTTTCCGTTGCTAAGTATCCGTCGCTATTCGGTCGTTCCTGGGTCAAGTCAAATGTCAACAATGTTGACCAGCCCGTCGGTATTCGGTCGCCATATGGTGACCCGCTTTTCCGTTGCTAATTATCCGTCGGTATTCGGTCGTTACTCAGTCAAAGTCAAAAGTCAACAATGTTGACCATTCGGTCGGTATTCGGACGGTAAATAGCGACCTAATATTCTATCGCTAACTTTTCCGTCGGTATTCGGTCGTTACCCAGTCAAAGTCAAAAGTCAGCAATGTTGACCATTCGGTCGGTATTCGGTCAGTAAATAGCGACCTAATATTCGGTCACTAACTTTTCCGTCGGTATTCGGTCGGTATTTTGCTTAGCGACGAAAAATACACGACCACGTCATTCGGTCGCTAAATGAGTTTAGTGACGGATTAGCGGCGGAAATGTCCGTCCCTGTTACACAGTTTTCTTGTAGTGGGAACAGGGGATGATCATGATGATGAAGTGAAGAGCAAGAAGAAAATCAAATTTGCCCAGAAGCTTCCTCTGTAATTTTTCTTCATTTTCTTGGGACTTTGATTTCTTGGGTTGGGAGAAAATTTTACATGAGTTCTTAGGAAGAAGGCAGTGAAGAAAGGGAAAAATGGGTCAGTTTTCTTGGAACATTCTTGGGGATTTTTTGGGAAATAAGGAAATTTTATTGATTTCTGCAATCAGAATTGAAGATAGTGGTCAGGGAATTAAGGGATTTGAGCATCAGAATCTGGAGAATGTATAAAGCAGAGAAGAGGGAAGTAGGAAGAAGAACACAGTGATTACTGGGTGGTGGTGGCCTTGGGAGAAGGGCTTGGTTGTTGAAGATTGCGCGGGAGAATTTGCTAGTGGCTCGAAGTGAAGCTTTGGGCCCTACTGGAAATTTTTTTTTTTTACTAATTTGTGTTTTGGTTTTTTAAGTTTATTTTAAGAAAATGAAGTTTATGTTTCTGACAAAAGAGTAGGGATGACAATGCCCCAGTTAAAGCGGAGGTTCGATCAGGTTCAGCTCAAGCTCAATTTATGAAATGCCTAAAATTTTGTCGATAGGCCAAACTGGTTTGTGCATGGAGTTTATTGCTATTATTTGACAATAAATGTAAGGAAAATAATTTACTTCTAGAATTTTGGGGATAGAAACTCTAAACCCCCAAATTGAGGGCGTTAAATTACTATCTCACCCCCTGCTGGTATAAGGGATTCACCCAACTGTAAGGGAAAAACGGTCCAAATAACTATTTTAGTCAATAATTCTATTAGCCTAGCAAGGTCCTAAAAGTAATTTTGTCTATATTTCCTGACAATAGAACGGATTTTGTTGGTGAAGCGGGTTGAAATAACCAAGTGATTTTGAAAGCTAGAGAGCAAGGTTTTGAAACTCAGTCCGGTCATTGAACTGAAAAAATTATTGGGTTATAGGTTACTGGTCGGAACGGTAGGCTGACTGTCATCAACTCGTTCATCGACTCGGTGACATTATAAATAATTTTTTTTTACTAATCTTTGACATAGTTACGGGGTGAAAATTTTAAAAAAAAAAAATTATGTACCCAATTTTGCATAAAAATGTGATCTTAGGGTATATTTGAAATTAATTTTATCTCTTACCTATTTTGCCCTCCAACTCCGCCTTAACACCACCACCCTCTGCCGTTTTGTGGTATTTTTAGCACTCGTAAAAATGTTTCATGGCAGAAAAGGCATGAAAAATTGATTTGTGGCAAATATAGAACTCACAACTAGTTTTGTGGCAAAAAAAATGATTTGTGACAAATATAGCACTCGTAACTAGTTTTGTGGTGGAAAAAGCTATTTGCTCAACAAAAAAAAAAAAGATAAACTTTCATAGAACTACAAAGAAAAGTTCAATTGATTCAAAAGCAATGAAATTCACCATGTATCTATAAATTATAACACTATCATAAGTAAGAAAAGTAAACTATAATAATGAGTTTTAGTTCAGAAAATCAAACATAAGAAGATCTTGGTTCACCAAATTGATGCTTGAGCTACGAGATTTGTGAGACAAAATTGATGAATTTGGATTTGGTAGTTTTAATTTGATGAATTTTATTTGAGAGTTGAGGCTGAGAGAGGTTCTTGTTCTTAACCTAAACGGTTAATACTCAATAGAAATGAGGGGGAAATGTACATAATTGGTGTTTCTCGATTTTTTGTTTAAGAAGTAATTTTTCCTTTTTTTTGAAATGAAGCATAGACCCAGTTGGTCCTAATAAACCCATTCCGATTTTCGAGTTCGACCACCAGATTTTACTGAGTTGAGCAAAAGAAGTTAGTTTTTTAATCTGATTGGTTTTGGGGCCAACTCGAACCGCAAAGAAGGCTGGAACGGGTTTTAAAACCATGCTAGAGAGTACTTGAAAATAATTTCCCATTTTTAAGTTTTTATCTTCCTCCATCTTCAAATCCTTATTCGCCTCATACATTGGTCATAATTTTTTCAGAATTAAAATCGGTCTTTCTCTATGAGGAGAAGTAGATGTGCGAGGTGATATAGAGAAGGAGGGTTAACAACAAGTCAGCAAGTAATAAGTGCTAAGTGGCAGTCCTAGGGGGAATTCTGCGCACAAGTGGGGGCTGTGCACCGGGTTCACGAATCATTCTGTTGTGGACCTAGTCTACTAGACTATGTGATCCAAAATTGACCAAATCACTACAGAATTGTCTCTCTCCTCATTTTGCAGTGATGTGACCAATTCTGGACTACATGGTCCATGTGAACCAGGTCTATATCAGAAAAAATCCCTGCTTCACTTAAGAAATTCCTTGTTTTTTTTTTTTGCAGAATACTACAAAAAGAGGAGGCAAAATCGCCTATTTGGTCATTTTCGTATTTCGTGTTTGCGGTTAGTGTCCCTTTAGATTAATTCCTACTTTTAACCTCCGTATCTTTTTTACGACCTGCCAATAAAAAAATTCCGTTCAGATTTCTGTCAAATATCTGTTAACATAGCCATGTGCCTCACACGTAGGGGTGGAAATGAGCTGAGCTGAGGTTAGCTCAGGCTCAGCTCACACTAAGTTTGCCCAGCTCATAGCTCAACTCATATTTTATATGAGTTAATTATCTCAGCTCAAGCTCAACTCATCAGTAGTTCACGAGCAGCTCAGCTCATCTAATTTATTTACAAATATTTTTGAAAAAATACGATGACTTATAATATGAGTTTAATATCCAACTTATACAAAATAAATCAAGAGATTTTATTAGTACAATGACATATAATAGAAGTTTATACCTTTCTACTAATTATACCATGTAAAGACTCCGGTGAAAAAAGCTTAACAAGTTATAAAATTAAACCAATGTAAACCAACAAAAGTCTAGCTACCAAATATTATAATCCTTATTAATAAATGTCAAAAGTCTCAAAAGTCATCTTATATAACCAACTTGATTTTTGTGGCATGTTTTTTCACCTGAAAAGATAAAAAAAAAATATATAGTATTGTCATAAAAAGAGTATTTTGTCGATTAACAATTAATAATCATCAATAATAAGTCATAAGTGACTCGAGTCAATCTCCTTCACAACTTAATGCTTGAACTGTTTTCGAGTAAAGAAGCTCGACATGAATCAATAACTCTTCCACTTTGAGAAGATGAGAAGATTATAAGAGATTTTTAAGGTTGTCTTTGTTTATTTTCCTTAAGAAGATGTGCGCTACTTTTTTAAAGGGTATGTGAGGCTATTTTGTTATATATATATATATATATATATATATATATATATATATATATATATATATATATATATATATATATATATATATATATATATATATATATATTGAGCCGGCTCATTAGCTAAATGAGTCGAACTCTATCTAGCTCAAGCTCGACTCATATTTTAGATGAGCCAAAAATCTTGGCTCATGTATCGCACATTTAGCTCATGAGCTAAGCTCGTCGAGCCGAATTTCGAATCGAATCGTGAGTTACTCACGAGCCGGCTCAACTCACTTCCACCCCTACTCACACGTGAGGTACCTTCTAAGGGTATTTTAGATATTTCAACTTATTCCTCAAAAAAACATTTAGAGTACTCAATTGTCAAATCAAATAACTATGAATACCCGATTAAAATTAACCAAAAAAATCATAAACCCACATCCCTCCCTCTCCACTTCATCCCCATCACCCTCTCCACCACCACAACCACCACCCGCAACACCCTTCTGTTTTTGAGAAACGAGTTTCCTCTCTCTCCTTTTGTAATCTTTGGACAGAGCACCCTTGATTTGATTCATTGCCATTGGAGAATGTGTTCTCTTTTCCTTTCTTTAGCATAATGAGGCGAAGAAAAAAGTAATGTGTTCTCTTTTCCTTTCTTTAGCATAATGAGGCGAAGAAAAAAGTAATGTGTTCTCTTTTCCTTTCTTTAGCATAATGAGGCGAAGAAAAAAGACTAATTTCTCTACTTATTTTTCTGTGAAAAAGAAAGAAAATGGAAAGAAAATTTCTCTACTTATTTTTTGTGAAAAAGAAAGAAAATGGAAAGAAAAAAAAAAAAAACATCAAAGCTCCCAATCCTTCTTCTCCTTAGATGCACTTTAATGTGAAGAAGAGAATAAAAATTGGGAGAAGTTGAAGAATATAACATTCTAGAATTTTCTAAAACCAATAAAAATAATCCAAATAATAATCCTCTGTTTTTACTAAAACAATATTTGATTTTTGAAGATGAAGAATTAATTTCCCTTTCTGCTAAAGAGAAAGAAACCCATCTTGGATTTTCTTCTGAATATGTTGAATTCTACCAGAATCTAGGCTTTGCTCGACAAGAAGATGAATGGATTCTTAAAGTGAATGTGAATTCCTATTATGAGTTTTCTAATATGACTGCAATTCTTGCAATTAATTATCTCGATAGGTTTCTTTGTATCCTTAATTTTCAGATAGATAAGCCATGGATGATCCAGCTTGCTTCTGTTACTTGTCTTTCTTTGGCTGCTAAAGTTGAGGAAACTCAAATTCCCCTTATTGATTTTCAAGTGGAAGAATCAAAGTATGTATTTGATGCCAAAACCATACCAAAAAATGGAGATTTTGATGCTTTCATCATTGAAATGGAGGATGAATCCAGTGTCTCCAATTTCATTTCTTGATCATATAATAAGGAGGCTTGAATTGAAGATTTATCTTCAATGGGAATTTTTCAGGAGATGTGAAAATTCTTCATAGTTTTCATAGTTACTCATAGTTATTTTATTTAACTAAATTGAGTATTTATAGTTATTTTATTTAACAATTGAGTACTCTAATTTTTCTTGTGGAGAATTGAGTTGGAGTTACGAAAATACCCCTGGGAAAATGGCGCGCTTTGACCGCGCGCATGCGTTAACAGATATTTGACAAAAATCTGGACGGAAGTCCTTTATTGGAAAGTCGTAAAAACAATATGGACGTAAAATTAAAAATTAATCGAAAATGACAATAACCGCAAACACAAAATACGAAAATGAATAAATATGCGATTTTTCCAAAAGAATATATAAATTTTGAATCCTCTTTCCATTCCATTGATTGGAAGACAAAGTCATAATGGAATGGCGATTTCTTTCACGTGCTTGGAAAAACTATTATTTAATGTTGGAATGGAATGTGATTCAATATAATATGACTTAAATGCCCTTTAACACGTGTTGATGAGAAAATTAATTAATTGCACAATGTATAAACTCGCTTGAAAAAAACCTCTATTTGTACGCTGTAGCAGATTCAGTAGGGGATGATTATCCCCAACATTTTCAAAAATGACGATTTTATTATAAGAAAATTTTAATTTTTGTAAGATTTCCTTATAAATATTGTTTAAAAAAATCAGTAAAAAATTTGCCCCTGTAAAAAATGTTTTGGGTCTGCCACTGTTTCTATATTGAAGCGCGTCAAACATACATTTCAATATTCAAATATAATTAATATACAAAGTTGAATATAATATAAAAATAACTATAATTCATGTTAAATTAAAATAAAAAGTAACAAAATAAATAAAAAATATATTTATGTAATTATCGTATATACAGTTTTATCAAAATAATAAAATATTTTTGGAGAAAATAAACATGTTGTTGTCTAATTTGAACACTATAATAATTAAATAAATGGTATAATTGTTGCTTTCCATTAAGTGGGGATTCCAACTTCTCCTGGAAAAGACACTACATGGGTTTTGGAGTGGAATGACCATTCACACTTCTTCTTGGAATGAGCATTCCCGTGGAAAGATCATTCCCACTTTAAATTGGCCAACCAAACGCTGGAATGGAAAGAGAAGCTGGAAAGGCCATTCCATTCCAACGTTCCAAACACGCTCTAGATTTATTTTTGTTTATATATCTTTGAGCATCAATCATTAAAAAGTGAGAGTTTTTTTATTAGAACGACCTATTTTTAGCAGAATGATCATCACATGTCATGATTTTTGGGGGAGAATTTTTTGTGCAAAGACGAATTCCCCAAATCCGTCTTTGGCTGACGTGTCGACATTTTTTAAACGTTAGTCAAAAACGGATTCCTCAACCGTCTTTGATGAAAGACGTATTTGAAGAATCCGTCTTTGACCCAACAAAAGTTCCCCCACTGCTTCTTCTTCCACATGTTTAACATAAGTAAAAAAACATAAACCCTACATTGCCCCTACATCTCATTCGCGCCCACCCCCATTCATCTGATCAGCCTGCTGCCGCCAGCGCTTATCCTTTCCATCTCTCCATCTTCTCTTCAAGGTAAATTCATTTTTTTAAAATTTATCTATCAATTACACTTATAATTTTGTTTCTAATTCAATTATATGTTTAAATTTTGAATTTTTTTTTCAATTTTTGATTTTGCATTGTAATATTAAGTAGCGGTTACTTTTTATTATTACATGGAAGATGTGCCTATGACACCTGCTCCAGTCCATCATGGCCCTCCGAACAAAGATGTTTTATACCAATAGTGTGATAACCGTTCCAGCACTATATGGGACAGTAGAAACAAACTCATACTATATACCCCTTATATTTCATCCATTGTGCCAGCCAGTATTGACCAGCTCATAATAAAGAGAGCAACAAAGCGTTTATCAATTTAATAGATATAATAGGATTTGGCGGCTTAAGTCAGATTAGTAGTATTCAGGTTGATCATGCCTTAGTGACTGCCATAGTAGAGAGATGGCGCTCGAGACCTACACTTTCCACTTGCCTTATGGAGAGGTTACCATCATCTTGTCGGACGTTGGAGTTCTTTTTGGACTGACAATAGAACGTGAACTTGTAACTTTAAGCCAGGTTGTGAATTACAACCTAGAAACTCGGAGGCAGTATGTTCATGATTCATTGGGGTTTATGCCTAGCGAGCGCTCTTTTAAGGGAAATGCCCATCATGAGAATGAAGTACTTTTACATATTATCAGGTTGCCCGATGATGCTACCGGGGAGGTAGTGCATCAAAAGGTTAGGGCATTGCTTTCTATACTGACAAATATTTTACTTTTCTCAAATAAGTCTGCCTTTAGATTACATCTTTGCTACATCCTATTATTTTGAGATTTGGAGGAGACCCGTAAATATTCCTAAGGCAGCGAAACCCTAGCATACATATACCGGCAAATGTGCATTTCGTCCATGACGGAATCAAATGATATTAGTGGATGCTTCTTGCTCATTCAGATATGCCCTACTACTTTAGTATTTTTTGAACAATTCTTGTTGTGTGCTTTTTAAAAAAATATTTAACTGGTTACATTATTTCCTTAGTTGTGGGTATGAGTGCGATTGAGCATTTTCCGACCTTTCAATCATTCTCTTCAACGGCTTTCGTTTCCTAAACGTGCCGCATTCAGGAAGAATTTTTTTTTTTTTTTTTTTTATCTCTTTTAGCCTCAATCTTTCAAAATTGAGAGTTTTTCCATTAGGGTGACCTATTTTTGGTAGAATGGTTATCACATAGCATGGATTTTGGGGGGAGGAACTTTTTTGGCAATCTGTATTCGACCCAATAAAAGCCCCATACATCTTCGCTGCGCACCCCACGCCCCCCCCCCACCCCCTCCCCTCCCCTTCCCCAATCCATTTGATCAACCTGCCGCCGCTCATCCTCTCCATCTCTCCAGCTTCTCTTTAAGGTAAATTCATTTTTTTTTTAATTTCGTTATTCTTATTTTCCTTTTATCAATTGCACTTATAATTCTGTTTAGAATCAATTCTAGGTTTAATTTTTGAATTTTATTGATTATTTGTTAATTGTTTTGATCAATTATTGCATATTATTTTATGTTACAAATTTTGTGATATATATATCGTATTTATTTTTTAATTTGTGTGTTTAATTATGCCTATTTTTATATTTAAATACATGTCTTAATTATTGAATTATGTTAGTTTGAATTTTATTTTTATTTTTGAATTTGCTTTAGTAATTTAATTGTTTATAAAATTATAATTATTTTTTTCTCCTAACTGTTTGGTTTTTTTATTAAATTTCTGATAATTGTTTGTTTCTCTAATATTTCTAATATTTATATTTTATTATTGAATTTCTAAATTTTCTGTTTTAATATTTTGATTTTCTTGATATTTATTTTGGCGTTTATGGAATTTTATTTTTAATTTTTAATTTTGCATTAAATGTTAAGTAGCAGTTATTTTTTTTATTTTGTATTATTACATGGAGAATGTGTCTATGACACCTGCTTCAGTCCATCCCGGCCCTCTGATCGAACTTAGATGTTTTATATCATTTGCATGATCAGCGCCCTATGGGACGATCGAAACAAACTTAGACTTGATAACCCTTAGATTTCATTCGTTGTGGCAGCTAGTATTAGCCAACTTATAATAAAGAGAGAACAACAAAGCGGTGATCAATTTAATAGATGGAATAGGATTTCGCAGCATAAGTCAGATTTGTACTATTCATGTTGACCATGTCTTAGTGTCTGTCCTAGTAGAGAGATGGTGCCTCAAGACCTACACTTTCCACTTGCCTTGCAGAGAGGTGACCATCACCTTGCAAGACGTTGGTGTCATTTTTGGACTACAAATAGAAGGCGAGGGTGTAACTTTAGACGAGGTTGTGAATTACAACCTGAAAACTTAGATGCAGTATTTTATGATTTGTTAGGTTTTATGCCTAGTGAGCGTTCTTTTAAGGCAAATGGCTTAAATAAGGGTGAAGTACTTTGATACGGTACCAACCTTGGGGCTGCCCAAGTCAAAGGAGCACACACATCGACTAAGCACGGGACTTAGAACAAGGGATGTGAAGCAACTATCTACATCATTGACCCGAGTTCTAAAGTATAAAGAGGATGCTAAGTTACATCTAGGAATGTTGTACAAGTCAGCCTCTCAAGTTAACAAGTGTACAATTAGGCCCTATCAAGCAAAGAGGCTAAGAAGGGTATTTTAGTAATCATACAAGATGACGAGGGATTGGACAGCTTTACAACAGTTTGGTAGAATGGTCATAACCTTCGATCCAGTTATCCAATGGAGCTGATTCCAGTTGCATATTAAAGATAAGAGGCAGATCTACAACTTTCATGAAGATCACAAGATCAGATTCTGCATTCTTAATATCTGAAATCGTCGTACAAGTTGGCCCAACAAGCTGTCCAGAATTGGGACGAATTTAAAGGGCATTTTAGTCTTTTTATGTACAATTAAAGTCTATTCTAGACTTTAATTATTTTCAGCATATTATTTACTATATTTAGACTTAATTTCGTGTATAGCAAGTAGTTGCTATAATAAAGGACATGTTTCCATGTGTTAGTTTTGTTTTAGGAAGTTTACTTAAGTTAGGATTCAAGAGTCTTACCTAAAGTAGGACTCTTCCTTTATTGTTGCTTGGAACCGAAATCTTCATTCTATTTAAGAGAGATTTCGGCCAAAATAATATTTACGTTAGATATATTGATATTTTGGTAAGGTTATTCCTTAGCTTCTCGTGTTTGAACTTCTATATAGAATTCATTCATTCTTGAGTTACTGTATCAACAAGTTTAGTTTCTCTTGTTGTGGTGTTTCAGCCTCCATTGTTAATTAGCCATCCTTAGTGTTGCGTTGATTAAATTCCCTTAGAAACTAGTTCGAGAATTGAAGAAAGATCGGGCTCAAATTTAAGTCGAACCTCACGGTTCTTCATCATACTTTCACATATTAGCGATAGGTTGTCTGATGATACTACGAGGAAGCAATGCATTAGAGGGATGGGGCATTGTTTTTTTTTAATCCGGATAGGCAATTTACTTTTCTCTGTTAAGTTTGTCTCTATATTACATCCTCGCTACTTCCTATTACTCTGAGATTTGGAGGAGACCCATAGATATTCCTGGGATAGTGGAGTCCTAGAATACATATATCAGCATATGTGCATTTTATCCAAGACGGAATCAAAGGACATTAGTGGTTACTACTTGCTCATTCAGGTACGCATTACTACTATATTATTTTTTGAACAATTCTTGTTGCTATGTGTTTTTAAAAAAAAAAATATATATATATATATATATATATATATATATATATATTTAACAGATTACGGTTACTTCCTCAATTGTGAACATGGGAGTGATTGAGTATTTTTCGGCCTCTTAACCGTGCCATTCCACGACATTCTTTTCTCGAGGGTGCCGCATTCGGGGCTAGATGGAAGGACCGAAAGGATATGTAAATTGCTCATGCCCACCAATTGCTTGTGTTCAGGGACCAATTGGATGGCATGAATGCTCATCAATGGGTTATTAATTCTTTTATGTTGTTTTTTACTTTGAAATCTATGTTCTACACTTAGTTTTTTTTTTCTAAATTCAATGATTGTTAATTTATTTGTGTAGTTTGTTTGCCTACCTTACCCTGTGGAGGTTGTCAATGTCGTGATGGCTCGGGAGCCTTCATTCTGCGAAGTATTTCTTGCTTGTGTCCCCCTGATATGCTTTGAGATTATCGAGCGTCATCATCAAGATAGAGTGATGAGACAATTCGGATATGATCAAATGATATCAGGGCCGGCTCAAACTCGGTGAGTTGATACTGCTCACAGGGGTGATATCCACATAGTCAACCTTTAGGGAAAGACGACCACTAACTGGAAGAGTCGACACCAAGTGTATATTGATCTTTGTGACGATAGATGGCACTATCAGACTATGGCTCTCCCATATCCACCAGTTCTGTTTCTATACCTCGAGAGGATTACATAACTTGGTACCGGAGATTACTGTATTATTGCCGTCTCAAAGGCAACGTAACCAAAAGTTGGGATATTCATTTTCCCTGGCTTGTTTCTCATAAGCCTCAGAAGAATTGCCTTGGAGTAGTCCTAGATTTCTTCACTCTCAAATATTAAATCCTTTGTCAAGGAGTCCTTCTTTAGTTAACTTAACACTTCGATTAAGAACAATAGGTTTAGGGTTCAACACTGCCCCGATATTAATATTTTTTTAATGTATATTAATTTTCTGCTTTCACCTAGTGGATTAATCTGCAATTACTTCTGTGATTTGGCAGTCAAAAAATTAGAAAGGGTACCAATTTACTTCAATAATAAAATTCCAAGAAAAAGTTCACCTCATTATTACTTTTTACTCCTTTTCTCTTTATTACTACCTACTTGCATTCTGCTTCATATTTTGTTAAGATGAAAATGATCCATTTCAGTAAAAGTACTATGATAATCCTTTCCAGTGAGAATTTTTGTGATAAACTCTTTGTGCCTGAAACTAAAACTCATAAGCTGTGGCAAAATACTTTCAAAATACATCCCTAAAATAAAATTGAGTGCAGGGTCTTCGTACCCGAAGAAGTAAAACATTTGATATTCAACACAAGGATGAAATCCGTACTTTTAGGTTGAGGGCGAAAAACTGCAACAGTATGCTGCACAAAATATTGGGGAGAAATTAATCAAATATTTCAAACTGCATATAAAATTTACTATATCTAGTAGTATTTTTAAAAGGGTAAAAAGTGTTCACGTCCCCTAAACTTTTTTTGATTTTGATTTTGATTTTTAACCTTTAACTAAAAAACGCAAAGTCCTTGACCCTGAACTTTTATGGAGTGTTAATATTTCCTCTTCCATCCAATACCACCATTAAATCTAACGGAATAGCAACATGTGACTCTCACATGACTTAATTCATTAACATTTTGAGAAAAATACCTAAAAAAATTCAAAATGGGTTCAGAAAAATGCACCAAAATTTTCCTAATATTTTTTTGGTAAACCTATTTTGTTATGAATTTCTCAAAAAATTTCAAATAACATGAGAATGGACCAAACACATACTACTAGTGTATATATATATTACAGAAAATGACTATATTTTTCTTTAAGCAGAAAAGATCAAGATAAATGTTTTGACGGGGTGCTATGTATTTTAGATTGTTCACTGATTTTTTACAATAAAATAAGTTGATTACCTTTTAGCTGTTTTCTTATCCCATTTAGAATTTTTTTTAGGTCATAATTTATTTTTTCTTAAAATACCCATAATTTAAGTCATGTGAGAGTCACATTTTGCTATTCCGTTAGATTTAACGGTGGAATTGAATGGAAAGGGAAACATTAACACTCCATAAAAGTTTAGGGTTAAGGACTTTGTATTTTTTAGTTCAGGATCAAAAACCAAAATCGAGAAAAGTTTAGGGAACGTGAGCACCTTTTACCCTTTTTAAAAATGTCGGGGGCTGTCTTCGTCACTGATTCAACAGAGTACAGAAACTAATTTGAATGCCAGTTCAAAGTGAAGGAAAAGGAGGAAAATGGTAAGTTTGAAATAGATCTGAACATCCAGTTTGGACTCCTTGGTTTATCCATAACATTACAGCTTCTCATCTATCTTCATTATAGGAGGTTCAACACCAAGGTTCTTGCAGTGCAATAGTAGGGGTTGGTTCTAGTCGTCCCCGCCTCCAGTAATATTAATGAAATTATCACATAAAATGGTCAGTTGCCTTTTAAAGTTCTTCCGAACGTACAACTAGTTATTTATAGATATAAGACCAAGAATGATAAGAAATAACCTGCCAGTTGCTTTAAGGTGAAAAACAGAGACAAAGCATCATCAAAGAGATATTTCGGACAGGCACTATGGTCCTAACAAAGAAAGCAAGGATCTTGTCTCTTCCCATAATAGAAAGCTTAAAAGGACATTGAGGTGCATAGAAACAAATATGCAGAGATTACCTACAATAAAATAGGAGAAAGAATTTAAGAGTTTCCTAAATGTCAATCGAAAAAGTAATCCGTTATCAAACTATCGCGACTCTGACAAGTCATATGACGCCCTCAAACAAGATACCAGCGGGATCTGACTTGTATAGTTAAAATTACAGTTAACAACGTATGATTCTTTCTTGTTTTTGGTTTCTTCGTTTGTTTTTTATGTCATTTCTCCGAGTACAACACCTGGGCTCAGATACTAACACGGGGAAAAGAGAGATATACCAATGCATAGGCTAGACACTAGGAATGCAGAAGAAGATACACATCCGACTTTCCCTTTTTCTTTTCCTGAGAGGGAATGTCGAATAATATTCATTAGGTAAATGAGCTTCTAGAGTTGTAGTTGCATAGGTTGGGCACGAAGCCATCCAGACCTTTTAGCTACAACCTAACCCTATCTGGGCTAGGTGAAGTGGTCCGTTAACGAGACCTTTTCACAAAGGAAAATTCAAAAGCAAACCTTAGGAGCACGTTCTGATGCTATCAACTATAACTATAAGGTCCAGGAGTAAAGGTCTTCATCCTTAGTTTTAAAATGCGCGAGGCGAACCGAAGCGATGAGGGTCCGAGGCGACGAGGCGAACTTTCGAAGCGAGCACCTAATGGACGCAAGGCGTAATTCTTTATAAAAATACTTATATATTGGAGATGGTGATGAATCTTGATTCAGAACAAGGTATGGGTAAAGAGATTAGGAAAAAAAATAGCGAAGAGAAAATAGATACAGCTTCTTGTATCGTGAGAATTTTTTTTTTTTTGAAATATTTGTTTTTCTTTTTTTCTTTTTTAAAGAGAGGGGTCTGGCTGGTTCAGACTTTAAAAAAAGATTAAAAAAAAAAAAAGAGAGAGAGAGAGAGGGGTCCGGTCAAAAGAGAGAGGGGGTTTAGTCAACAGACCATTGATTCAAAAGAGAAAAAAAAAAGAAAATAAAATCAATGGTCCAGATTCTTCCTCTCTAAAAAAACCCTAAAGCCTGTTCTTCTCTATTATCAAAAGAAAACCCTAGAGCTTCTCTACAAAAACCCTAGAGCAGCCGCCGCCCATCTCTTCCTCTCAGAAAAAAATCCTAGCAACCCATCTCTTCTTCTTCTCTCTATTCAAGATCACCAGTCAAAAAAAATATATATATCTGAGGAGAGAGGATAGAAGAAGAGAGACAGAAGAAGAAGAGAGAGACCGGCTGGAGAAGAAGAAGAAGAGAGACAGAAGAAGAGAAACATACCTGGTGCTCTCTACGACTCACATCGGCCGCCTCGCCTCAGCCTCGCCTCGCCTCATGGAGACCACCTCGCCTCAGACCTCGGAGGCATTTTCATGGCTGCCTCACCTCGCCTAGAGCCTAGGCACGCTTTTTTAAACCCAGTCTTCATCTATGCTAATTTATATACCAAGCATTTCCACATTCAATTAAATGCATGCTATTCATCATGTTGGTTTTCAGCTATGTTACCTAGACTCAAGTACAGGTGTCAGATACAGACACATATTTAGGTGTCAAATACTTATACCTTTAAAAGTAGGGATACGGGGCCACTTCTAGAAATTCGCATACAGGTACATGGATACCGCAATAAGTAAAATAAAAATTTTTTAAGAGTAGTGACTTATTTTGTCACGTTAATACAGAGCAAATAGTAAACATGAAAAAATCGCTTCAAAGTTCTAAACATGAAAGCTACGGCTACCATGGTCTAAAAGTTCAATCACCGCCTTTGATATCTTCCTAACTATAGAGATAGTGTGTAAGATTACCATTACAGATGCACCTAGTCTCGATTAAAGTACCCAATATTTTTTTACCATATCCAACAAGGATCTCACACCAGACAGGGAAAACTAAAGCGTCCAGGTAACATAGGTTTTCAGCTCTTTGATCCTTGGAAACACAACCAATTAAGGTGCCATATTTACATGGTCGTTTTACTTTTCTTTTGGTAGAGTTACATTCAAGTTGAAGCTGGCTAAGAATGTTACTCTTGCTTTCCATATTAGCAACTAAACGAAAATTTTGCAATACCAATTCAGCTTGTAATCCCTTAACACAAATGGGGACAGCCGGTACGTTTAAACATGTAAATCTTCTTTTTTCCTTTGCTGCCCCCTCCCCACACATTCTTGATCGAAAAAACACAATCATTTCTTATTACTTAATGATAAAAGAAACAGGTAAATGTAATTATGTTACAGCTACTTGAAGTTATTTATTAACTTTAAACTACATAATACTCAATAAAAGCTACATACGAGAGCAAATGAAATGATATGCAGCCAAGAGTTCATTCGAACCACGAGAAAAAAAACACTGGCAATAGCAATCAAAGAGCAAAATTACCATATGTTCTTGGAGAGCAAAGGGGCCTCCACTTTATCCGTTTTGATTTGCTGGTACCGAGGAATCAAGAGCCAAATCTTGAAGCTCCTTACGTTGGATATAGTTATGCAAAATTGTGAGCCTAGCTGTCTCAAAGGCAAAGTAACCCAAAGCTGAGAAACAAGCACTATGAAGAACTCTTGGCCCCATTCCGCGGGTAAATCCAACCCACCCTTCTTCCTTCAAAATCTGTCTCACAGTAGACGAAACACCACCATACATTGCTTCTGCAACCTTATTCACGGCATCACCATGAACCTGAGTCATCAATCTTGTCTTAACCACATCCAGAGGAGTTGTCAATGAAGCCGAAATAGCCCCAGCCAACGCCCCGCAACAAACACTTTGTAAAGGCTCCAAATTACCCTTCTCTGTTTTCTTTAATACAGCAGCTTTCAAGTATTCAAATGATGAATAGCTTAAAACCCCAGCAGGTAAATTCCTCAGTAATGTAGCACTATAACCAGCATAAAGCCCCAAAATTCCATCTTTCTCCAAAATCCTTAATAAAACCTCCCAAGACCTTCCCTTTGCACCAGCCTGCATTCTCTGAGTAATCAATTCCTTGGGAACCATTATAGCAGAAGAAACTATGTTCCCCATTGCCCCAGCAGTAGGAGGGATCAATACAGCAGGATACTGAAATTTTGACAAAATTGACTTCCCAAATTCACAAGTACCAAAATACACAGCAGAAGAAGCAGTTGAACCAACAATTACAGCAGAAACCCCACTGTAAAAACCAAGAATTCCCTTATTTTGGAAAGTCTTGACAATGGCATCAATTGCTCCACTGTAAATTTCAGATGCCCCTTTTGTCTGAAGCTTAGTTTTGATGGTATCAAGCGGGTGTAAACAAACATAAGTAAATGCCCCAGCAATCCCACCAGCACCAGCACCAATTAAAGCTCTTTCAAGAACAGATAAATTCTTG
Source organism: Vinca minor (assembly GCA_026122235.1). Taxonomy (NCBI): domain Eukaryota; kingdom Viridiplantae; phylum Streptophyta; class Magnoliopsida; order Gentianales; family Apocynaceae; genus Vinca; species Vinca minor. The sequence goes on from JAOCZM010000081.1 coordinate 192,610, forward strand.
AACAAGGCCTGGACTTTAGGAGAACCTCTTGTAGCCGGTTTTAGCAAATTCTGAGAAGTGGGTTTTTCTGGGATTTTGGTTTCAGATTGAAGAGAAAGAGAAGTTGAGCCAAATTTAAGACTCTTTCTGTAATAATTACCATTTTTTCTTGTTCTAGCGGGGTTTGTGAAATGGTGGAAAGATGAGGAAGAAGAAGAAGAAGATAAAATGGCAGAATTGAGATTGTTGAAGAGGGAATTGAAATCTTGGATTGTGATTTTTGAGTGTTGTGAATTGGAAGAGAGGAGACTCAGAGAACTCTTATTGATTGGGTTCTCCATTGTTGGTTGACACCTCTCCTAGGGATTCCAGGCCATGGATGCCTTTGGGACTTTATATTCTGATTTGATCCAAAAGGACCTTTTTGGGCTATGGGCTGATACCAGTCTGTAAATTGGTTGTATTTTTTGGGTCATGGGTGCTTATAATCGGGTCCGATATTAGGCTTTGCAAAAAATAATTGTCCAGATTTTATTTTTTCTTGTTATGATATGAAATATGAGAAAACATTCCTATATATACATAAATTATTTTTTCTTTTCTCTTTTTGTCAGTAAACTTGTATTCTAACTCTTTATATACCTAAATTATTTTCGAACTACCTATTATTAAGTATCAAATTAGTGTAAAAACTTGTCATTTTCAGCCATTTTGAGCACGTGTTCTGTACATGTTTATCAGTCTTAAGGGTACTTTATCAATTTAAGTCCTTAACACCTGGGAATATGGGACGTAACAAGTGACTAAAAGTGGCAGAAAACCAGTAGTTTTACACTAATTTGACAAAACAGTAGTTTGAAAATAGTTTCTGTGAAGAAAGGGATAAAGTAAAAGTTTACTAATAAAAAGATAAAAGTAAAAATTGTTTATGTATATATAGAGAGCTTTTCTCTATGAAATAATATCTTGTTCGAATTGGATATTAATATTTCACTTGCATAACAATTAACAAGAGTAATTTGATAATGAATAAGTTACAATAATATTATGCATATAAACGGTCAATTTTGATTTGGTAATTTAGTTATTTAGTTTCACTACCAATAATACCCTTAAATATTTATTGATATTGCAAAAGAAAAAACTATTCTCTAATATTACTTCCCCTTGAATAGTTATAGATACCGCACAAAAAAACAACTAATCTCTAATTCTACTTCTAATTTTTTTTTATAAAGATGTTTTTTTTTAAAAAAAAATTATTTATTGGGGGAGGGGACCTATCTATTATAAGAAATTGGTGATTCAAGAAGAGGGGAGGGAATTTGAACTCATGACCTCTACGTCACGAGGCCTCAGCATTGGCCACTAGACCAATACCTCATTGGCACTTCTAAATTATTAAAAAGTGTTAATGAATATTATTCTTAAAATTTGTTATTGTAAGATAATCTCAAATAATTGTTTCAATTTATTTTTTATGAACATTATCAGTCATCGAAATTTATTGCTTGAAGTCACAATAAATTCTTTCAAAAGTATTCTAATTAATTAATAATTTTCAAATAAAATTGAACTAAATTTAGGCATCGAAGTAATAAATGCAATAAATGATTTAACCAAAAAAATAAATCTAACTAAATTCAGGCATCGAAGTAATAAATGATTTAACCATCTGATGCCGAGTAACCTCAACTCCGGCCGGCTGACAGTTAATCTGTCAGAACTGGTATGTGTGAAGGAGAATTTTAGCTTAAATTCATAATGAATGGAAGAGAGAAATGTTATGATTGGTAGTTAATGAATACGTAAAGTAACGTCGTTTTGAGTAAAACGACACAAACTCCTCTAATTAGAGACTTTTTCTGGCTTTTGCTCAAATGGGTAAGTATGAGAAAGGGAAGTTGAGTTTAGCTGAGCTGAGCTGAGCTAAAAGAGAAGTTGAAGATGATGATTTACTGAAGAAGAATCTTGCATTGACATTGTTGATTCCTCGTGAATGCAAGTACAAACTAAGGTGGAAGGAGTAAATCAACTTTGGGATCTAAATCGTGTATATATATATATATATATATATATATATAAAGTTGAGACTAAGCTCTTAGTGGAGTCGACACGTGGCATATTATAGGCTATTCTTCAATACAAAACTTACACGTGACATTTGGAGTATTGATTATTTCCTTGGACATTGTACCCTATTAGTTAATGACATAAATAGAATTTTTAGGTAACTTTGAAGCTAAACTATTAAGCAAAATAGTTCATGTTACCTATAGTTATAGTAGAATAGCTAATAGTTATAATATTTTACCTCTTTATATAGAGTTTTTTTCTTAGTCTCTAAGATTAGAACAATAAATTCTTTGATTATATTAAATTGAATGTATTAATATGGAGAAATGAAAAGTCTCTTCTTTTATGGTTATCATTCTATTTATAATAAAATTGAGGTGGAAGTCTGTGGAGTCGATACGTGGCATATAGTAGGCTATCCTCCAATACGAAACTTACACGTGGCATTTGGAGCATTGATTATTTCCTAGGACATTGTACCCTATTAGCTAATGGCATAAATAGAATTTTTAGGTAACTATGAAGCTAAACTATTAAGCAAAATAGTTCATGTTAGCTATAGTTATAGTAGAATAGCTAATAGTTATAATATTTTACCTCTTCGTATAGAGTTTTTTCTTAGTCTCTAAGATTAGAACAATAAATTCTTTGATTATATTAAATTCAATGTATTAATATGGAGAAATGAAAAGTCTCTTCTTTTATGGTTATCATTCTATTAATGTTCATTAGGTATATAAAACTATTATCCGTATTTAATTATGAAATTATACATATTCCACACATATATGATTAGCTTTAAAAAATTTACTCCTGATTACTATTTATATAAATTCATGTATCGTGAAAATTAATATCCATCCATTCCCATTTAATTGTCGTTTAGTAGATTTATAGGTATCCAAATTAATTTTCATTTAAGGATCTTTTATTAGTTGTCAACAATTTATTCCAATTATACCCTCGACATTTATTTTGTTTGTCGCCTCTATCATCCCTATTTTTTCCTTTCTTTGCTTATGCTATAGAAGAGAAAGGGGTAATATAATGACAAGTTCCTTAATTTTCTAAAATTGTATAAAGAGTATATTTAGGAATGGAGGGAGTAATAGATATTATAATTATTTTATGAATTTACTAATGTATAGAGTTAAAAACATGAGCAAGAAATTTTCCTACATAAATTATTTGTGGAAGAGAAGCCGAATTTTTTTTATCATGATTACACGCTAACATGTATGCATAAGAAAGTGAAAGAGAATGTAAAGCAATTTAATGGTTATTTAATAAAAAGTGAGGAAGAAGAAAAATAACCTTCTAGATGGATAAATATTACGAAAAATATGAAAATTCGTATCTTAAATACATAAGTAATTATAGTATATGTATTTAAGACAATAATCATAATTATATATAAGTAACTAAAAGAAAATGAAAATTGAAAAAAAATGGATTTAATCAAATAAAAATAAAACAAATCATTTCCCAATATGATTATTTTCCTATTGAAAGACTATTGAAATTCTATAACAATAAACTCTAATAATTAAAATTTTTAAAAAAAATAGATTTCAAGAAACCATTCCTATTTTCAAAGAAAGGAATTTTCATATTCTAAACAACAAATTATAATGACTATTTAAATCTATATATAATATAAAGTTGGAGTAGAAGTTTGAGGGGGCGACACGTGGCGCGTTGTAAGATCAAGCCCAATCAAAATTTTCATGTGACATTTGTTATTAATTTTCCCCACGAATTTATTGCTCCATTAGCTATTAATTTCAGTTTCAATCATAAATTCCTATAGAGATGAAAAGTTGGATCACAATTGATAACATCAATTTATGCAACAATTATGATTGAAATAAGTATCTTGGAAGTTACAAGAAAACTTGCACTATCTTCATAATTATGGAACAATTAATCTAACATTAATAACTTAATTAAAAATACTTTTCCAATTATTCGTTTTCAAAAGTTCATAGTAGTAATAGATATCATTCGCATTGATGAAATATATAAGAGTTTTAGAAATTTGAATAGTCTCATTGATAAATACATGTACTCATGCTATTGAATACCATTTAGGAAATTCATTAAGTTGAATTATAAAATGAATAATGATTTATCTAATAAGCTGGGAAAAAACTATTCAACAACCTACAAGTATCTATATAAAGACAGAAATATCAATAGAAATAAATTGTGAAAATGCCCATAGCTACAAACATGAACTATTGTATGATAGGTAATGGATGTAAACAACAGTAGGAGACGACATATTTAAAAGGGAAAAACGGGGAAAATGAACTCAAAATACTTGGAATTCCAAGCGGCAATGAGAACATAAATTACTAAAGGACTTAGGAACTGATTTGTAGACAAATTTATTTCAAGAAAAAAAAAAGGGAAGTCTCAACAGACATTTTGCATTGCCAATTAGAGTAGTTGTAATCCATAGCAATCCAAAAAGGCAGAAGGTTTAGGCGAGGGAATCAATCAACAAGCGAAGAACGTTTGTTGTATCTATATCCAATATTTTTTTTTTTATATATTTGTCGTCTATCTTTTAGTTGTTATTTGTTTAATTTTGCTCTTTTTTTTACACTGATTCAAGTCAATTGGCATGCGGGTGATCAACGACAAAAAGTAAAAAATCGATGTCTGGCACTGTGAGTAAATTTTGTAAAATTTATCATAGATTAGTATTTCAATTACTGTTTTATACATAGATAAGTAGAGAAGTACGAGTATGAAAAGATTCTTCAAACTTACACCAAAAGATAGTAATTACGCATTTTCAATTACTTTTAATTTTGAATTGCAGACGGGCACTTCAAGAGTGGAGGAGTTAAGCATGATAGGTGATTGCAGATAGTTATTGAAGAGCAGCTGCCTCTTTTCTGTTCTTTTTTTGTATAGTATGTTTTTCTGATAAAACTCGCTTATCTCATCTCTCTTCTTTTCCCTTTGTGACGTTAGAGACAACCCTGTCTTCTTCACTCATTTCTATTTCTCTCTTTACACATATATTGGGCAGTAATGAAAAATTTGCGTGTAAGTTACATAATTTTTTAATTAGTCAATCTTCTTGATTTAATTCCAGTTTTTAAAATTTTGATCACCATATTTGGTCATTTGTGATGAGATTTCAATTGATACGATTATTCTTGAAAATTCCAGAGAAATAGATTCATTGAATTAGGACAATTGTACCGTAATTCATGGGACTAGACTTCAAAATGTGATTAGAACATAGAAAATTGGCAGGGAATTTCTCAAATATTTTAGAATTTAATATGTGCCTAACAAGTTGATGTATAGAAGCAAACAACAAAAAATTACAAGGTTAACCTTGTCTCTTTTTTTCCTCCTATTCTTTGGCAGACATAGATACCATGCACATGATCTATTATATGTTACTTATACATTGTGGCTTGAATTTAGAGGAAAAAATTGGGGTTTTAAAAGATATTTATATGTTTGTTGTTGCTTAAGTTGATCGAATCAAAAGGTACCTCAGTACAAGGGGAGATTCTAGCATATGACTCTTTTATTACTACTGTTTTAGTAAAGTTTTTCCAAAATAAATAAATAAATGAAAAATTCCACTCTATATTGAAGTTATTAACTGTCTTCCATTTGATTATGACTTCTTTGCCGGGATCTTTAGCATTTGTATTAGGATAAGATTTTTAGAAATCTTTCAATGGAGAATGGAAATTAAAATTAATGGAAAAAGAAAATTATTATAAAAGGAATTATCTTATAATGGTTATGAAATTTTTTATCTCTTTGGAAAAAAAAAGAGGAACTACCATCCGCGCTACGCGTGGGCTTAAAATACTAGTCCTACATATAAAAGGGAAGTTGGCGGCTGCTAAGATTCAGTATAAAGTGAAAATTATGGAAATTGAAGACTCATTTCAAATTATCTGCTCAATATTTCGATGAGAGTTTGTTTATGCTTTCTCTTGACCATTACCATTATTAGTATGATATATATGGAATGATTTCATGTTGATGTTAGTTGATGTTTAGCTGAAGTAGTGGAGGTGGTGTTCTATTTCTGATACTGTAGTCGAACCCATTATTCAGAAATGGGCATTACTCCTCTCTAGCTTTTTCCATTGGAGTCCGAGCAGTTTTGATCATCAACCAGAGCTGAAGAGTTTGTTTTCTGTTATCATTTTCATTATTATCTATTTAGTTTATCTATGGGTTAGATGTTATTATCTTGAGTAGTAGTGATTGGAATGATCTTATGATAATTTGTAATTTGATTATGAGGAGTTAGTTGAAATATATATATATATATATATATATATATATATATATATATATATATATATATATACCATCTACTTATATATTGTTTTGCTCAATTCTTGGTTCTTAATTGCTTTTTGGACATTGTTGTGTGGATTTGCTCTATAGATTTGGGTAGGATATGACACAACCCCCTGGCATACGAAAGAATAAACATTCTCCTAAAGCCCACCAACCGCCTCTCTGCAGATTTAAAAACGGCATTGGCTAACCTTTCTTCTTCTACGATTTTTCAAATTTGCTCGGACAATGTTAAGATTTAATCTGGTGTAGCCTAGCTTTTGTCCTTTTATGTTTTGCATGTCTGGCAAGTTGTTTTGCATGTCTTCTTCTTTGTGATCTCAGCTCCATAATCATCTCCCACTGATCACCCCTCATCAGCATCAGGGCGTTTAGAAACTCAGCGTTGCATCTCGAGATTCGTCGTCCTTGGCCTCCAATCTAACTTTGGCGGAGGCTTCGCATATCTAGATTGTTTTACTATTCATTATTTTTCCGACAAACTTTTCGGGCCATTTTTGTACGCAATTTTGGCACAAGTGCTTTGTTTTGTTCTTCCTCAACTACTGTCATCAAACCCTCATCGCCAACCATATTTTCTGACTGAATTATTCGATAGACCGATCAAGTCGATCGTGGGTTTGAACTTGATAATTAGTCATTATAGCCAATTACTGATAATTGGAATAACTTCTTGAATATTGTTAGAAATAATAGGCATGTATCAGGAAAATTCAACAAAATTTAACACACGTTCATATCCCCAATCAGGGTCACTAACATATAACAATTATCTATAACAATGTGTCGACAAGGCCTAGTAATTCCAAAGTAATAAATCAACCAATATAGAGAAAATACTTGAATCGGAAGAAATTACTATATATAAGAAACCCAAAGTGTATTTGATGAACTAACTCAATCACCGATTGAAGTCGGGTTTGTCTTCAAGAAGTTATTTGCCCACTTACCACCGTGAAATGTTACTACGACTTCTTGCAAGATAAGGCGTTTCGAGATCATCGTCGGCTCGATCACCTCAAAAGCTTCTTACTCGTTGGATAAATTCCAAGATATAAATAATAAAATATGGAATAAATGAATTTTAGCGAGAGTTGAAAATTTTGCGATAATTTTTTGTGGCACTGTAAGATACATATATCTAATTACAAACCCTTTTTTTAGGTTTGGACCAATCATATACTCCTAAATAATCATTATAATCTTCTGGGAGTTTTGTGTTTTTTAATTAAACTAAAAAAAATTGAATTGTTTACTGTTTAGAATATTTTGTGTTTATTAATTTAATGAAAACTAATTCTTTTCTTAATTAGATTCAAATTTAACCACTCCTAAAATCTTATCTTAATTATATATTATATATCACTAACTTCCGATACAAATTTATTATCCCTGTCATTACTCAAACACACCACGCCTGATTTCAATCCACATCTCCCTCCCTCAAAATCATACTCTCTCCATTCTTCAATATAGAACGTTTAGGATATTTTGAAAAAAATTAAGGAATTTAAATAAATAGTAATATTTCCACCACAATTCCAAGAATACCCCCTTCCTCCATCTCTTTTACTTTTCCAATAAAAGATATGCTCGGGGAGTATAATTGGAATAAATTATTGACACCTAATAAAAAGACATCTAAATGAGAATTAATTGGGAATGGAGGGAGTTAACATATTCCAACTTCTCACTAAAATCTTCTATTATTTGTTTTCACCGGCTCTTCAATTCTAGACTTAGAGAAGACATTCCCAATTTCGAACAATTTTTTCTCACTTTTTTTCTTTCTATTCTTCTAATTTTTAATTATCATCCATGGATTATTTTGATTTGTAGGCTCACATTATACAATACGAAACTGAATAAAAAAAATAATAATTCTAATTACATCGCTCATGCCGTGTGATATGAAGCTTGAAGATGTAGAATCGTTTATGGTCAATTTTCCATGTTATTGTAATTGTAATTTTATTTCTTTTGTGTTACTTAACCATCTTATTTATTTATTTATTTGGACTAATATATTTGAGTTTTGTATTAGAATTGTCGTCTCCACAATAATCTTCAGAAGTCATATATTCGATACACTTAAACTTTCAAGGTACTAGATGTAAATGCTTCCATTTTTTTTTAAAAATAATCTAGTACTCACATTTTATTTTTATTTTTATTTTTGTTCATTTTTCATGGTTGATTGTAGCACAATGGGACGAGCTTCGTATTGGTCTAAGAGAAATTGGTTAGTTCTAAAGTTTTTCTGTCTATCTCTTTTCTTCAATACTTTTGTTTAATTTTTTTGTATAATTTGTTTTGTATGTTACATTTTGTTCTTAAATATATTTTTCTAGATTGATGGTAGCACAATGGCATCGAGTTCTTGAGTATATACAATTCTAAAGCTTGTATGTTATCTTTTCTCTTTTATGTTTTTTAACATATATAATTTGTTTTATCTTACATTTTGTTCTCAGATATCAAGATTATTTTCATGCTTAATGCTTATCTACAGGGACGAAGTTAGGAATTTGTTGTTGGGGGAGGCAGTGGCGGAGTCAAAAAAATTTCTTTGGGGTACAATTAACATTGATAAAATAAATTCATAAAAGCATATAAACATTGGCGGAGCCAAAAAAAATTTTTGATGAGAAGGACTCTCGAGAAGAAAAAATAAATATTTACAATGGAAATTAAAATATATATCATGTTTGATTGTTGAATCCAAAAAGAACAAGCTTGAATAAAAAGGCCCCAAAGACCTTTTTTGTATGATTAGACCAAAATAAAAGGCCATTTAGAAATATTATGGGTATTAGAGATGAAGTTGGAGGAAACATGAAGGGCTTATTATTAATGTGAACGAATTTTTTTTTATTTTTGATAAAATCTTATATTATATAATCTATTAGTAATTATGAATTTTTTGATGAAATTTTATAAATATTATAATCTCTTACACAATTAAGTTTGTTACAATTTTAACCAAAATTGTTAAGATATAAGTGGTGTAATTCCTATAATTCACGAACTAAAAAATCTAATTTTAAATCGTAAAGTGATTCAAAATGTTCACGGGATGAGGTGTTATAAAAACAAAACTAAAATTATAAAAAAAAATTTGTTTTTTTTTGGAAAAAGTTGGGGGGGCACCCCTAGCTCCGCCAGTGGGGGGAGGGGGGGCGAAACTGATAAAAAATTTTGGGGGCAATAAAAAAAGGCCAAAAAAATTCTTGAGGGGCGAAACTGATAAAAAATTTCAAAATACACATAAAAATTTTCAAAATACACATAAAATTTTGATAGCCCGCCCTCGCCCCCCGCCCTTCTTATCTAAATACATTAACAATTGTTATTAGTTTTGCAGAAAAAAATTGTAGTAGCCACGAACAATATGGAATGGATGAAGAGGAAAGCTGAAGCAAAAATTAGAATATGAACTCTCTTTTTTAATCTTTTAAATCTATCACTTCTTATCCGATTTGACGGGTCCTTGAGGTATAAAATAAGAAAATAAAGGAATGACGCAGAATGTAAAAATTAATGATTTATTTAAGAATTGTAGTTGAGTGGTTTGAGAGGTGAACCATGATTTTATACGTAGAATTCAAAGGAAAGAAGTGCAAGAGGCCCTTAAAAGGATGAAACCAAAGAAGGCAATAGGGACTCGATAGTATACCGATTGAGGTTTGGAAGTGTTTAGGAGAAATAGGTGTTGAGTGGTTGACTAACCTTTTTAATAAAATACTTAGAGTTGAGAAGATGCCAATAGAGTGGAGGAAAAGTACTTTGGTGCCATTATATAAGAATAAAGGAGATGTTCAAGATTGTTCAAATTATCGTGGTATTAAGCTTATGAGTCATACTATGAAGTTGTGGGAAAGGGTAATTGAGCATAGATTGAGAAAAATTGTGAGCATTTCAGAGAACCAATTCGGTTTTATACCCGGACGATCAACTATGGAAGCAATACATCTAATAAGGCAGTTGATTGAGCGTTATAGAGAGAGAAAGAAGGACCCTGCATATGGTGTTCATAGATTTGGAAAAAAGCTTACGATAAGGTTCCCCGAGAGGTAATTTGGTGGGCGATGACTAAGAAAGGTATATCTCGGAAGTATATTGATCTTATTAAGGATATGTATGAGGGAGTCAGCACCGAGTGTCGAGTTTGCGGCGGGATAAGTGAAGAGTTACCTATTACAATTGGGGTGCATCAAGGTTCGGTACTTAGTCCTTTTTCATTTACAATGGTTATGGATGAACCCGACCCAGTGTATACAAGATCCGATGCACGTGGTGCATGCTCGAGTTCTTGATGATATAGTTTTGATAGATGAGACAAGAGCGGGTGTTAATGCCAAGTTGGATGTATGGAGACAAACCTTAGAATCTAAAGGTTTTAGGATTAGTAGAAGTAAAAAGCAGTATATGGAGTGTAAGTTTAGCACTAGCGAAACGACTGAGCAAACTGTAGTAACTTTGGGTGACAAAAATATCTCGGAGAGTGAGTATTTTCGATACCTTGGTTCTATTATTCAAAAGGACTGAGAGCTTGACGGAGATGTAGCACATCGAGTTAAAGTCTGGTTGGTTGAAATGGAAGAGTGCGACGGGTGTTTTGTGTGATCGTAATGTACCGCCGAGATTGAAGGGAAAGTTTTACAGAACCGCTGTTAGACCGGCATTATTATATGGTACAGAATGTTGGGCAACTAAGAGGTGTCATATTCAGAAAATGCATGTAGCGGAGATGCGAATGTTAAGATGGATGTGTGGGCATACGAGAATAGATAGAGTGAGGAATGAGACTATTCGGGAAGAAGGTTGGTGTAGCACCTATTGAAGATAAGATGAGAGAGAACCGTTTGCGTTGGTTTGGGCACATTAGACGAAGGCCAAGTGATGCTCCGGTTAGGAGAATTGAAGGATTATGTAATGTAGATGGCGTAAGAGGTAGAGGGAGACCGAGGAAGACTTGGATGGAGGTGATAAAAGGGGATATGAATATGCTAGAACTAGATGAGAGTTGTGTTTGGGATCGAAAGAAATGGAGAGATTGCATCCATGTGGATGACCTTACATGATTCTTACTTTGGTTCATGTAGCCAACCCCAATCTGTTGGGATTAAGGCTTGGTTGTTGATGTTGTTGTATTTAAGAATTGTAGTTCTCGTGAACTTTTTTATGATTTAAGGGGTATGTGTTTTTTTTTCCTTCTAATTTTACAAGAATTGACATTCATTTATATCACACAAAAAACGTTGTAGGAGAATGAAATATATTTTGTAAAATTTTCTCTTGGGTTACAAGTGATTTGGAAGATATAGCGAAGTTTGTTTTGTTTTTGAGTTGTTCAACACACAATAATACAATTTTTAACAATAAGTTATTAGTAGGGGTGTCAATGGGTTCGGGCCGGCCTGAACTCGACTCATATAACTTGAAAATATGTGAGCGTGAGCTTATGTGAGCTGAGTGTGAGCGTAATATTCAAACTCGAATTTTATGTGAGCTTAACCCCGCTCAACCCGGTTAAAGCTCGCACCCGAATAAGAATAATATAATTATGTGTATTATATATAATACTAAATTTCTAATTAAAAAAGAAACTTATAAAAACTGGCTACAAAACACATCATTTATTTTTGTCTATGTTTTATGGATTTGTTTAACATTTGATTTATCTTTGGTTATCTTTTTATTAGTTTATCTTGCTACAATAATTAAGTATTATTATATTATGTATATTTGGATTCTCGTTAGAATTTAGTCTCATGTCTCAGTGTACTATTCTTTATACATGATTTTTATTTTTTTGCTAATATAAATTTAGCTCATGAGGCTCGTGAGTTTAGCTCGAGCTCACATTAAAATGTGAGCTGAGAGTGAGCTCAAGGTTTGTGAGCTTTTTTGGACTGAGCGTGAGCTGAGCTTTTCAATTTTTATGTGAGCTGAGCGTGAACTACGTCAAACTCGACTCTTCGATTGACACCCCTAGTTATTAGGGAATAAATAGTCGTTTGGGTCCTTAAGTTATTTTCGCTTAGCCACTTTTATTCTTTTTAGCAAAATTTATATTTATTTGTCCCTAATTGATTTACAGTCTGCCAAAATCATCATTCCGTCCAAAACTTTGATAAATTCCAACAAAGTGGGTGACATGGCATTAAAGTTTACATTCCCTCCTCTCCATTCTAAGGGTAAAATTAGAAAAAAAATCATATTTTCCACTACCACCTCTAGCGCCACCTCCCTGTCCACTACCACCACCACCATTCTTATTCTAATTTTGACCGCCGCCTCCATTTTTTCCGTCTTGAGGTTGCCCAGAACCACCATTGAGAATCCACAACCACAAAATAGACCATTTTCTTCTCTTCCCTCCATCAACAATTTCCCAGCCAATCAAACAATTTCATTTCTTGTTGGTAAAGATATGCATATTCTTATGATCTGTTCCACCACTTATTCAACTGTCATTGATTTTTTCAAATTTTAATGAACATTCTAAGATGAAAATGAACATAAACAAAACAAAAATTCAAGTGTATACTGTAATTAATATAGAAACAAATAAGTAGCACAGCTTACGGAATATCGAAAACTTGTTCTTGTTTTACTGTTCCAAAAGCAGAATAAAAAAAATGAATTTTGCCTTTTCAAATTAGATAAGATAAGAGAGAAAAAATGATTAACAACTCAATATCCCCATTTGAATTTCAACCGTTTATTAAACATATTAGAACGTTGACAATTAAATTAAAATCAAATCATTGAATAATAAAACAAATCCAATTTTTTTTTCTGAAAACATCAGTCAATAAATTAAACAAACAAAAATCCATTTTGAGCTAAATACAAAGATTAAACCCAAACCCATAAAGCCAAAAAACAAAAACAAAGAAATGACCCACTAAAATTCAACAAAAAATGCAAGTATCCCATTAAGATCAAACACTAAATAATTTAAATTTGGTCCACGGAAATAAAGAACATTAGGGCAAAAGATCAAACAGATCGTGGGCTCAATTTATTGTCCTCAATTTGGTGGGGAAATGGATATTTGGGTCAATAAAGACGAAGAATTTTGGGTTAGATTAGGGATGTATTAGGATGATGTTTTCCAATTTTACCCTTCGAAGAGAGGAGAGAATGTAAATTTTAAGGCCACGTGTCTAACTTTAACGGAATTTATTAAAGTTTTGGACGGAAGGATGATTTTGACAACGCGTAAATATATTAGGGATCAAAAAAGATAAATTTTGTTAAAAATGATAAAAGTGACTAATTGAAAATATTTAGGGACCCAAACGGCTATTTATTCGGTTATTAGGCAATTGGATTATTTTTCTTGCTTTGAATAGATTAGTAGGCAACTAGATTATGTACGTAGGCTTAGTACATGCAAGAGTTTAGATGGGTTTTAAGGTGATTTTTGTCTTTTTCAGATAAATAACTTCTCTAATTCTAAACCAGATGGAATAGTTAGCTGACCCTCTCTAGGGCCGATTCCAGATCATATATGGAGCATCATATGTAAGTAGCTTCTGATAATTTTCCTCCTCTAACCAACATGTTTCCAAAATCTTCACCGTATATTTTATTATGATTACTTAAGAGGTTTTTAATATTTTTTAGGAGACAATGAAACGCAGCTCAAGTGGTAAGTGATATCATTTTCATCATACTAACCTAATAGTAATAGTTGAATGCAAATTACAAACTGCTATTCTCTCAATTGATTTGTTCAGTTATGAACTTCAGACATATTATTGCTTTTGTAGTTCCTGCCTTTTTACATCTTTACGTATAGAAATTTTATAATATTTTCTATGGTATATAATAAAATGACGCGTGTATAATACGGGTCACTATACTAGTATATATATATAGGAAAATCGAAATTTGAATAGGATTTGGAAATCCAAACACACCAGGAAGTGGTGAGCCTTGCATCTTTAGCCATTTCGCCAAGCCAAACCCTTCATCATGTATGCAGTATGCTTACCTAAAACAGCTGAAATCATGAAAACATTTCCAGGAAAAAAAAAATCTGAAGTATATCAAAATTTAGAGACAAATCCAAGAATCCAGGGACGAACCCGACCGAGATTTTTAAAAATATTAGTAGGTATAATAAATTTTATAAGAAGTTCAGAATATTTTATCAGTTTCGTCCCAAATTTTTTTTTTTTTTTTTGCCGTTTTTATATGTAATTCGATATATTATTACAGTTTCGCCCCAAAAATCAAATTCCTAACTTTATCTCTGCAAGAATCCATTTGTATTCCGAGTTTTCAACTTGAATTTCCCATTTACAACAAATTCTTCACAGAGAAAACAATTCCATTTTGTCATCTGTTAAGTGTTTTAAGTCAATAAACTACTAAATAAATTAAACTATCCTCCAAATATTATTCAATTCAATACGGCATAATATGGGTGGTATTAGTCTCATAACTCGCCAAACACGACTTAGAATTCTTAACCCTCAAAACTTTGACCAAGTCTCCACACATTTGCCTCACGCCGGCACTGCAATCGCTTTGCATCACCAGCAACACCTTGGTCAACCCGTTGACTTTCATCACCGCCTCCTGCGCCGCCTTGTCCTGCCCCAAATAACAGAGGCTCCAGAGCACCTTGATACCGTGCTCCGTTGCCGCATACGAACACTTCATCAGCTTCTTCACCACGGACTTAATACATTCCTCGTCTTCGCTTATCGCTCCTCTCCCATCCGTACACGTGGCGATTAATTCCAAGATCTCCAACGCCTTCTCAGTCACCGATCGAACCGTTTCTGAACCGGACAAAATCTTCCTCACGGTTCGTATGATTCCGAATCGGACGAGCTCCTTTTTCGCCATTTTCGAAGTTGATATTGAAATCAGAGCTGATAAGCCGGCTTCGACGGCGACTTTGTCGGTTTCTTCGTCGATCAATTTGTAAAGTTCGTTCATTAATCCTTTTTTCTCGGCGATTTTGCGGTGAGATTCGGAGTCCATGGCGATTGAATCTAGAATCTTCGCCGATGAAATTCTCGAATTCAAGGCGCCATCTCGGAAAATTAAAACGAATCTCGATAGATAATCGGAATCGCCGTGCAAAATCCTTCTACACAACAGCTTTTTTACTCCATTTTCCAACAAAACACACTCTAAAATTGATACAATATGTTCACAAATCTCTATTTTCTCAGAACTGCGCAAAACGTCCACGATATTCGAAATTGCACAGTCGGAGCTCGCGATAAATCTCCGATTCTCCTCCGAGAACCTAACGAAATCCAGAATTTTTGAAATCGAATCGACCGGCGCCGATCTGGTGGCAGAAACTGTACCGAGGTTTTTAATTAAATTGAGTGCTTGATTTCGAGAAAGGACAGAACGCGACAACGGAGACGAAGTAGGACTAACATCGGAAGAAAGCGGTTGCTGGTGGAGATAGTGATGAATGAGGCGGCGAAGAGTGAGATTTGGTGTAAAATCAGTAGAAGGAAGCACCAGCATGGTGGCCGGACACGTATTATGGCCTTGTGACAGCCACGTCTGAATGGAGCTCCGATCGTAAGTGACGCCGGTACAGAGACTCACGGGAGATTTCATCACGTCCATTGAAATAGGACACCGGAATAAGCTCGGCACCGTCAGATTAAGGTACAATTCGTCCCTCTTAGTTTTGGTAGGAGTACTTGTACTACTCTCCATAATCATTTATTCTTTTCCTTTTCCAGTTTTCCTGCCTATGATCAAAGAGGACAAGGTTTTTATAAGAGGAGAAGGTGACGTCGTTTTAGTCAAAGTTAGGGGTTGCTTAAAGTAAACGAGTATTGTTGGTGATACTATTAACGAGTTAGAGAAAAAGAAAGAGAAGAATTTTTGTTTTTGTTTTAATTAATTAATGAATTAACTGTTTGTTTATGTTGCGTTGGAGGTAGGGTTGTGCATTCGGTAAACCGGATACTGAATACCGAAATAATTTCGGTATGGTTCGTTTTGTACCGAAATTTTATTTTTTTCTCGTAGAGATCTACTTAATAAAAATTAGACAAAAGGTAAAATTATAATGCACAATTAAAATAAAAATAATAAACTAAAAATTAAGAATAAAAACACAACTCTACAACAATAACATAATACATTAAGTCCCCAATAATTCGGGGTATGTGCGTGGATGAATAAGAGACATGTCTAACATTTGATAATAAATGCACAAAATTGTTACTCACAAAATGTTACTGAAACAGATAGATTGAAGACAACTTTGAATAATATTAATAATACTTATAAGTATAATACAAATGTTTTCGAATAATAAAAAAAATTGGTTTATTTGGTATTTCGATAATTCGATTTTTAAAATTTGAAAATCGAATACCACATCGAATTATTTTAATTTTTTCAAAATTGAACCAAATAAAATAAAATATCGAATAAACCAAACCATATAATAAAATTCGGTTTGGTATTTCGATTTAATCGAATAGTAAAAACCCTACTTGGAGGTTCGAAAAGTTTCGCACTGTTTTTTAGCTTTTGGAATTCATTATCATAAAATCTATTTTGACACTCAATTTAATAAATTGAATCTATGACAAATATCGCGTCCACTCCTCTCCTTGAAATTTTTTATTGAGCCTCTGCAAATGTTTTTTATTCAAAAAAAAAAAAAAATGTTATTGTTTTTTATTTTGTTTTTATTTATATTAATTGTTTGATTCATGTTTTTCGGCATGCTGCAATTTATTTATTTATTACAATTTTAGAAAGAAGTTGAAATATAAAAATAGCGAGATGGGTTATTAATAAAAAATGGTGAAAATAGTCTGTCCCCGTCTGTGTATATCCTCATCTTTGTACCCAACCAATCAAAATTTTCTAAGTAGATATTTCTTCCAATTATATATACATATTACGAATTGTGAATGGTTGGATACAGAAATGAGAACATACACGAGAACAGTCAATTTTTTGCCAATAAAAAAGGAAATGGTGTCTAAATAGTAGCCCTTAGTTTTTTTGGATTTTTCTGATATGGATCAAGTCCACATTGACCTTGTGGTTCAGAATTAGCCACGTCATCACAAAATTATCTCTCTCCTCATTCTGTAGTGAGGTGGCCAGTTCTAAACTACATTATTCAATAGAGGTGATACACATCAAAATTATCATAGTTTTTTTTTGGGTTGTTGAGTTCGAGAAACTGGGGTTGTCGTCCAATAGGATTTAGGAGGGGCCCATGCGTTGATCAACTAGTCGAAGATAGAGAGGAAATCCATGCATGAATTGAGGCACAGGTCAAACTAGACCGTGTATATTTTGTGTGATACTCCTTCCGCAGTCCGGCTCAGGTGCGGAATAGGCAAAATTCCGCACCTGCGGAACATTCCCAGCCGTTGGATGAAATTTTAAACGGTCCAGATTTGGAGAGAGAAAAATTGCGGCTGGATTTAAAATATTAAAAAATAAAACTTTTCTCTCTCCGGATCTCGTACTAGTTAAAAAAATCTAATCCGACGGAACAAAATAATCTCCAGATCTGGGAGTGTGTCCCACATGTGCGGAACAAAAGGACGTTTTGCATAGGAGCCGGGAGCCTCCTTCCGTCCCAAAATATCTATTCACATTTTTTTTAATTTGTTATAAATTAACTGTCCATTTATTCATGATAATTTTTTCAATCTTATCCCTTAAATTACGTGGAAGAGAGAAGAATGAAGAAGAAAATAAGGTAGAATTAAATTGGAAGTAACATTAAATAGAGTTATGTTTGAAATTTTACTATATTATACTATACAATTTGATGAAATCTTAATTCTCGTAAAAAATATAAAGTGGACATATAATTTGAGACTACAGAGGAGTATTATTCTGGCATCTAGACTTGGGGAGTATTATTCTGGCATCAAGACTTTCTTGGTCATTTTTCACATTCTCTTTTTCTTGGTAATTGAAGTGGTATTGTTCTTAAATTATGAGACACTTTATTAATCATTGCATTCGGATCAAATACTTTGGGTAATTTATACGAACACGACTACCAAAGGTTCTCTACATCATATACAAAATAATGTAACCATTTTATTTCACAAATGATCATTCATATCCTTGGTTGTTACTGTTTAAATTATGTTGACGGTTTCTTTAATTCCATCGCTTGGAAAAAGGAAAATTAAAAATTAAACAGTAAATATATAGTGAAAAGTTTGGCACTATTATACTTCATCGATCGGCTTCTAGATATAAGTCTATTTAAGTAATTCTACAAAATTATTAGATGATGATGGAATCATGGGCGGATTTAAGGGGTGGTCAAAGTGTTGGAATTATATATTTTGAATTACTGAAAAATAATTTTTCCACTGTTTTGGAAACACTGAAACAGAAAATGAAATCTGCACTGTATTTTATAACTTCTGAAACAGGAAAAATAAAATCAGAATAATTAAATCTGCACTAAATTTTATAAATTCTGAAACAGAAAAATAATATCAAAAACTGAGACAGAGACAGAAAAAAGTACAGAATAAAAATAATCTGAGACCACTACTGATTATTTATAATAGCAGAAAGATGAACAAAAAACAACAGAAAAATGTTACTGATTTTTTGTTTGGAATTAATCCGGGACGAGACAGCAGTATTCCGCTTCCCATTAAGTTCAATATGTCCTGCCTTTTACCAGCTTCTGGCACTCCTGAACACTGAACTCCCAAGGTAAAACGTCCCAACCAATCATTCATCGGGAAGCAGCAGTAACAAAACCTTCGAATCTTATATAGCAGTTGAACTCTGAAGATGATATGCAAGTGCAAAGGAAAAAACACAGCAGAGTAATGCAGAGGGAGAGAAGATTTTTCGGTGCTTATATTTCAGCTGCCCTGTAGTCGCCTTTTTATAAGTCTGGATTGATGACCTTTGTAAATCGCTCACCATAACAAAAGTTTAATGTTATCATATACGTCACCAAATTCATTAGAAATGAATTGCGTAAGTCGTAATGATCCCATCCATTACACTCTCATAAAACTTAGGCTGTTACAGTCCACTCTCAGTAATTCTTCTAACTGTTATCCAAAAGAATTCGAAAAATCCAACAGCAAAACATGGGCTAATCAGGCCCGCGAGTTTTGATCCGGCATTCGTGTACGCAGGTCGTGCCTGCACACAAGTTCAAGCTATTTTGGCATCAACAAAACTTCGAATTGCACCCCCTACGCGGGCACACGCGAGTTTCTCACATAGGGCATAATACAAGTAACACAATTTAAACCCATGTCAACCACTTTAACTTATAAAGTGAAAAACACTTCCAAAGGTTTCCCATGTGGGATGTGGTTTAAAAAACCCATTTACCACATTTCATCCACCCTACTTTATACCAATTTATCATTCACACCAATAATTGATTTTCTCACATGTCATATATCATCGCGAAGCTTGCGCAACCCACTTCGTGATAAACTCAATAACATTCAAAACTGAGCGGTGTAACATATACATATATTAGCTCAAATATGTCCTCACGACACATTAATTACACATTAATTCTTTGAGAAAAGCAAATTCTCCAACAATCCCCCACATGAATGAAAATCTTTTATAAAATGCACATGAAATGCAATGCAAGAGTTCGGCGAGAATTCGTTGCATCAGGATAGGTAGTTGTTAGCTTTGAACCTTCCCTAGTGAAATACAATCGGATACACTTGCTAACCGGTGGACGCGATGCCTTGAACTGTTCAGCGCTTTGTGTGTATCAAGACAACGATACTCACACAACGATTTCTCTAAACTGTTAATCGATTCTTTCGTTGTTGTCCATTTCGGCCCTGGACTGCCTTGGAAATGTTCATCGAATGCTCTAGAGATTTAGCCCTAAAGTCATCTTATAGAAGTGGCCCCATCACATTTGATATAGGTGATCTCTTATTTAGAAGTATCCTGTCATACTTCACGTGATACGTATAAGGATCATTGAAAACTTTCGTTTATCCTCCAATGGACAGGTCTATCACTCTTTCACCTTAGGAATGAGCTGGGAACTCATTTTCCCGAGTGCTTTGTTCGACTCCCCCCCCACAATTCGGTTGTCCCTTTGAACCTGCAATTGGGCTTTACAATTCAGGTAGGGTTGCCATCATGAGTGGTAATCAATTTTACGGGCTTCAGCCCCATTCCCCTCGATGAAATCTCAACAAGATCTCTCGTTAGACCTTTTGTTAATGGGTCCGCTATATTTTCTTTGGATATCACAAAATCCAAAACTATAACACCGGTTTTCAAAAGTTTCTTTACGAATTTATGTCTACGACGTATATGTCTAGACTTCCCATTATACACATTATTCGTTGCCCTACCAATAGCTGACATGCTATCACAATGTAAGCTAACTGGTGGCATTGTTTTTGAAAATATTGGAACATCTTCCAAAAATCCACGTAACTATTCGGCCTCTTCGCCTGCTAGATCCATAGCTATGAATTCTGATTCCATAGTTGATCTCGCAATACAAGTTTGTTTGCATGATTTCCATGAAACCGCTGCACCTCTAATTACAAAAATGTATCCGCTTGTGGATTTTATATTTTTGGAATCTGCTATCCAATTTGCATCAGTGTATCCTTCAAGTACAGTTGGATATCTTGTAAAAAATAATCCATAGTTAGAAGTGTATCTTATATATCTAAGTACTCTAACTAACGCTTTCCAGTGCTCGTAACTGGGATTACTTGTATACCTCTCCAGTCTATTGACTGAGTTTGCAATATCTGGTCTAGTGCAGTCCATGAGATACATTAGACTGCCTATGATCCTAGAATATTCAAGTTGTCGCACACCTTCTCCACGATTCTTGTGAAGATTAGCACCTACTTCAATAGGTGTTCTTGCAATTAAATCACTTCTTTTATCAAATTTGTCTAATATTTTTTTAATATAATGACTTTGAGAAAATGAATATCCATCTGATGTTTTGGAAACTTTCATTCCATGTATTACATCAGCATGACCCATATCGAAGTTTTGCTACAACAATTTCTTGGTAACTTTAATATTTTCTTTGTTACCAATAATAATCATGTCATCTACGTAGAGACAGACTATTACATAATTGTCTTTGCTTTCTTTCACGTAGACACATTTATCACTTTGGTTTATTTGAAAACCAATTGATAGCATTACACTATCGAATTTTTCATGTCATTGTTTAAGTGCTTGTTTGAATCCATACAGTGATTTGACAAGTCTACACACCTTGTTTTCTTGGCCTGGAACAACATAACATTCAGGTTGTTCCATATATATTTCTTCTTCCAGTTCTCCGTTAAGAAAAGCTGTTTTCACATCCATTTGATGGATCTCCAAATCAAACAAGGGCTGCAAAAGCAATAATTAGCCTCGATTGATATTTTTCTAGATACAGGGGCATAAGTGTCAAAATAATCAACACCCTCAGTTTGTCTGTATCCTTTAATTACAAGTCTTACCTTGTACTTGTCAATTGTACCATTAGGTCTCATTATCCTTTTAAAGACCACTTGTGACCTAATGCTTTACAACCTGGTGGAAGTTCCACAAGTTCCCATGTATGTTTTTGAAGAATTGAATTTATTTCTCTATCAATTGTTTCTTTCCATAAGTCTGAATCTGGAGAAGTAATTGCTTCTCTATAAGTCAAAGGATCATTTTCTAACAAGTAAGTTAGAAAATCTGGACCAAATGACTTTTCCCTTCTAGCTCTTTTGCTACGTCTGGGTTCTTCAACTTCTTCTTGAAGTTCTTTTCCCCCCACAATCTTCTCAACATGATTGTTTTTAGGGTCTAAGCTTGAACGCTTAATGTAAGGAAAATCCCTTCAAAGAAGGAAGCATCCCTAGCCTCAATAATTGTATTTACATGCACTTCAGAGTTATCTGATTTATGCACTAAAAATCTATAAGCACTACTATCATGTGCATATCTTATAAACACACAATCTACCGTTTTAGGTCCTATTCTCGTCCGCTTAGGGTGCGGAATTGGAACCTTTGCTAGACATCCCCAAACTTTTATGAACTTATAAGAAGGTGCGTGACCTTTCCATAATTCATAAGGAGTTTTATCTAGTCTCTTATGTGGTAGTCTGTTTAGGATGTGATTTGCAGAAAGCAAAGCTTTCCCCCACAAATTTTGGGGTGAGCCAGAACTTATTAGCATTGCATTCATCATCTCTTTAAGAGTTCTATTTTTTCGCTCTGCTATTCCATTTTGATCTGGAGTATAGGGTGCAGTTGTTTGATGAATTATCCCACTTTCAGCACACAACTGTTCAAATGGAGATACATATTCTCCACCCATATCACTTCTTAACCTTTTAATTTTCTTGCCAAGTTGATTTTCAACTTCAGCTTTATAATGACTAAACATAGATATTGCTTCATCTTTACTTCTCATTAAGTAAACATAACAAAATCTTGTGCAATCGTCAATGAAAGTGATGAAGTAATTTTTACCGCCTCTTGATTGCACATATTTTAAATCACAAACATCCGTGTGAATGAAATCTAACGGTTCTGAACTTCTTTCCATTGAATGAAAAGAGGATTTAGCTAGCTTTGCCTCAATACAAGTCTCGCACTTGTAATTTTTATCAATGTTAAATTTTGGAAGTAAGTTTAATGAAACTAACTTTTGTATACTTTTAATATTTACATGACCTAGTCTATCATGCCATAAATTAAAAGACTCAACAGTATAAGCAGATTTAACATCTTTATTAGCCTCTTGGGCAATTTTTCCAGCTGAGCTAGTGGAAGCCTCAGTTACATTAACGCCAATTGGCTCAGTACCTGGTAGTACAGTCATTACATTCATTTTAAATAAACTACCAGCTAAATACCCTTTTCCCACAAAGGCACCATTCTTGGTAATAATAAACTTGTTTGCTTAAAAAACAAGTCTAAAACCTTTGTTGTTCAGCACTATTCCCGAAATGAGGTTCTTCCGGATCTCTGGCACATGGCACACATCAGTCAGAGTCACCTCCTTTCCCGATGTCATTTTTAGGACAACAGTGCCCTTTCCCTCTATTTTGGAGGTCGCAGAGTTCCCCATATAACAGACTCCATCTTCTACAGCTTGGTATGTCTTGAACATCCATTTATTAGTACAGATGTGACTAGTGGCCCCCGTATCAACAAACCACTCCTTTTGGTTGCCTCCAACCAAGTTTACCTCTGAAACGACAGCTACCAGATGCATGTCTTCTATTCCAGAGCCCAGTCTTCCATCTTCTGCCACATTAACTTGGGCAGCCTTCTGATTCCGGTTCTTGTTCCCAGCACCAGGATTTCTCTTGCTCTTGTTAGTTATCGCAACTCGACTACATCAATCCTTAGCTTTGTGGTTAGGTTTACCACACACATAGCAGGTTCCAGTAAACTTTGAGTTTGAAATCTTTGACTCATTTGGACGCTTTCTCTTAGCATTAGTCCTTGAGTTTTCTGTCTCAACTACATTTGTCTTAGCAACAGAGCTACTAGGCTTCTTACTCATCTTTCTAGAGTCCTGTTCAATCCTCAGTTTCAACATCAGATCTTCCAAAGTCATTTCCTTCTTCTTGTGTTTCAGGTAATGCTTGAAATCATACCAAGAAGGAGGGAGCTTCTCAATCAATAACGCCACTTGTAAAGAGTCGTTAATTCCCATGCCCTCAGCGACAAGATCATGATATATCTTTTGAAGCTCTTCACTCTGTTCAAGAACAGACTTTCCATCCACCATTCTGAAATCATGGAAACGAGCGGCTATAAACTTTTTGGACCCCGCATTATCCACAGTATATTTTTTCAGTAGATATTCCCATAAATCTTTTGCTGTACATTTTTCATAGTACAACTGATAAAGGGAATAATCTAAATTCATTAATATACTGTGCCGACAGAGGTAGTCAGCACTTAGCCACGCTCGTACTGTGGTTTCAGATTGAGGATCATTACTATCCTCCACCGGTTTATCCTCAGTGATAAACCGAATAAGATGTTGAGTGGTAAGGAAAAACATTATTTTTTCCTTCCACAACTTAAAATTGCTGCCACCCTTAAATTTTTCGGGTTTGTCAAACTGACCAAAATGAATTGGTCGGTTTGGCATGGCAGCCACAAACGGTGGAAAGACGGTCTCAATACCGCCTGTCTGATTCCCGAAAGGAGGAACCACAGTAGTTGGAACCCCAACCGGAACATTACCGGAACCAGTGCCAATATCAGTAGCAGCAGTTTGATTTTCAGTATTTGCCATTTCTCTATAATAAAAACAAAAACAAAGTTAGTAATCTATTACAGAAATAGCACCAGAAAATAAACACAGAAATAATTAATATTGAACTTAAGACTTTTGGAATTATATATTCTGGATTACTGAAAAATAATTTTTCCACTGTTTTGGAAACACTGAAACAAAAAATGAAATCTGCACAGTATTTTATAACTTCTGAAGCAGGAAAAATAAAATCAGAATAATTAAATCTGCACTGAATTTTATAAATTCTGAAACAGAAAAATAAAATCAAAAACTGAGACAGAGACAAAAAACAGTACAGAATAAAAATAATTTGAGACCACTACTGATTATTTATAATAGCAGAAAGATGAACAAAAAACCACAGAAAAATGTTACTGATTTTTGTATGGAATTAATCGGGGACGAGACAGCAGTATTCCGCTTCCCATTAAGTTCAATATATCCTGCCTTTTACCAGCTTCTGGCACTCCTGAACACTGAACTCCCAAGGTAAAACGTCCAACCAACCAACTGTTACTGGAAGCAGCAGTAACAGAACCTTCGAATCTTATATAGCAGTTGAACTCTGAAGATGATATGCAAGTGCAAAGGAAAAAACACAGCAGAGTAATGCAGAGGGAGAGGAGATTTTTCGGTGCTTATATTTCCGTCGCCCTGTAGTCGCTTTTTATAGGCCGGATTGACGACCTTTGTAATCTGCTCGACCATAACAAAAGTTTAATGTTATCATTATAGATCGACCAAATTCATTAGAAATGAATTGCAGAAGCTGTAACAGTCCATCCATTACACTCTCATAAAACTCAGGTTGTTACAGTCCACTCTCAGTAATTCTTCTAACTGTTATCCAAAAGAATTTGAAAAATCCAGCAGCAAAACATGGGCTGATCAGGCCCGCGAGTTTTGGTCCTGCATTCGTGTACGCAGGTCGCGCCTGCACACAAGTTCAAGCTATTTTGGGCATCAACAGAACTTCGAATTGCACCCCCTACGCGGGCACACGCGAGTTTCTCACATAAGGCATAATACAAGTAACACAATTTAAACCCATGTCAACCACTTTAACTTAAAAAATGAAAAACACTTCCAAAGGTTTCCCATGTGGGATGTGGTTTAAAAAATCCATTTACTACATTTCATCCACTCTACTTTATACCAATTTATCATTCACACCAATAATTGGTTTTCTCACATGTCATATATCATCGCGAAAGCTTGCGTAAACCCACTTCGTGATAAACTCAATAACATTCAAAATCGAGCGGTGTAACATATACATATATTAGCTCAAATATGTCCTAAATTATTTAGGGACCACCCTAAATTTCAATCATAAATTGTCTAATATGCAACGAAATTTGTAGATTCCCCCTAAATTGTTGAGAGACCACCCTAAATTTCAATCGATCGAATTATATTTATGAAGCATGATAAGTTTAAAAAATAATAATCTGAGCAGTTAGTGAAATGCCAAACAATTTAAGAAGGGAAAAATGGCCAAAAAGCTTATATTTCGAACAGATGGAGTAGTAAATAAGCTGCCTCGAGATCTGTTCACTCAAAAGCCCAAAAATCCTGATAACCCGCTTAGGTACATGAAAATATAGGCTTTAATTACCCTCATTCTGCTTTATTTTGTCGTAATTCAAATAAATGAACCTACATCATATGAACAAATAAATAAACTACCATATTTTGCCTAATAAAAACAAGAACATCAAGAAACCCGCTCAACGTAGTACCTTCGTTATATGTAGCGAAAATAAATTAAAATATTAATATTATTCTCTTAAATAAAATAAGTGGTATACAAGTCTTATTTAAGAGAGTAATTTTAATATTTTAATTACAAAAATATCTTAATTTTTACTTTTTTAATTTCCGTTACATGTAATGAAAGTCATATATTTAGGAATGGAGGGAGTATATGAATATGACTACACTTTTTCATAACTAAAATATGCTTGATGTATAATTGTGTTTAAAGGAAAATTTGTTTATAAACATTGGTCCTTTTTGGATCAGAAACTTTAAAATATTGTAGTTGCTAGTTCAGAGTTCAATTTGGAGATGATTATCTTCATGCTGATAAATTTCCACCTATGCTACCAATGACCAAATTTTTTTTGCAAGTTCGCCCCCCAACACCAACTTTCTAGCTTCGTCCCTACATGCTATATTTTTAAACTTATAATCCACAAAACTGGATCTCTAACAAAACAGTTCAGGTTAAAAACAACCCAAGATCTTAAAAATACAAAAAGAGGTGAATTTAAAATAAATAATAGCACAATTGAAGTTGATTAATTAGATGTTCCTATGAAGAATATTTAGAGAAAAGTTCCAATTCTTTCAAGGGAGTCGGCATGCTTGTTCATAACTAAGTGAACAATTCCCAAACGAATCTTAGCCTTGAATTATTAATATATTTATGAGTAGGTCACAAGCTTTCTAAATTAGTTACGTGATTGTTGTGTTCATTATCTTTGATTTGTAGTACCAGCTCTTAACGCTATTGTAAACTAAAAGAAAACAACTATTTAGCGACAGAAATTTGCGATCGAAAATTTTGGTATTCATAATAGTAATGAAATACCGACTGAATAGAGATTGTAAATTTTTTTATCGTTATTCGGTCCATAAAGCGTTGTTACCATTAATACCTTTGACCACCTCACTAAAAATAAGAATTTAGTTGTTAAACGGTCGCTATTCTTATTTTAATAATTGATTAGTGACTAAAACATCGGTCGCTATTTTACTATTTTCTTGCATTGTAGTGGTAGAATAATAGGTAAATTTCGTTATCTTTACTCAATTTAACAAAAGCAATCTTCATCTATTGGTGAAACTCTTTGCTGCTTAGACCAATAAATTCTTTTACCTTTGCATTAACTTAGTTTTCGTGCTTTCTTGTTGTTCACGACTACCAAAGGTTTTCACTTTCAATTTGTCTTTCCACCGTAATAGATACCAAGGTTTTGAAACTCGCCGAAACGGACATCGACTCGGAAAAGTTACTGTATTACGGGTCACTAGTCGAATCGGTGAGCGAACCGTGATCGACACGTTAGTTGACCCAGTGACGTCATAAATATTATAAATAAATATATAATATATAATTATTATTTAAAATGAAGTAAATGTGAAATTCTCCAACTGATACTGGATGCACAAATTTAAAGATTAAAACACCAGTTTAATATAAATTTGAAAATTAACAAATTACTATGTAAACTCCGTCACAACTCATATGTACTTATAATAAAACTCTAAATAACAATAAAGTCTCCAAACAAGATTAAATAATAAACATAAATCATAGCAATCCAACATGACAATAACAATCTCAACTAGAATAACCAATTTCTTTTTTCTTAAAAAAAAATTACAACATAGTAGATCCGACCGGTTATACTAAACCCATTCCGGTTTCCGAGTTAGACGGTCCAATCGCCGAGTTTTACCGAGTTGAACAAATGAAGCATGCTTTTTATCCCTACCGGTTTTGGGGACCAAACCGGACCGCAAAACATACCGGTCGGCGGTCCGAGTCGAATTTCAAAACCTTGATAGATACATACTATTTTTCAATTACATAAAGTATATTATTTTTTACTTGCTTAGTTTTCGCAACATGAAAGTCTTATATTAAAAGAACGAGAGACTAATAGATTGGATAAAAATTATAAGACACTTCATTACAACGTAGTGTTCTTACTTTTATGATTCGTTCCATATGTATACTCACGGAATTAATTGCCACTTTGGTCATCAACGTATTAACGGACTGCTACTTTCATCCTTTTTCAAAAATTTTAACTTTTTCCATCACCAAACTTTTTACGAACCGCCAAAATCATCCTTCCGTCCATAAAAACCACAAAATCGTTAAATATGATGATGTATGCTAACAGACACATTTTTTTCTCTCTCTCCACAAGGGCATTTTGGGAAGTTTACAATGTATTTTCATCCTCTCCCTCAAATCTTCTTCTCCCCAAAACTTCATCTTCTACCTCAACCCTTCTTCTCAATTCCAACCATGGACATCTTCCTCTTCATCACCATTAAAATTTTCAATCTAAATCTGAAGAAGAAGCCAAAGGTTTGTTTGCTTTTGAATAGCGAAGTGTGATCCCAATTTTAGTTATTCTTCCTCTGCCTTCCATGGCGAATTTTGGGGGATAATTATGGATTTTGATTTAAAATAACTAATTAATGCCAACAATTATGATAAAGTTGGAAAAGAAAAAAAGGAAACCTTCAATTATATAATCGACACCCATCTTAGCTCCACCATGGATATCCATCTGAAACTAAAAATATAAATAAATCACCAACCATTTTAGAGCTTCAATTTTCGGTGCAAATTGGGGATCTGTTTCGATGGATGACGACTGAGAAAATAATTTTGTTGCCTGAGCTATGGTCGCATCCCAAAACCCACTTTCTCTAATTGAAGATCTGATTGCGGTTCACTCAACTGAAACCTTGACCTTCTTGCTTAAGCAAAGGTGGTGCTTTAGATAATGCATAATTGGGTTCTTGTAATTTATGGGTTTGTTTTACTTGTTGGTGTAGATTTTTGGAACCGATTGAAATTCTTGTAAATTAAGCAATGGTAAAGAAAAGACAAGGTGGGATTTAATTCATGGGAATGGCAGATATTACTAGAAGAAAGAACACTTGTTTCCCCAGTCCCCACAATAATATCTCTTCCCCATTCCCATCATCATCTTCATCTTCCTCTTCTTATTCTTCTTCTCTTCCTTCCTTTGTTTGGTAGTACAATTCAAAAATAAAGAAAAAAATCTTCATTTTTCTGTTTCTTTTTAGTTGTAGCTCTAAAAAAATGGCTGTGGCAATGGCTTCGTGGGACTACTTTGGCCTCTTCTTCAGATCTAGGTTGAGAATTTTAATGGTGATGAAGATGAAGATGTTCATGGTTGGAATTGAGAAGAAGGGTTGAGGAAGATGTTTGAGGAGAAGAAGGTTTAAGGGAAGAGGATGAAGATACATTGTAAACTTCCCCAAAATGCCCTTGTGGAGAGAGAGAAAGAAATGTGTCTGTTAGCATACATCATCATATTTAACGATTTTTGTGGTTTTTATGGACGGAAGGATGATTTTGGCGGTTCGGAAAAAGTTTGGTGATGGAAAAAGTTAAATTTTTTGAAAAGGGATGAAAGTGGCAGTCCGTTAATACGTTGATGACCAAAGTGGCAATTAATTCGTATACTCACGTCATGACGAAATTAAAGTTGTCTTCAGTGACGAAAATAAAAAGCATTAGTTTTACTACTTCAAAAAGAAAAGTGGCTCTCGTAGCTCAGTTGGTTAGAGCACCCGTTTAGTAAGCGGGAGGTCTTGAGTTCGACTCTCAACGAGAGCAGTATTCTTTTTCCAGTTTTGGTTGGACGAAATACATGTTTGGGCTTTATTAACTTCAAACATCTTCAAGGCCCAAGGAACAATACCCATAACTGGGCTGAGTTATACTATAGTCGCTTATAGCATATATAAGACTACAAGTCAACATAAGGTAGAGTGATACTCTTATAAGAATAAATTTCACATTATAATATTTCATATTTTATTTATAACGACCTAAATTTTTGGTCGTCAACACAATTACCTTTATGTTAAATCTAAAATATTTCCAGCTCGTCCAACATACTTGAAGTTTATTGATACGAGACTTTTTCCATTTGTACACTATCATTCTCTGGATTATCACCTTGCGCTTCTTTCTTGATTCCTACAGTGATTTCTTCTTCAGTTACAATATACATTTTTTTTTACATTTTCTAGATATTTTCCTAGATACTGTATAGCAATGGATGAATTTTCTTAATATAATATATACACAATTTACTTGTATGATGTACGTACATTGTTTTTTTTAAACTCGTGAATCTTATATATTTTTTAAATTAATGTTTTTAAAATATGGAGGGATACATTTCCAAGTATCGTATAATGTATATTAGTTATTTTTTTTTTTTTAAATTATAAATTTTATATGTAAGCCTCTATTTAAGAATAACCTCCCTATAGCAATATTTTTCGTTGGTCCCAAGAGTATTACTGTATAAGATTTTATTGTACTTGTCTTTTTATTATTGATTATCTTCACTTATTATGTCACTCTTTTTATTACAGTTCTATATTTAATCTTTTTAGGTGGAAACAAATACCTCAGAAATAAAATTTTAATAATAAGAAGGCTGCAAAGACTTCAACTACTTATTAATAATTATTAGATTTTTTGTTAGTTGGACTTTCATTGGCTTAACATTAGTTTTAGTCTATACTATTGTTGAGAATTCTTTTTTCATTTTGGACATTAGTTGCAATAGATTGTTGGAGTTTCTACATACTACAACTTGTACAAAAAAAAATTACTTGCTATTTATTTTGTAACAGTTAGATTTTAAACTCGTATTATGTGTTATCGTAATTTGTTTTTTTAAATATCTGCATATAAATAAGTTGAGCTGAGTTATTCGTGAGTTATAAGTGACCTGAGCTTGAGCAAAGAATGAGCTGAGTAAAATTAAGGTGAACTCAGCGCAGTTCAGCTAACCTCATTTTCACCCCTACGCAGAACCCCAAGGAACAGTAATTTTTTTAGCTTTTGTGGTAAAATACCCAAGGAGTAAGTAGTGGTAAAACAAGTTAGCTTTTGTTATAGAGAATGCAACAGCTACTCCTCAAGACTTATAAAGAGATGAAAACGCATTCTGCTTCTAAGTGCCTCATTCGCAGTTTTTTGTTATCATCGTGACAAAGAAGCCAATTTTATCACTTTCCAGTTTCCATGAGTGATAATTTAGATAACTGTAAAAGTTTTTCTATAAAAATTATCACCCACTTAAAATATCACTGGTTAATTATGATATGGATCATGGTTCACTGGACCATATGGTCCAAATTCATCCACATCAAGAGATAGGTAAATTTTCTGCTAATGTGAATAAATTTGGACCACATGGTGCAATTGACCTATACTTGTTTTTCATTAAAGAACTAGCATGGAGATAGCTGATATCATCAATTTGGTTAATAATGTACTGAAGCACTTTTAATGCTAAAAGGTGTGTATTCATTGCAGAAAGAATGACCAAGGAAATTACAACAAAGAATAATTACACATGTTGTATGGCAATTTTATTTCTATCTAGAACTAGAACTTGAACTTTTCTTGCCTTTTGAACTTCCCAAATCCGAGTATGTAAAATGGTATTTTTCAAGGATTTCAGGAACAGTTAACTTCAACTCAAATGATAATCTTTGAAAAACCTTTGATAACGTGTTCACGTCTGAGAGAGCTCTATGAGCAGGGCCATCCTGAGCGATTCCATAGTACTCGACGAGTGATGACAGTGATACACTTGAATTCCCCTTTAAACCTGAACATATCATCAAAGCAAAGTGAGCTAATGAATGGAAACACACGATTACAGGGAGGGTAGGAAAGGAAGAGCGACCTTTGGACTTAAACGTATCCCTTGCTATGAGACAGGTGTCAAGATA
The DNA here is from genome assembly GCA_026122235.1 of Vinca minor. Lineage (NCBI taxonomy): Eukaryota > Viridiplantae > Streptophyta > Magnoliopsida > Gentianales > Apocynaceae > Vinca > Vinca minor. The sequence continues at coordinate 224,842 of JAOCZM010000081.1, forward strand.
TATCAAGTCCGGTGGAATCTTGTACGAGCACCGACTAAACTCATGACCGAGGAACGGAACATCAAATCTACGACCATTATGTGCAACCAAAACTACAAAACCACCAGGTTTCTGGCGACTTCTGATAAACTGCAATAAGATGGGAATCAGGTCCTCCATCCTACAAAAGAAAGTATATAAATATAATTTCAATAAGTTTCATAACAGAAATTCCAGTGTCGGGGTCAGTCGTGCTTTTAATTCCCTATAACGGAAACCAAACCATTCTATACTTACTGGGAGACAAAATTCCAGAAACTATTGTTAGTCTTGTTTGGTTAGGTTAACAGTGGTAGATTCTTACAAAACATGCATTTTGTCATTTTTCATGATCCACTTATGCTTACAAACGTCCATAACAAAATTCTGGTTTCCGGGAAGTTTTAGCTAAAAAAAAAGTCAAAATTATGCCTTACAAACCATTTTCCCCTTTTTACGAGAAAAGAAGGATTATATAACTTCATAATCCTTGTGAGCAATTTATTTCTACAATGCATTTATCATATGCTATACTAATTACAGATACAAGGTACTTCAAATTTTCCAGCAATAAAATTATCACCAACCAAAGTAGCGTGGCCTTGGCTGAAGCATTATTCCATGTTTTGCCAATGTTGCAGAAGCCACTAGTCGGCTTACCTAGATTAACTGGGATTTTTTAAAATCTCTTATCCTATATATTATACTAGTTAAACAAAATTCCATAAAAAATTAACAATAAAATGTTAGTCAAATCAAAGCACACAAAGTCCATCCATAATAATTAAATTCAATACCAATAATAAGTAACAAGTTCAAATACTAAAATAACCGAACGACATAGCTTTGGGCAGAAAACTGAGTAAAAAAAAAAAGCCAGCAAAGTCACCAACTTCTGACTGATTTTGACCGACTAAGTCGGTCAAGCGATTGTTTATTTTGGAGTTTTCTAATCAGTTAGGTACCGACTAGCGATGTTTTGCCGACTAGTCGACCGAATATGCCGATTTTTACAACACTATGTTTTTGCAAATACTCGAGTGGTTTTTGATGTTGTTCAAAGTCCTATGGATGTGCTCTCTAGCATTATTATGGCTCTTCAGTGTTCATTACAAGATCTGTAGCATTCAGTTCCTAGAACTAAAGAGAATCGGGAATTATCCAGATAGGGATATTCTGGAATTATTATAATGCAATAATGTATTTACTGCTAATTGTTGGCATACAGGAAAGTCTACCATCTCTATAAACTAGATTTCAGTCACCATTTAACAGTATGATGAATTAATAACAAAACATTTGCTACTGCTTCTCCAAAAATAACCTTAGAAAAACTTCCACCAAACACGTGCTGAGAAGCAGATCGTGCCACAATAAACTAAAAAAACCCTAGATTCACTGCCGTTTCTAGACCTAAAAAGTATCTATTTCCATATGGCTAAGGTACTCACCAGATTTGCCTCGTGAGTTTTTCAATATCATATGATGCATGGAGGAATTTCTACAGAAAATAAGAATAACAATGCACAATAGCTTGTCTACCAAAGTTCGAAGGTATCGCCTAGAGTAAAGACAACAAAACACAGACGAAAAGGTTAAAAGTGTACACAACAAGGACCATAGGCATCCAACAGATTCATTTTCACATATACAAGGTTTCTTCCAACAATAAAATTTAGAAAGATTGAAAAGAAAGCCAGCCACAGTAAAGATAACAGGCTACATTAAAACCACTCCTAAAGAAGAAGACAGAACAGAGAAGCTAAACGTTAGCTCTTTCAGAAGAGAAGAAAATGAAGTTATCTACATTTCTGCACTAAGGTTATGATTCGACTGAAGGAAAAGAAAATTTATAAGACTGGGGACGGGAGAGACTGAGGGACAATCCAGGATGTAACTCCATAAGTTTCATAATATAAGGACTTTAAGGTATTTTAGAATAGATTAAGGGAAAATAAGGGGTACTTTTTTCTGTTCTACCCCCCTTGAGTAATTTATTTTGTCCTCATTAAGTAACAACCAAACCTCTCTCCCTTGTTTATGAGTGAAGGTAACTTTAGTAAAATAATCCTTAAAAATTGGAGTATGCCATATATGTTAGGAGGAGATGAAAAGCCTAAAAGGACTTCTATCATGAAACAGAGGGAGTATCAAATAATCTCTAGATGAAAGCCAAATTACCCTAAGCAATACAAGAAAAAAACGGATGGACAATTTATATGATGGGATACCTTGGGACATCATGTCTGTTGACCATATGGTTTGAAATGCCATGAACATTAGTATTTGTCACATAGCATTCAGGATTCACAAGAGTCTGGAAAACACTGTTTTTACCACCTCGAAGATCCCGCATTGCTATTTCAATAATCCGATCGGCCGTTCTGGAAAATCCGGTAGTCTCAATATCAAAAGCAATAAATGTGGCGAGTTCCGATAAGTCTTTCTTCTCAGCGATCATTTGTTGAATATCAAGCAGTTCTGCTCTTTCTGGCTCATAAATCTCCGGTTTATGTAAATTAATTGTACTAGCAGTTTCATCCAATAAAAAATTATGAATCTGTGTTTTGCTGCTTTCATATTCCTTTTTACTCAACTCAGGTTTGCTAGTTATAGTTCGTCTCCTATACTGTCTTCGCTGAACCCCGTAGTTACCAGAACAAAGAACCTTTGAGCTAGATGTAGCCCCGCCACTCCTATTTCTAGGGACACAAATACACCAAGAATTAGCCAAAGTATGGATTCTGCATCTTGGAAATTGCAACAATGAGAAACACATTGCAACTTTTCTCATTTCAACTCGAGAACTACCACAGCAGAATTTTCTGAAAACAATGGAAGGGACAATGATATATGACCTGCAGATGAAGTTGCACAATGGATTAATAGCGCTCACAAAACAAAACTCGGGTAAATCATAAGATATCACTCCCTCCGCTTCATAATACAAGGTGTTTAGCTTTTCCATCATTTCCCAAAATATATGTCATTTTCTGGCTTTTAAGAATATATTTTTAAAATTACCCTTGCTATAGATAGAAAGGAAGATAGGTGGGTGGTTCATACTTAACAGGTATAAATTAAATTCTTCAAGGTTATAATCTACGTTACCTAGACTCTTTACTTTTGCATGCCGCACCCGTGCCGACACGATACAACATGGGTATGATGAGCGTGGGATCCTTATCGGATATGGTCAAAAAAATTCCGATGGTGATCTTTTCCATCCTGTCTATAGTGAGGAGGATATCATAGGCCTATTTCCAAAATTATAAGCTGATTTCTCCTTATAAAAGGTATAAGCACCTGACATCTAAATATATACTCGTATCCGACACAAGTACTCAAGTCCAGGTAACATAGGTTATAATAAGAAAATTACTTCTGGTATCCCCCTTCCTCTATGTTAAAGTACCTTTAGCAATAAGCCTTTAAACTCTCATAAAGATATCCCAACATAAAACCAAGTCTACCAAATGTATGCAAAATCATATCATATCTAAAAGCATCTCTTAATAGTGGATTCATTTCTTTATCTTCCCTAGTTAACTAATAAGCAGACATAAATTCCTTGAACAAAATATTACTCGAAGAAAAAAGAACAGAGATGAGACCTTTGCAGGAGTATTATCTAATCAATATCACAGCATTTCACAAGCAACACTAAACAATGGATCACCTTGATCCTTAACCATGAGGTCATGAGTTCCATTCCTAACCATGGGAATGGAGCACATCTTATGGCCAGTAATTTACCACTTCATAGAGCTCCTATGACGAAGAGATTAGTCACTGTTGCCGTTCATGGACACCCGTCTCGACCAAACAAAACACTAAACAATGGAAATTCAATAAGACATTGATAAACTTATAAACTTTTTACCAAAATTTCTACAAAAAACTTATCATTATCCAAATTTCCTCTTGTGTAGACCAATCAAACTCACAACACAAATCGACTAGAGCCCATTAAATAATGCAAAAATCCCTTAGCCAAATGACATTCTAAAAACAACCCAATATCAAATTTCAGCAAAAAATTATAAACAAAAAAACCCATTTAAAGAAATATGAGATGAACGGGAAAAAATGTCCAAACCTGGTCAGGAATCCAATTTCAAAACCACATTCAATCTTGTAAAATTCTTTAACACTTTCTGTGTGTAAAAAGAAACTGTACAAATTTCTTTATAGAAGAGAAAGTGTGAGTGAAGGAGAGGAAATTGACGGGATTGGTAATGGGAGAAAAGATGTTTGAGGTGGGGATGGCTGGAATAGAGGAATTCTTGAAGAAATTTAAAGGAAAGCTTAGAACTGTAAACCCAACCCACAACCCATAAAGTGCGGATCACATGATGCCCCGGATCCATTTATTTCGGGCTTATATTTCTATTGCTCAACCCACGTTCATCTAATTTTTTCTTTTACTTCTTAGGGGTTTTTTTTTTTTTTTTTTTATTGCTGAATAAATTTAGTTTCCATTAATCACAAATAGTCGAAGCCATTACAATCAAAGGAAAATCTGAAAATACAGAAAGTAAAAGTTATACAATGATTTAAAAAAACCACGATAACAGACAAAAGACACACCCAGGAAAACTTGGATGGTTAGGAAAAACAACTAGAAAAACTAACCAACTAAACAAATACATAATCTTCTCCTTCAAAGCATCTTCATCGCAATCCTTGATCCACAGGGATAGGAGAATATCACTTTCAACATCTTCCTTACGGGTCGACAATTTATAGGACCATGGGCGTATCAACCGTCCTACAAATTGCCTCGGGAAGATGTAAAAAGTTGATAAAGGGCCCAGATCTAGTCCCGGGTTGAACAAATCCTCCTAGAAACATAGAAAAAAAGTCTAAATCTGTGAAGATCTGAGACTCATCTAACCATTGTGTCTTAAATCTTGAAGAAAAAAAACTCTGAAAAAGGTTTCATATGATTCGTAGTACAAAATAGAGTAATATAAACGGAACAAAAGGACTAAGATTTGGCCATTGGCTTCATATGATTCGTAGTACAAAAAAGAGTAATATAAACAGAACAAAATGACTAAGATTTGACCATTGGCCGGAGCCAATGGCCAAATCTGGCCAGCAACAAGGGGAGAAAAAACGCAGGAAGAGCAGGGGGAAGAGAGAGAAAAGGGGGAAAAGGGGGAAAAAGAGGTTTTTACTTTTTAGGGTTAATTACTGTTTCCTACCACTAAGTTAGGGCAAAAAATCATCTGTCCCCGTTCCTGTCCCCAACCAATTACAATTCACCCTGTGTATATATAATTGGAAAAAATGTTTATATAGTAAATTCTGATTGGTTAGGGATAGGGATGAGGATAGAGGAGTTTCACCCCTAAGTTAGGGAGAAAAAGCAGTTCGGCCGATTTCCTCCCTTGAGAGGTCATTTACCAAATCTTGGGTCATTAGGACCTTTTTCTTGTGGAGTTTCAAATGGTCGAAAGGCAGCCAATGATCTTCCTCTAGTGAATCTAGTTTTAGGAACATGGCCCGATGATACTCATTCGCATGCAGATTGTTCTGAAAGGCAATTTTGACTGACTTAACGGTCAACTCCACTAGTAGTACTACTGTGTCTTGTCCATATGTTAGGAGAAAAGAGGTGAAACCGGTGACTATTTTCTTAGCATTCATGTAAACTCATAATGCATCGTACAAGATTTCATGCCATTTCCTAGGATTATCTTCTATTATTCTCAGAATAATATCGATGAGCACTTTATTAGTAGCTTTTTGTCATTTACTTGTGCATAATAGGGAGCAAAGTGTATAATCTTGATACATAATTAACGACCAAAGACCATCACTCTATCCCAAATGAACATAATACATTGATTGGCTTACGTGTTTCGGGAATTCCAAATATGTACATGGTTTTAGACTTTATGAATTTTATCACAACATTTTGACTTGCTGAAACAAAAGGTTGTATTTCTACCCATTTGGTGAAATAGTTTGTTGTCTAATGATTTTCCTTATTCTGTAAAAGAAGAGGCATCAGAGTCATGTGATTTCTGAGGAAAACGCCTATTCATACTACCCAGGATCTTGCTCCTTTGCCATTCAGAGATGAGATTGAATATTTTTTCAAGTCTCCTTTAAAAAAAGTCGAGGTACCATCAGTCCGTGGCAAGTAGACTTCTTATTGAAAATAGTCAAACTTCATTTTCCATCGGTTTCATTTTCCATCGGACAAGGACACCCAGGACTAAATTTGAATTCTTCATAGCCTTGAGGCAAAGCCTCAAATTCGAAACTCTTCCAATACCTGTCCAGCTATAGTGTACTGACAAGATGGTGGAAGTTTCAAAGTTGAGGGATGAGCATGCCCTTAATTCGTCCAGATTGTTTAGTGTTATTTCCCAACTCGATGATATGCTCTTGGCCAAGCATCACGAGTCCGGTCAAATCTTCGAGGAGGCGTTTGTTTCCTTCAACACTGTGAGGGGTCATATAATGGCCAATACTAACAAGGTTAACACTCTCATGTCTGGCTTTAATAAGCTTAAAGCGTGGTTTTAAACCCCTAGTCCGACCTGACTGGTCGAATTAACCAGGTGGCCTGGTCCTCAAAACGATCCGAATTAGACCTTAAACCCAGTAGGGAATAAAAACACTTCTTTTGCAAAACCCAGTTGACCAGTCCCGTTGGGCCAGTGATCCAGTGACCCAGTCCGAGTTTTAGAGAATCGAACGAGTCTCAAAATTAGTAAAGAAAATTTTATTTTTAGGAAATTGTAATACAATTGAGTAGTTTATATGTTGTGGTATAGGCTAAACAAATAATTTTGTTAAGAATATGTTGTAAGAAGTCAATTTTTGTGCTTGAACATCTGATTTAATTTGGCAAAGCTCATTTGTAACTTATAAGCTATTTCGATAAATGATAAACATGAATTGGTCAATTTAGTGAACTGTTATTGATTATTATTATTATTTTAAGTGAAGTTACATTTCTAGTTAATATATTATGGTATTGAATTTTTAAAAATTATATATTAATTATTTTTAAATATTTATGACGTCACATGTCGATAAACGGTTCGTCAACTATTCCGATCAGTGACCATTGACCCAATAACTATTTCGGTATGATTTCCGAGTCGGGTTTCAAAACATTGGCTTAAAGCTTCAAGAAGGACCTTGAAGAAAATGATGAGCTGAACCGAAAAATGGAAACAACATATCGGGAGGCTCAAGGTATTCATGGAAACCTGACTGGTCTAGTACCAAAACTGGGGCGTTTGGTAACAGACCGTAAAGATTATGAAGATGTTGTGCTTGAGGAAGCCAGAAAATGGAACAACTTTTGTGCTTTTGCCGCCATCCTTTTTACGATGGTTGTTACCCTAACTACTTCTTTAGCTAGTGTTGAGGCGACTACTCAGGAAGCTGTTGCCGTATCATCTATTTTTCCTCTGGAGCCAGTCGTATCATAGAACCCTCTGCCAATGATCCAACTGAGGTTACTCCTATGAGCTCTGACCCTGTTGGTCTTTAAAGTGGTTGGCCAAAATCTGTTCTACTTATGTTCCTCTTGTTTTGGTTACACGTCTAGCATGTAGCCAACTTTTGGTACAATCTTATTTTGTTTTAGTTATTTCGTTCTAGTTATTCTAGTTTGAACGTTTGTTCCATTTGTTGCTTGAATTGTCTGAATTGTGCAGGTTTGAATGGGTCGGAATGGCCAACTCGAATTCTGGTATTTCATCATTTGTCCAAGTTATGTAAACTCTATCCCCTTGGTCGACCTTTTCCTTACTTGTAAAATGTGGATAACTCAGTCGAGACCATTTCCTAAGCATGTAGCAGTTTATGTCTGTGAAGGGGGAAGTAAATCACATGGATACAGACATGTTACAACTATAAATCACTATTGGTAAAGCTGCACACAGAAACAGTCTCCCATTCTTCAAGTCTAATAAGAGCAAACCGAGTCATATAATGTAAGGCTTTAACTGCCTTAACATCCGCTTTGAATGGGCTTTTTCCTCTACCTGATTGCCATCCCAAAAAAACAATTTTTATGCAAGGTAGATGGAACACACTCATTAGCATGTATTAAATATATTCCTAGAAAAACTTTATAGGATGGCTTGACAGTCACCACAAAGAAGATCGTAGTGTTCATATTTGTGCCAATAGTTAAATCGGCCATAAAATGCCCCAAGATTGAGGTAGCTTCACCTGTGAAATTCACCATTTGCATATTGGTATAAATCAAATCAGAAGTTGTCTTACCAAGTTTCTTTAAGGTAGTTAATGACATAAGATTTAGGACAACTACTCCATCCACAAACACTCGACCGATCGTCCTTCCGTCCAATCTGGCATTGACATATAATGACCGGAGATGATTATTCATTTCTTCATTTGGCTTCTGAAATTGCGCTAGGAGTGGGCCCTCTTCTGTATCTTGCTAAGAGTTTGTCTATTCAGCACTAGCTAGTTTTTTCACTGCAACGTCTCCAGTCAGTCCAGTGTATTTGCAATCTTGGCCAAAATGTGCAAGCATGACAGTAAATGCACTGGACGTACTGTCTGAATCCAGATGGTCGTCAATTTCTAATCGTTCCATCAACTTGTAAAGTTGGGTGGCCTTCATTTGCAACCTTCTTTTCTAGGTAGGAGTCAGCCTAGTTGGTCTGCAGTCTACCATTTTTCTAGGAAGTGGTCGGGCATGACTGGTGGCCTGCTGGGTTGAATGGTCAAGGGCCTTTTGTACTTCAATATAGGAAAAGTTCAAATTTATAATTCCCTCCACGGAGAATTCAGCCATCCTGAAGGTTGGATTGAGATTATTTTTGGGTATTCTAACATTTAGAATACCAATGGGAAGCCATGTAGTTGGTAAGAATTTAGTTTTCGTGGCCTGAGTTCTACTCTAGTTCTGAGCCTGTCTGGTATCCTAACCCATTGTGGGTCAGTAGACTTGGAAAATGATAACTCGGACAAGTATGCATTATTGGACAAAACTTCTCGCGAAGTAAGCTTGCCTGGAGTTAAGGAGAAATTTTATTTTGGTAGGTGAGTAAGTTTAAAAGTTACATCCAAACCAATGAATACAATACAAGTAGGCCAAAAAGTCAATTCTCTTTCCTACGTGTATTGTATTAATTGGCTTGAATGTAAGTTTTAAACTTACTCACCTATCAAGATAAAACTTCTCGGAGTTAAGTTCATAACCTTAAAGCTAAGTATGCGTTATTGAGAAATTCCCTCTCGCAGAAAGTCTAGTCTAAGAGATGGATTCTAATCTAAGTATGCGTTATTGAGAAATTCCCTCTCGCAAAAAGTCTAGTCTAAGGGATGGATTCTAATCTAAGTATGTGTTATTGAGAAATTCCCTCTCGCAAAAAGTCTAGTCTAAGGGATGGATTCTAATCTAAGTATGCGTTATTGGACAATTGTCCTCACACATAAAGCTTAGCAGATTCCTAATAACTAAGTTAAACTACATGTATCTAAGGGTGGAATGCTCTAAGGAAAGATCATAAAGCCTATTTAAATGAAGATAAAACACATTTTGATTGTTGATGATGCTGTATTTTCTTTTCTTTTATAGCTGTTTTGTGAAAAGGCGTTCCGCCTTGAATTCTGCCTATTCCGGCCATGATTTGGTGAAGTGTGCATGTCCCTCATGTCATGGACGTGATGAAAAGCGTGGGCAAGATGCTCTTGCTTCGGCTGAGTGGTAGTTGCACGTTTTCCCTTTTTTGTAGCATGTACTGCTGTCCATTCTTGCTTAACAAATATGTTGGCCGAATCATATTTTCCCTCGTGAAGTTCGTGCACTTAGAGAGTGGATAAATCTTGAGACTGGCTCAAATGAGCTATTAAAGCTAATCCTTGATGACCAGGAATTTGTTGGAGAATTTGTTTTTTTTTTAAAAGAATTGAATTGTAATTAAAGTGTCGTGAGGATATTTTTGAACAAATATAATTATATGTTACACCGCTCGATTTTGAATGTTATTGAGATTATCATGAGGTGGGTTGCGTAAGTTTCGCGATGATATATAACATGTGAGAAAAAAATTCTTGGTGTGAATGATAAATTGGTATAAAGTGGGGTGGTTGAAATATGGTAATGAATTTTAAACTCACATCCCACATGGGATGCCTATGGAAGTGAGAATCACTTTATAAGGAAAAGTGGTTTACATGAGTTTAAAATATCTTGCCAATATTATGTCATATGTTAGAACCTCGTGCGCGCCAGCGCAGGGGGTGCGAAACTAAGGCTCGTCGATACCAAAATAGCTTGAACTCGTGTGCGGGCTCGACCTGCGCATACGGATGCCGAACCAAAACTCGTGAGCCTGACCAACCCACGTTTTGCTACTGGTTTGTATTTTGGTACATATATTTTCAATTCAAATTCTAAAACCCTTTTGTTTTAATGATGCCATTAATCTGAAAGCGTTACAGACGTTCAGTTGTTAGATTAACGGTGAGTATAATCACTACAAGAAAACAGTTAAATAGCGACCGACTTTAGCGACCGAAATTTTCGGTCATAATTTGGACGACGGAATACCGACCGAATAGAAACCGAAAACAAATCGGTCGTTATACCGTCGGCCACATCGGTCCCGTTGACCAAATTGAAATGCCATCGTTTTGTTCACACTTAACGACCGAATACCGACGGATCATCACGAACGAATACCGACGGAATATATAACGACCGAATATCGATGGAACTTACCGACCGAAAACATATCGGTCGTTATACCGTCGCCAATCCGTCGGCCCCATTGACCAAATTGAAACGCCAACGTTATACCGTCACCAATCCGTCGTCCACATTATGTTTGTTATTTGGGATTTTTTGGATATTGTTTTTGGTTTGTATTGCTGTTTTGGATTTTTTGTTTCATACAGCAGTTTTTTATATAGGGATTTAATTATATTTCAGATTTATTTTTTTAAATTTAAAACAAGTTTGCGACGGAATAGCGGTTGCTAAGTCAAGTCAAATAAATTCTAGTCTGTCGTCTTATTTGGTCGGTACTCTTTCAGTCGGACTTCGGTTGGTAATAGTCAATGTTGAAAAAGTCAAACCAATTATTCTATTCGGTCGGCTGTCCGTCGTCATATAGCGACGGAATAATCGGTCGCTTAATAACGGTCGGTAATCAGTCGGTATATGGCTTAGCGACGATAAATACACGACCACTGTTTTCAGTCGGCAATCGGTCGGTAAACCTGAATAGCGACCGAATACCGACGGTACCGGCAGTCGCTATTTAACTGTTTTCTTGTAGTGAATGATTACCATTAACCTTGGCAGTTACACTTTTGGATTTCCCCCCCTATAAAAGGCGGCCTACACTGGCAGGGAAAAAGAGCTCAGTTTTCTCCTCATTTCCTCTGCATACTACATCTATTTTATCCTCTGCATTTTGAGCATCGAGTCAAAAGAGTTCTACTGTTAAAATAAGATTCGAAAGACTGTATCTTTCTGCTTCAAAGAAACAGTGTGTTTGGGCGTTGTACTTCGAAGAAACAGTGTATTTAACAACTGTTGTTTTGTTATCTAACAGTTGTTATTTTATTATTCACCATCAGTTATTTTATTATCTAACAGTGGCTATTTTTGTTATTCAACAACTGTTATTGTGTTATCTAACAACAGTTATTTTATTATTTAACAGTTGTTACGTGTTTGTATTAAGAGTTGTTATATGTGATCTTACAACTGTTAAGCCTGAGGTTTACAGTTGTTACATACTGTTTTAACATTTGTTATTTTTTAATCTAACAGCTGTTATTTTTCTAGCAAACCATAAAATTTCCTAACAGAATTATGTTTGTCTATCTCGGCCGATAATATTCTTTGGTCGTTCCGAACTCCTGTCTCCTAACTGTTTCCGATCGTCTGTCATTAGTCGTTCTATAATTCTCGGTCTAACCGTTTCTTATTGGCAGCCATATTGATCCTTTGCTGGATCGTTCTATATGTTTCATGACTGATTTTGACCAACCGAGATTTTTTGAATGTCAATAGAATTTATTTCAATATATTCTACAATAAGAATGTTCAGTACTCCATCCAAAATGACACCAAATGTCGTGTTTGTTTGAAATGCTATTATAAAATGCGTGAGGGGCTGAAATTGTCTTCAGGGTATTCTGGCACGGAATTTGGAGCCGTTAAAATGGAAGAAATCACATGGCAAATTCTAATAGGAGTATTTTACACAGTTCGGATCTTATGCGAATAACTTTTTTTCAGTACATACGAAACGTCTCGGGACATGTTTTTTGAGGCTAAAAAATATTACAGGTGTCTTAAGACTCAAAATAAATGCCCGTTTTAAATAAATGTTAACCGTTAAAATTTTAATCAAACGGACGAAGGAAGTTTTATATGTGTGAAATTATTCCGTTCCGCACTGGAACCTCCGCGTATTTTACAAGCTACTTTTTGTTCTTTTGGTAAGATTGCAAGCTGCCTTTCGATTTCTTGACTTTCTGTTTATCCAAAAAAGAAAAGAAAACAAAGAAAACATCATAATCATCTAATTCCAAGAATATTCTCATCACTTGAAGCGGTCCACGGAAATACAAGGGCAGTTTATTGAGTGTACATTTAAGGGTGACTTGTGATAAGTGGCGGAGACATAAATTTTTCTTTGGGGGCATAATTAACATTGACAAAATAAAAGCATATAAACATTGGCAGAGCCAAATTTTTTTTTGATGAAATCTTATAGACTAGAGTTATTCACATTTTGTTCACCCTTTTCACTCTACTGATCAGTGCTTCATAAACCTCCAAGTCCTCTGGCTTAAAAAAAGGCAAAGTTACAAAGTTTTCATTGTCATTAACGTGCATACCTCACGTGTGTAAATAACACATAAAAAAAAATTACATCAAGAAAAAAAAAATCTAGGCCACATGTATACTTCACGCGTGTAAATAACACATCAAAAAAAATTGTCGAATGTATAATTAGGACTTTAAAACAAAATATTCCGCCAAAAACAGTAAATATGTGCATAACTTGTAAACTATTTTCAAAAGCCAATGTCAAAAGCCACTTGTAGTCTATAAGACTATAACTTGTAGACTAATTTTTTTTTGTTGATAAAATCTTATATTATAATCTATTAGTAATTATGAACTTTTTGATGAAATATTATAAATATTATAGTCTCTTACACACTTAAGTTTGTTACAATTTTAACCAAAATTGTTAAGATATAAGTGGTGTCATTCCTATAATTCACGAACTAAAAAATCTAATTTTAAATCGTAAAGTGATTCAAAATGTTCACAAGACGAGGTGTTACAAAAAACAAAACTAAAATTATAAAAGAAATTTTTTTTTTGGAAATACCCCCCTGCTCCGCCAATGCCTGTGATTCAACAAATAAAATCCAGTCATATATAAAATTACTCAAGATTTACACTGAATATAAAGAATAGATATACAAGCTTTCAGTATTCTTACTTTTCCCCCTTCTCTAATCAGGGGCGGCTAAGGGCAAGTGCCAAATGGGCGACCGCATATTGCCTCTAGTTTTTTGGATCCTCAATTTTTTTGGTCGAGATCAGTATGGTCATCTTCTGTAACAGTGACTAATCTCTTCGTTACATGAGCTCTCCGAAGATATAAATAGCTGACTATGAAATACGCATACCCTCATAGTTCAGGACGATCTGAGTTATCACCAAGCCGCACTTAGGCCCCCAATGATTTTGTTTATATATATATATATATATATATATATATATATATATATATATATATATATATATATATATATATATATATCTGTGTATTTGGGCATTCTGAATTTAACAGTTACTTTTTATATAATGATTTGTTTTTTTATATTATATTTATGTAAAAGTCTATTTTTTAAGTTATACTTATTTTAAAATTTTGCACGTTGCCTCGAAAATGTTTAAGACGGTCTGTCTCTAATGCTTTGATCATCACATCTGGTAATAAAAAAAAATAGTTTAGACGAAAATGCTAGAAAATTTTGACTATATTTACACGACTCAAATATTAATTTATTACCTCAATGACTCATAAATCATGGATATGAAATTTCAAAAGAATTTTTAACCAATGAAGTCAGCTATGAAAACTTAGAGTTTGGAATAGTTTTTATAGGTTATTTTCCATCATGGAGATAATTAATTACTATTGAACAGACTATGGCAATCAAATCATGTTATACAAGAGATTAGTGAGACCAAATTGTTATTTGATAGAATTACTAATAAGAAAAAGGTTCATTCTTCGTGAAAAACTAAGCTAGCTATATGAGAAAGATCGAAATTTTTTAGATCATTCTTTTTTCTTTTCTACCATATTCTTTCTTTACCCAAAAGTAATAATAAATGGAGATAATATTCCTTCTTACACTCATTTTTCTTTTTCTTTTGTATGAATAAAATTACTTTTATATCCATAGCCATAAAACTAGTTGACAATTTTCATTTACTAATATACTCTCTCTAATCTAATAAAAATAGAAAACTAAATTACTACTCCCTCCATTCCTGAATATAAGACTCTTTAGACAATTTGAGAAAATTAAGGAAGTTGTCATTTTCACCTAAACTTCCAATATTACCCAACCCTCCCTCTCTCTCACTTATACGTCATAAAGAAAAGAAAGGAAAATGTTGAGGGTATAATTGGAATAAATTGTTGACAACTAATAAAAGAACCTTAAACGACAATTAATTTGGATACCTAAATATCTCCTAAACGACAATTAATAGGGAATGGAGGGAGTACTACTTTAAACACTTCAATCGTATTTTCTATTACTTGTTTATAATCATGATTTTTAAACATTTAAATAAAAAACATTTTACGTATCTTTTATATACAAACTTAAAAGATTTGAAAGGAAAATATATATTTCAATTTCTCTAAAAAGAAAGAATTAGTACAAGACACTATGACAAAATTGGGCTTTGGTGGCACTTAGCTTGTGACACTTAAGATATATGTCATTTATTTACGACATTTATGTGAAAATGCCATATGTTTGTGGCACTTTTTAACAAGTGCCACAAAAAATTGTGGCATTTGTTCAATTACCGCATAAAGTGCCACACAATTTATGACAACATATCAAAATTTCATATTTTTGTGGTATTTTTAAACTAGTACTTTAAAATTTGTGGCATGTATAGTAAAAGTGCAAATAATAATCCATTAGATATTTAACCAGCTAATTTCATAAATGTAAATGAAACATTATAAATGAAATTTATAGAAAAAATATTGATATTACTATTTGAGTGTTTAAATTTTAAAATTTAATAAGATATGTGTTTAGTAATTATAATAAATAATTATAATTAATTGACTATGAAAATAATTATTTTTTATTTTAAAATTATTAAACATATGAAATACAAAAAAAAAAAAAAAAAACTCTATTTGCACAAAATTTCATATATTCTACCTTTCTTATATGAATTTTATAACATTTTCAAGTTTTACAAAAGAAATGACAAATAATTAGTTATTGAATTTCATGTTATTAAATTTAAAAAATATTACATTAACAATAGTTAGTGTATATATATATATATATATAGTAAATAAACTTATTAGTTTATAACTTATTCTATAATTCGTATGATGTTAATATTAAAATTTGTATCTAGTTTTCATTTAATATTATTTCTACTCAATTTTTATTTTAAAAGAGTTTTATTTATAATTGGTTGTTGTTAATATTTATTAATAAATATAAATATCAAATTTAAAAGTAATTAAATAAAATTTATTGTTATATTATATAGAAATATTTGGTTAAGTTTGAAATTAAAGCCATTGTGGTGCACTGGTTGGAGTGTTAGTTTTTGCAAGGAGAGGTCAAGTGTTCAAATCTTACCAAAAACAATTATTAAATCATAGATAATATGTGACTATGCTTTAACGCTTAAGTATCTTCATCCGTTTATTATTTTTCTTTTTAAATAAAATAAATGTTATTTCATTTAATTTTTATTTAAAAATATTAAATTATTTTCGCGGCATTTACAAAAAAGTGCCGCGAAATATGCCATATTTTCAATGTGTTTGTGGCATTTTAAAAAGTGCCCCAAGTTGTGCCGCCAATTAATTTATGGCACTTTTTAGTGCCGCGAAAAAAAAACGACACCACTTGTGGGAGCACTTTCAAAAAGTGTCGCACAAGTGCCACTAAAAGTCAAATATGCCATAGTGAGAGTATATATATGTATACATGTGAGCCTACACAATATTAGTGAACTACCTAATACACAATATTTAGGCAATTATCTACCATTAGTAACAAACCAATTAAGTATGTCCTAATTAATATGATACTAATTAGGCACTTCCTAATTAATTAGGTAATTCCTAAATAACAACATTTTAATACTCCCCCTCAAGTTGGAGTGTGGATATCCAAAACACCCAACTTGTCAACCAAATAATTAAAATGACATTGACTCAAAGCTTTGGTTAAAACATCTGCGAGTTGCTCATTTGTTCCCCCATGACAAGTAACAAGTGTTCCATCTTGAACATTTTTTCAAACGAAAAGATAGTCGATCTCGATATGCTTAGGTCATTCATGAAAGATTGGATTGGCCGCAATGTGGAGCGCGGATTGACTGTCGCAATACCACTTAACGGGTCCCAAAGTGATTCCAAACCATTTGAACAACTCTCGTTACCAAACTAGCTCACTTACTGCATTGGTCATACGTCTATATTATGCTTCAACTGAGGAGCAAGAGACAACTTGTTGTTTCTTGTATCGCCAATGAACGTTTCCTAACTAAATGGAGTACCATGTAACATACTTCCTAGTTGTGGGGTAAACAGACCAACTAGGATCACAATAAATCACGAATCCGCATTTAGTCCTTGGGTTTTACATGAATTGGCTAAGACTATGTACTACATAAGTGATGTCGGACATCTTTATGGCGAGATAAAGTAATCGCCTCACTAATCGCATATATCGTCCTGAATCTCTAATTAACTTTCCACTATCATCCTCTGTAGTCAACTTGAGTTATGTTTTCCATTGATGTAGAACATGGTCGTGATCTAGATAAACCACATTCTGTTAGAATGTCAACAACATACTTTCTTTGTCACAAGAACATACATTTGTGAGAATGTGCTACTTCTATGCCTAAGAAGTACTTGAGAACTCCAAGATCTTTAATTGTAAATTTGAAATCAAAGTACTTCTTCACCCCTTGGCATGTTTTAAGGTCGTTTCTTGTGAGAATAATATCGTCAACATAAACGAAGGATTACAACCAAAATATTACCTTTTTGAATAAGGTAGTTTTTGTTGCAGTCTCCCTAAAGCCAAATTTGGAAAGCTCTGAGGTGAGCTTACCAAACCAATTCTTCCCTGCTTGTTTCAACTCATATATGGAGTTCTTGAGCTTGCAATAAATATTTGCAATAAAGCTCTGAGGTGAGCTTACCAAACCAATTCTTCCCCGCTTGTTTCCACCCATATATGGACTTCTTGAGCTTGCAATAAATATTTGCATTAGGTGGAGGAAATCCAAATGGAGGTTCCATGAAAATATCTTCCTCAAGATCGTCGTGAAAGAATGAATTATTTACGTCTAACTGGAAGATTTCCCAATATTTGGAAACTGCCAAAGCCAAAAAAATAAAACGGTGGTCATTTTGGCAACCGGAGCAAAAGTCTTGGTGGAATCCTCCCCCTCAACCTGAGAGTAACATTTAACCACCATCCGTGATTTAGCACGTTCAAGAGAGCCATCAGCCCGAAACTTCAATTTAAATACCCAACGGTTGGAAACAGACTTTTTTCCATATGGTAATGTTGCATATAACTAAGTGTTGCTACTCTATAAGGAGTGTATTTTGGCTGCCACAGAGTCTCGCCACATAGGAGAACGAGCGGACTTTCATAACTGCGAGGCTCAGAGTAGCGGGAGAAAGAGACCAAGTAACATTTACGGGAAGCAGAAATATATGTTGTTGATTTCATTTTTTGTGCTACTAATGAATATTTATATGGGGAGTTTGCTAAGCTAGTGCATAATGAATTTGAGATGAGCATGATGGGTGAACTCAACTTCTTTCTCGGACTTCAAATCAAACAAACTAATGAGGGTATCTTCATTAATCAATCTAAGTACACAAAGGAACTACTCAAGAGATTTTGGATGAATGGTGCTAAGGAAAGCAAAACACCCATGAGATCTACCATTAAGCTTGACAAAGATGAGAAGGGTAAGAAAGTTGATGAATCCAAGTATAGAGGTATGATTGGTAGTTTACTTTACTTAATCGCTAGTAGACTCGATATTACGTTTGTGGTACGCTTATATGTTTGTTTTCAATCTTATCCTATGGAATCACAATTAGTTGTTGTTAAGCGTATTCTTATATACCTTATTGGTATTCATGATTATGGTCTTTGGTATCCTAGAACCGAGTCTTGTGACCTTATCGGATATACTGATGTCGACTGTGCCGAATGCAAAGTTGAGTGAAAGAGTACAAGTGGTCATTTTCGATTCCTAGGTCATGCTCTTGTGTCTTGGCATAACAAGAAGCAAGCTTGTGTATCTTTTTCCACCGCTGAGGCTAAATATATTGCCGCTGGTAGTTATTGTGCTCAAGTTCTTTGGATGAAGCATACTTTACTTGATTTTGGTCTTGTTTTCAACAATGTGCTTATCTTATGTGATAACACTAGTGCCATTAATTTAACTAAGAATCCGGTTCAACATTCTAGGACTAAACATAGATAGATTATGTACCACTTTATTCGTGATCATGTTGTTAAGGGTGATGTTTGTATTGATTTTGTGAGCACCGATGATCAACTTGCTGATATTTTTACCAAATCTTTATGTTCTGAAAATTTTGATTACCTAAGGCGCTGCCTAGAATTCACAAAGTTTCAAATTTGATGTGTGTTTTGAGTTGTGCAAGAAAATAGGGGAATCTCAGTCGACCACAATAAGGGTCCGGTCGACCAGAGTAATGGTAATTTGTTCAAGGAAATATTTGAGGCAGCTTGGTCGACCGCGATACTGGTATGACCGACCGAATATAAACATTGGGCATGTTATTTTCTCTTGGCCGATATCCAGAAGACCTCAGATAGTGTTTGGTCGACTGAAGCATCGCAAAAAGACTGATTTAAAGGGTTTTGACATCTCAGTTTTCAAATATTTCCTATCTTCTCAACTTCACTCCCTCCAAAAACTCGAAACCCTCTCATATGCCATCTCAAAATCAAAAGCCCAAATCAACCACTCATCTCACTGTGAAAACAAATCAACCACCATTCAAGTCAAAAATACCAAAAGAAACATCATCTAAAGAAACAACCTCCAAAAATGCCCTTAGAAAATGGAATTAATATTCAATAAGGAGTTAATCCAACTCTAAAGAAGAGAAATACCATATCCCAGAAAGGAAAAGGTAAGAAGGAGGTAGTGTTGGGTTTTGACCCATATTCACTCCTTCGTTTAAGGATTACTAAATAGATATTAATTAGGTTAAGAATTAGTAATTAAGTAAATTACTAATTAGGTGAACTCCTAATTAAATACTAATTGGGTTAAGAATTAGTAATTAGGTGAACTCCTAGTTCTTTTGGCTAAAGTTTTATTACTCATATGTGTGTGTGTGTGTGTGTGTGTGTGTGTGTGTGTGTGTGTGTGTCTTCTATATCTATATTGTTTGGAGTAGTAAGGTGAGAGAGGCTAATGGGTTGGAGGAATCTCAATTGTATTCTTGTTTCTTCATTATAGTAAAGTATGTGTTTGCCTTACTCGTGGATGTAGGTTAGATTGACTGAATCACGTAAATCTTTGTATCCATTTATCGCTTTCCTAATTTATATTTTATTGTGGGTTAGAATTGGAAGAGGATTAATTTCCTAACAACTAGTATCAGAGTAAGGTTCAGAACAAAAGAGGAGATGTTTTGGTTCATCAGTTTCACAAGAGATTAGAGGAGAGTGAGGATTGATCCGGTATGTTTCGGGTGCAGTGAGGGAGGCTAATGGGTTGGAGGAATCTCCATTGTATTCTTGTTTCTCTATTATATTAAAGTATGCGATCGCCTTACCCGTGGATGTAGGTTAGATTGACAGAACCACTTAAATCATTGTGTCACTTTATCGCTTTCCTCATTCATATTTGTTTGTGGGCTAGAATTTGAGAGGATTAATTTCCTAACAGGTCAAACAATGGAGTGATGAGTCGGCGACCGAATCGCATTATGAGATACCCCAATTACCACCACGGAAATCCAAAATCCAAGGGGAATATTCTAATTTCGCTACTACAAAGGGGACATTTCGATTCTACAATGATGAGGCTAAAAAGTTGTTTGATCTTTGCAAAAGAACAAGAGAGGACTATTGACCGGGTACATAAAACAAGATAGAACTTTTGGGAAAGGGCTAGTGAGCAATCTAGATATGTTTAGTGATGTGGGGTGGTTAAATTTGTTTAACTGTGATTGTGAGTATTACCCATCCATGATTTACGAATTTGGGGCCAACATTAGAGAAGAGGGTATACAAGACAGATGGAGATTTTTGGTATACCTCTAGCATTAATGGTGAGGACTTTAGCTTCTCAGAAGCTATGTTATGTGATGTATTTGAGGTGGAATTTGATAAGGAGTGTTCCCGAAGAGAATGTTTTGAATTTGAAGAGCTCTAGGGAAAACTTCAAGTTTAAGGGAGAATTTAGAAGGTCTACTAAAAGGGAGACAAATAATTAGGGAGAGTATGTAAGAATTCTGTCAAATGTGGCCATTACAATCAAGGGACACAAACGTTCAATAAACTATCTCCAAATGACAATCATGGAATGACTTGCTGAAATGAGGAAGATGAATTTTGGATATATGGAAATGAGGCTTACTTCATACCTTACGGAAGCATGCTCACTAAGTTGTTCAATAGATTGAACATTAGACTTGTAAATCATGTTGAAAGAAAGAAAGAGTACAACATATACAATGAGGGGTACTTTCACCAAATGCACATGATATTATTATGTTAGTGGGCAATGGAGATTCCAAAGTAGGTGCACAAATGAGCAATTGGTGGTGGCCGCCATTGCTAAAGGTTCAAGTAAAAAACAAATTGAAACAATCAAGAAGACCATTGTAAATAGAAAGAGACAAAAGCCAAAGGAAGATGAGCCTATATCAAGTAGAGGAAGAGGTGGAGTATTATGTCGAAGGAAGTGAGGGTAAGTCAAGAAGGCAAAGAAAAAGAAGCCCTGCCTCAAAGGAAAAGAAAAGTTGTTGACATGGACCCGGAATCTCTACCGATTTCAAAAGGTGATGCCATTTTCACTCAAACTTACTACAAATTTTTCATTCAAGTGATTAAAGATGTGGAGGTGATGTCCAAAAGCTTATAATCCTTTAGAGAAGACTTCCACACTATGATGGATGTTATTGAAAATAGAGTGGTGAATTGTAACAAAAATGGAGGATATGGAGAACAGGTTTGATGACATTATCACAAACACTAAGTCAAAGAAATCCAATCTTGAGGAAGATGAAGAGAGTGATGATGATAGAAGCAATGGAAATATGGTCAATGTGGAAAAAAAAAAAAAGAAGACAATGAAGAAGAAGAGATAAGAGACCATCTATCATTGACCGAAGAAGAGATTGCTAAGGTTATTGAGGAATTAAAGTGAAGAAGCAAATCTATAGAGCATCATGATGTGAAGAACTTGCAAGACATCTAGATACAAACTCCATGAAATCTTCTAAGCTCTTACTTATCTTTGCCTTCCCTAATATGTTAACCCATTGTGTACCACTAGAATAGCGATTGTTGAACTTACCTTTAATATTTTTGTATGAATTGTTATTTTAATTTTATGAACATGCTATGTTTTTTAATTATCTTGATTATATTTGCATGTTTAGGAGCTCAATGATGATATCCTTGTGATGAGAGCTCGTTGAATGTCCCTCCCCCAGCTCTTTTTTATCTATAACAAAGAGGGAGAAAAATGGTATGCTATGTAATGTGTTTAACTTGGTTAAAATGCTTATAGTATGTACCATGAGTTATTTGTGTTTGAATCTTCAAGTGTTAAGCATGTTCTTTAACATATGATCATATATTGCTTCACTTTATGCCAAAAGACCGGTCGACCGACCTGGTTATGCTTCGGTTGACCGCAGCTACTCAGTCGACCTAACTCAAGATTGTGGTCGACCGGATCATCCTGTCATCATACAAAACTGTGATATGTTTTCATCTATCTCTCAGTTTTGTCTTTATATAACATGGGCACTACCCTAAGGGAGAATTCATTAAGTGAATCTCTAATTTATCCCTTAGGTTGATTGATTTTTAATTCTTAAAAGCCCATAGATGACTTTGTTCTTAACTGTTCTCATTCTAAAGTCATCCTTCATTTTTCTTAACATTTATACCCTATCACATTACATCAAAGTTTTGTCAAAATAAAAAATGTGGAGATTGTAAGCCATAAGGGCTAGTTTTTCTATTTTTATAAATGACAAACAATTTATGATTATCTAATGTTATTTGTTAATGTTATAGATCTTATGGAAGTACAAAAATCTTAAAGATGAATCCACAAGTCATATGGCAATACTTACACATTGAAGATTCAAGAGATGGCATCACATGAAGAAGCCCTGATGACTTGTGTATATACTATGGTATATTAGAATTTCTACATCTTGTAAAACCCTAGGATCTAAGGTCTCACACTTGTCATTCATACACATAAAACTTTCATATAGAATGCCTTGTGATTTGATAACCTTAGTTTTGGTACTTCGATCAACAATGTTAAAATGTGTTTTTCAAAGGGTTTTCAAAGGTTTTCTTTTAGCTCAAAAGATTTTGGATGACTTGATGATTGTAGGTCGACTGACTTGTGAGGAAAGCTAGACCGAAATGTGAAGTTTCACTTGCTCACTTTGAATGTTCGTGAACTCAAACGACTAGTTGCTCCAGTCAACCTCGATCTTAGGTCAAACGACCAAGGTCCCTTTCTTAGTTCGACCGCATGTATCCAGAAAACCACTTATATAGTCGGGAAGAGTCTCGACCCACCTGACTGTTAATAGTGCCCTAGGACCATTAACATATGTTGTACGTTTTATATATTTTGAGCATGTCATTTGAATAGTTAATTTTGCTTTTGAACATCAAATATGTGTTTTGATAGTAAAACTCATTAGCTTATTCAATTACTATTCTAATTGTCTCTAGTTTTATGTAATGTTCTATACAATGAAATAAAACTAGTATGATGTTTCATTTATGATTATGTTTTACTGATCATGTGTAATGGATACAAATCATAACGTGATCCGAAAGAGAAGTAATACTTCATAGTTCTTTAGTCAAAAGTATTACTTCCACAATACTATTTGGAATCCTTAGACTTTATGTCTCTATCGTTTCCAGCATGAATGGAGCTATGTTTGGACTCAGTCGGACGTTACTTTTAATCGAGTAATTAATACGACTGATGATCGGATGTAGTATCCTATCATGGCTTGAATGTGAGAGACATCGTAAGGGATTTGTCCCCCTCTTATTAGAGAGAGATATCCATGGGCCCCTCTATAGGTAAGACTGTTTAAATGCATTGTCGTGCTCAAATGTATTTAATAAAGTGGTTATTAAATACAATTTGTTGGAACATTCTACCTGGAGATCAAGCATAAATACAATTAAGCTTTATAAGGGTGACAACAACCATGTCTTATGCTTAATTTGGATATCGCGAGACAAAGGGATTAAATAGTGGATTGATATTAGGTTCCACAGTACATTCATTCACTCTGGGTAGTCACAATGTCCTGCTATGGAACGCTTGTGATTTGTGAACACATACTACTGCTAAGTATTTTTTCATTGCCATTGTGATATGAACATATAGGGTCACACGCATAGACGAGTTAACGAGCTTCATGTCCAAATTCAATGAATCTAGAATGTGTCTAGGTTTCTTGTATCTGATATTTATTTTTCTGAGAATAATAAAATGTTATTATTCGAATTAGAGATTAATGATGGTCATTTTCGGTATTTGTCTTTCGCTGGGATTACGCGGGAGTTATTATGCGATAAAAACTCCCACTACTAGAAGTGGTTGGGATTACGTGAGAGTTGGATCTCGGAACAAACTCTCACGCCCTATATGATCTCCTTTGGGGCGAAACCCCAGTGAGACTTTTTAAAGCCGTAAAACATAACACCCGAAATAAGATTTCTGCCTATTTTCTCTCTAGATTTCCGAAACTCAGAAAAACGAAGAGCTACCACTCGCTGCTCGCTTCGTCGCGTGGATACCGGTAGAGAGCAATTCCCCAAAGGAAGGCTTTTGAGGTGGTCGCAGCACGGCATCCGAAGTCAGAAACCATTAACTGAAAATCGTAAGTATTTTTGTCTGTTTTTCGATTCCCATATTATGAGCGGATCCTTCAGGGACGATTCATGGGTGTTTAAAACGAGTTTCTGCCCATGAATCCCTTCAGTGGTATCAGAGCCTTGCTCATACTTTTCGAATTCGATAATGTTAGTCACATAATAACACGTATCATTCTTGAATTCGTGATTCTGTGAAAACAGAAAAGATTGTTTCTGTGATTCTGAGATATATGTTAATCTGGCTAGTATGTTTATTTGCATGATTCGATATTTTATTAATTTGATTAATATTGAATAAACTGCCATCGTATGTGATCTGTCATTAATTTGATTAATTATGCATAAACTGCGATTATATTCTTCCTGTCGTTAATCAGATTAATATCGCATAAACTAATTATGTATATAGATTATATCGCATAAACCAGTTAATTCGATTATATATGTTAGGCGGTTGAGGGTTAAATCGGGGTAGAGCAGAGGGGAAATCATATTTTCCTTCCGACCAAGGGCGCTGTGTGACGCCCCCAATTCCACCCCTAGGTACAACTGGGGCTGAATAGGGCATCTACCTACCTCTCGGCAGTAAAATAAAGTAACATTTATGTATAAAATGCTTAAAAGACTAGACCGTTTATAAATATAATATTCATATCTATAAACTATACATCATCAAAATATATTTAACAAAACCTGTCTAACAGTATCATTTGATACAAGACAGCGGAACTACCAAAATACATAATTTACATTAATCCAAAACAAATGGCAAATCTAGAACCATTAGGAATTAGAACATGTACTCCAAGTTCGACAAAAAAAATTTCATTCGAGCTCTCTAAAGCACTTCATACCTGCATTTACTATGCAATTTGAAAGAAAACGTGTAAGCTAATGCTTAGTGAATTCCTCTGTGTGTGCCACAGTGTATATGTAATGTAAAGTTCTAACATACAAAATGCTAATGCAATGTTTGTAAATCATGTATTTTCTTTCTTTTATGTATATGAAATAATAGTAATTGATTCAGCTAATAGAAAACCAGATGTTAAGAAATCCAGGTACAAGAAAACCAGATACCAACCGAACACCAGATACGCGCGATTTGCTACCTTATCCACCAGAAATCCAGCGGGTGAATCACAGGGTAGGGTACCTACTAGACCTGTATTCACCTAGATCTGACCATCCCGAGTTAAACCTCCTAACTCAGAATTGGTTAACCTCAATTAGTACTGCAGAGCTATACGCCAAAGGCCGTCAGCCCTTGCTTTCCCGACAATGGCGTAAGACATCTACAGCCTTGGGGCCCACAAGAATAGTGTGTTTTAGAGTATTCCAGAATAGCAACAATATCCGTTAATTCCATTAGTTACAACTGGCCGGCTCGGGGTTTTATGTAATGATATTTCTCAATATTAAATCGACACCCGGCCTGAGCCTATACAGAATGTATGCAACTTTATAAAAACATGCAAGAATGATCAATGTCTGTATATGGCTATATGAAAGCAATTCTAAATTCAATACAGAAATATATTTGGAACTCACAGGTTCCTAAATTCCAATTCAAACAGTTTAAGAAAAACTTGGAACTCACAGGCTCCTAAATTCCAATTTAAAAAGGTTTAAGAAAAAGAGGAACTCACCTTATAAGATTTAAAACTCCTAACGCCTTAAGAATTATCGTGATGTTCCGGTTCGGCTCCTATCACAGAATAAGATTCACCAAACAAAATTACTTTGATGTCGACCAACGAACATGTCAAGCATTTCACTAACATTCTATCTTACACACAATCTCACCTATGTACTCATACAATTAGTGAATCAAATTAACTAGTCATTGACATACAAAATTCAACATATGATATACCATTTCCATGTGTTAACATGATCAATTCCTTTCTCATAGAATAGACAACATGATCAACATTGCTCCTCAAAGTAAAAGGCAATGTAAGTTTCAAATTCTAATCTCTAAATGGAAACATATTCTTATGGTCTAAGAAAATATTCTTTCCTTTCAATCTATTCATTAATTTAGGAAATTCTTACACCACAGGAACCTTTCCAAGCTCAATCTGCTCTTCATAAGTCAAGTTCTGGTGTAAGTGTAAAGATTCCTCATTAAGAAAATGATCAGGTGCTGGATGATACTTCTTGAGTTGAGAAACATGGAACACGTCGTGCAATCCACCAAGTTCCACTGGTAATTCTAACTGGTATGCCACCTTTCCAACTTTCCGAATTATCTTAAAGGGTCCAATAAATCTTGGACTGAGTTTTCCCCGTCGATTATGTTTAAACTTTCCCCTATGAGGTGTTAACTTTAAAAATACGGCATCGCCTTCCTCAAATTCAAGATCACGTCGGCGATTATCAGCATAACTTTTCTGACGACTTTGTGCTGCAAGTAACCGTTCTCGAATAAGCTTAACCTTACCATTCATTTCCTCCATTTCGGGCAAAATACTTTCCTCTCTCATGGTTTGTCGTTCACCAACTTCTCCCCAGTACAATGGTGTCCTGCATTTTTAACCACCAATCTTTTGTACGCTGGAAGCAGGAGGTGGAGAAAGGAGACTCAGATTTGCTACATATGATAGAATGACTTACCCAAACGTATGTATATACCACTATTTCCTATTTCTATCCCTCAACTATTAGAGTTTCATAATACAAGTCCTCAAATATATATATTTTTTTCTCTAATAATATTATTATTATTATAAAAGCTTAAGTGTGGGTCTCACAATTATCCTCCCCTAAAAGAAATTTCGTCCTCGAAATTAATTGTTAATACCTTGTTGTAATTCAGGGTACTTTTGTTGGATGTACTCTTCAGTTTCCCAAGTGGCTTCTTCAATTCCATGGTGCTTCCATAGGACTTTAACCATCGGTATCCTTTTATTGGTTTTAGGATTTTGATTATTTTGGATCTCAAGGCTATTGATCAGTTTATCAGGTGAGTGGTCTTAACCCTTTTGTAAAATTATATATAAGTATTGTGTATTCATTTATTCATTGCACTCATGATCTGGATCCTCTCATGACGTGCACTGATTACATTTTTCTTGTCACCATGAAATATCTTTCTGTATAGGGGCACTGTTTTGAAATATTATCTTATTGCATTGGAAATGATAAGTTTGAATAAATTTGATACGGATTTGTCTTCTGAATATTGACATGGTATGATAAGACTATAAGTTTATTGTATCGGGCCTAATTATTTGATCTAAAGGAGCTAAGTGCTACACCAGAGGGTGTGAGACACCTCTAGAGTCCAAATTTTGAACGTCTGTATTTGGGGGCCCGTATGAATTTGATCTGCTGTTATTGTCATGCCTATGTCAATTTCACCTCTACAGTCCCGGACAATTGTTTAGAAAATCAGGCACCTTATTATAATCAATATATATGTGGTTTTCTCATTGTGCGAACTATTTTATGAATATAAAGTACTTTGGAAGAAAAATGGTTTTAAAAGACATACGCACCACTGGCACTGCCCTCACTGAGCTTCGGCTCACGTTTTCCAAATGTTTTCCCCATCCGCAGGTAGTTGAAGGTGGTGCGACATTTTGGGTATCAGAGTGCGCAGCGGGAGCTTTGGATAAACAATTTGTATTAATGGATTCCTGTCTTGTATCGTATTAGATTATTTGTAATGAACTTGTGGATATTTTAACCGTGTGATTTGGGGGTTAATAGAATGTTTGTTTAGAGCCTTGCTCTACCGAGAGGTAGGGCGGCGGGCGGCTCGACTCGTTTTCCTCCGGACAGGAGGCGGATTGGGGCGTTACACGCTGCCCCTAGGACCCCGTTTGTGGGGCAACCCTAAGACTTTGTATTTGTACTCGTTACATGATTTTATTATGCATTATGTGAGTTTTAGCATGGCCTACTATACCCCCTCTTGTTTTACATTTATTAGGTTGTAAATTTATAATACGGTCTGCAAGCCATTTTTCAATGTTGTAAAATTGTAATTGTTTTATTAGATTAGCTTTATTGCTTTATCTTGAACGATGCGTATGCCCATGCAACTATGTAACAAGAATGGAGGATGCTGGATCGAAGACACTATCCATG
Source organism: Vinca minor (assembly GCA_026122235.1). NCBI lineage: Eukaryota > Viridiplantae > Streptophyta > Magnoliopsida > Gentianales > Apocynaceae > Vinca > Vinca minor. Next base: position 253,408 of record JAOCZM010000081.1, read on the forward strand.
ATATGGGTATTGACTTAGATTGACCTTTGGCTCCCACAAGGCTCGTGGGAGTCATCATAGGATTAGGTAATTATATCTCACATTTACATTTTTATTTTATTTTATATTATGCATGTGATGCTTAATTCTTGTCTTATGGGGTCTAACAACATATTCGTCAAATTAAAACTGTTTTAATTAAGTCTTAAAATACCTACTATTTCCTAAGCACTTCTTAAGCTTGGATAATCATTTTGTCTGCTTGCAAAAGCAATAGATAAGTGGTTATCTACGCAAAAGAAGATGGGAAAATAGTGATTTCCATAAGTTTAAACATGGTTCGACTTAACTAGGCTATCAAAATAGTTTTGAGCCTGGGCATAACATGGGAAATAGCCGGGACATATAGATGTCATTCCCATGAGTTGATTTTACTTTAATTATGGGTGTTAAGCCAAAGGTTACTTATAATTATTGCAAAATGGTTTTCTCCACTATTTATCAAGTGTTGAAATTGTGGAAACTTTTTGCTCAAAAAAATTAATTAATGACTTTGCAAATAATTTTTAATGTAGATAATGACACTTCACACCTCGCGCAATTCATTGCTATCTGTTCTTGAAAATAAAAACTGAGTGGGTCAAATTTCCTTGATTGGGCCCGCAACTTAAGGATTGTCCTTAAGCAGGAAAGAAAGTATATGTTCTCGACATTGATAATCCTGAACAGCCTGCAAGCAACGCCCCTAGAGCTTAGAAAGATGCTTGGAAGAAGCATGTGGATGATTCTAACGATGTGATTTGTCTCATGTTAGCCACAATGAGCTGTGAGCTTCAAAAACAGTATGAAGAGGTTGAGGCTTTCCAGATGATGGGCCAACTCAAAGAAATGTTCCAAGAGCAAGCCCATCAAGAAAGGCTCCTCACCACAAAATCATTAAACAGTTGCAAGATGGCCCCTGACATCTCTGTTAGTGCACATGTTCTTAAGATGAAGGGTTATTGTGACCAACTTGAGAAACTTGGGGCTCCCATAGGTCATGACAAGGCCACAAATATGATCTTGGGCTCACTACCACCTGAGTGTGACCAATTTTTCATGAACTTCAACATGCATGCCATGGAGAAGACTAATGAGATACACGGGATGCTCAAACATGTTGAACTGAACATTAAGAAGACCCCTGATGTCTTAATGGTTCAAAAAGGGAATTTCAAGAAGAACAAATGAACGGGAAAGCCCATGGCCAAGAAGGGCAAAAGTAATAGCAAGCCGAAGCCCCAACCCCAAGGCCAAGGCACCAAATGAAGGGGTTTTCTTCCATTGCAATGAACCAGGTCATTGGAAACGAAACTGCGAGCTCTACTTGGAAGAGAAGAAAAATGAGAAAGCCAGTTTGACTGTCTCTCCATATATTTATGTTATTGATAATAACATGTCTGCTCCTACTTCATGGGTATTAGATACCGGTTGTAGATCTCACATTTGTGCAAATGTGTAGGGTTTCAAAAGGAGTAGATCATTGGCAAAATGAGAAGCGGACCTGAGAGTAGCGAATGGAGAAAGAGTTGTTGACGTAGCTATAGGGACATTTAATTTTGTTTTGCTAAGTGGACTTATTATTGAACTGAATAATTGTATTTATGTTCCAACTTTGAGTAGGAATATTATTTCAATTTCTTGTTTGAATATTGATGGTTTTGAAATAAATATTAAAAATAAAATTTGTACCCTTCATAAAGATGGTATCTTCTATGGAGATGCCTCTTTGATGAATGGGCTTTATATTCTTAACCTCGATGAATCCATTAAAGGCACATCTATAACATCAATACAAAGAGGTTTAAATCAAATGACTTAAACCAAACCTAATTTTGGCATTGTCGTTTAGGCCACATCAACGAGAAACGCATATCAAAACTCCATCAAGATGGGATTTTGACATCATTTGACTTAGAGTCTTATGAGACATGTGATTCTTGTTTGTTAGGCAAAATGACTAAAGCTCCCTTTACTAGACAAAGTGAGATAACTTCCGATTTATTGGGACTCATACATACAGATGTATGTGGACCAATAAACACAAGTGCTAGATGAGGGTTTCAGTACTTCATCACATTCACAGATGATTTCAGTAGATATGGTTATATCTGTCTAATGAAACATAAATCATAATCTTTTGGAAGATTCAAAGAATTCCAAAATGAAGTACAAAATCAACTTGGTAAAAGCACTAAAATACTTCGATCAGAACGAGATGGTGAATACCTTAACCAAGAGTTTGACGAACATCTTAGAGGTTGTGGAATTGTTTCACAATTAACTCCTCCTAGCACAATACAATGGAATGGTGTGTAAGAACGAAGAAATCGCATCTTACTAGATATAGTTCGATCTCTGATGAGTTAAACCAATCTTCCAAATTCCTTTTGGGGCTACGCCCTAGAAACTGCTGCATTCATATTGAATTAAGTTCCTTCTAAAGCGGTTCAGAAAACTCCATATGAGATATGGACTGGGAAACGACCTAGTTTATCATTTCTAAAAATTTGGGGAGGCGAGGCATATGTAAAACGCTTATTATCTGATAAAATTGCTCCTAAATCTGACAAGTGTTTGTTTGTGAGATATCCTAAAGAAATTAAAGGATATTACTTTTATCTTCCATTAGAGAACACAGTGTTTGTTGCTCGAAATGGTTTATCCTTGAAAGAGAATTTATTTCCAAAAGGGATAGTGGGAGTAAGATCCATCTTGAGGAAATTCAAGATCCCCAAACCACATCTGAACCACCTTTGGAACTTCAAGTAAGCTCATGTGCTGATACTGAGCTTCAATCTTTGACACAAGGCCTAAGGAGGTCATGTAGGGTACATCATCAGCCTGAGATATATAGATTTCTCGTAACTTATGATCATCATATTGAACTGATTGATCAAGATGAACATACTTCCTACAAAAAGGTAATTCATAGTTCTGAGTCAGACAAGTGGCTAGAAGCTATGAAGTCTGAGATGCAATCCATGCACGATAACCAAGTATGGACTCTGGTTGACCCACCCGGAAGGTGTAAGGTCATTGATAACAAATGATGTTTAAAAAAGAAAACCGACATGGATGGTAATGTACACACTTTTAAATCTCGACTAGTAGTTAAAGGTTATAAACAAATTCATGGTATAGACTATGATGAAACCTTTTCTCCTATCGTTATGATAAAATCTATTAGGATTTTACTTGCCATAGCCGCATATCATGACTATGAGATATGGCAAATGGACGTTAAGACTGGGTTTCTTAATGGAAACCTTCTCGAGGATGTGTATATGACACAACCTGAGGGGTTTGTTGATCCATCAAATCCTAACAAAGTGTGTAAGCTTCAAAGGTCCATTTATGGATTGAAGCAAGCATCTCGAAGCTAGAATCGTCGTTTTGATTAAGCAATTAAAGATTTTGGTTTCATCAAGAACTAAGACGAGCCTTGTGTTTATAAGAAAGTAACTAATAATGCAGTAGTGTTCTTTGTGCTGGATGACATCTTACTGATTGGAAATAACATCCCCACATTACAAAGCGTAAAAGTTTGGTTGGGGAAGTGCTTTTACATGAAAGACTTAGGCAAGGCTACATACATTTTGGGTATAAGGATCTATAGAGATAGATCCAACAATATGATTGGCCTAAGCCAGAGTGGATACATTGACAAGGTACTGAAACAGTTCAGTTTACAAGAATCCAAAAAGGGATTCTTGCCCATGTCACACGGCATTAAACTCAGCAGAACTCGAGGACCTTTCACAAAGGAAGACTAAGAGTGCATGAGTAACATCCCATATGCTTCAGCCATTGGGTCTATTATGTATGCCATGTTATGCACTCGCCCGAATATCTCATTCGTATTAAGTATGACTAGTATATATCAATCTTACCCTGGAGAGTTACATTGGACTGCAGTCAAGCGTATTCTTAGTCAAACAATATATTGGGATATATTGTATCGAACGTGATCCGAAAGAGAATTAATACTCCATGGTTCTTTAGTCATAAGTATTACTTCCTCAATACTAGTTGGAATCCTTAGACCTTATGTCTCCATCGTTTCCAGCATTAATGGAGCTATGTTTTGACTCAATCGGACATTACTTTTAATCGAATAGTCAATACGACTGATGATCGGATGTAGTATCCTATCATGGCTTGAATGTGAGAGACATCATAAGGGATTTGTCCCTCTCTTATTAGAGAGAGATATTCATGGGCCCCTCGATATGGAAGACTGTTTAAATGCATGGTTGTGCTAAAATGTATTTAATAAAGTGGTTATTAAATATTATTTGTTGGAACAGTCTACCTGGAGATCGAGTATAAATACAATTAAACTTTATAAGGGTGACAACAACCATGCCTTATGCTTAATTTGGATATCGCGAGACAAAGGGATTAAATAGTGGGTTGTTATTAGGTTACACCGTACATTCATTCACTCTGGGCAGTCACAATGTTCTGCTAGGGACCGTTTGTGATTTATGAACACATACTACTGCTAAGTATGTTTTCATTTCCATTGTGATATGAACATATAGGGTCACACGCATAGACGAGTTAACGAGCTTCATGTCCAGATTCAATGAATCTACAATGTGTCGAGGTTCATTGTATTTGACATTTTTTTTCTGAGAATAATAAAATGCTATTATTCGAATTAGAGATTAAGGATGGACATTTTTGGTATTTGGCTTTCGCTGGGATTACGTAGGAGTTATTATGCGATAAAAACTCCCACTACCATAATAGGTTGGGATTACGTGGGAGTTGGTTCTCGGAACAAACTCTCACGCCCTATATAATCTCTTTTGAGGAGAAACCCTAGTGAGACTTTTTAATGCCGCAAAACATAACACCCGAAATAAGATTTTTGCCTCCTTTCTCTCTAGATTTTTGAAACTCAGAAAAAAGAAGAGCTAGCACTCGATGCTCGTTTCGTCGCGTGGATACCGGTAGAGATTAATTCCGTAAAGAGATGTTTTTGAGGTGGTCACAGCACAACATCCGAAGTCCGAAACCATTAACCGAAAATCATAAGTATTTTCGTATGTTTTTTTTTATTCCAATAGTATGAGAGGATCTTTCGGGGACGATTCATGGGTGTTTAGAACGAGTTTCTACCCATGAATCCCTTCACTAAGAGCTCTGTCGGTCGACCAGAATGTCCAATCGGTGGTCAATACTAGCCGTTGAAGCATCAAATGCATCTCGACTTTGAAACTCCTATAAGTACTAAATGCTTATTTAATGCAAACCAACTAAGCTATTAAGTGCATTCAATTTCTACTCTTTTCTACAAGCATTCAATACTCATTTATTACAATTTCTTATGCTAAACAAGTTTGATCATTATCATTTGTTAGAAAGTTTGAGCTATACAATTGTATCTATCCATCACATAAAGTGTGATTAGTTTGGTTAAACTTTTCCCTCATCTCTTTGTGAGTTAGCTCTTTCTGAGTTAGAAGCTTTTAGTGACTTACACTCTTTGTGAATGTTGCTATTTGTGAGTTTGTGAAGTGATTGTTGTGTGGAACTCTTAGTGAGTTAGACACTTGTGTAATATTGGTTTGATCCCACCACCATTAAGTTGTAAAGGGAAGTTAGTGTGTTGTTAAAATTCTTGGGTTAGTCTCAAGGTAGTGGACGTAGATTCTTAGTGAATCGAACCACTATAAATCGCTTGTCTTTGATCTTCTTTTTTTAGCTTACAACTCTTGTTTTTGTTTAGCTCATTTCTCTTCACTTGGAAGAAAGTTTTAAAAGTTTACAAAAACTCAATTCAACCCCCCCCCCTAGGTTTTTCAAATACTAGAATATTGTTTCTCCATCTCTTCTACAATCTTAACTTTATCTTCTTCAGCGCATCCCACTTACATAACACCTTAATCTCTAATTCGAATATTGAAACCCTTCCATAACACCTACTCCTACTGCCCTCTCTTGAGTTTCGATTTGTAACTCCCCAATTCTGCTACTCCCGATCCTCCCCCATTCTTCTTTCTATGATTCCCGTCCCTCACTTCCTCTTGTTTTTCCTCACGCCGCCAAAAAGTCCACCACTATCTTCTTCTTCCTCTTCTCCTTTCCGTCAAATGGATTATGATTCGTTTGAGTCATTTTTACATCGAATTCAAATTAGCGATGTTGAACTTTCACATGAATTCACTAAATTAACCAATATATTATCCTAATGATATGTTATTTTAGAGTGAGTTTCATTAATCGATCGATTTCCAATTATATCTAATAACCTCTTTCAAGACTTATCAAGCCTGTTCCCATGAATAAACCAACTATATGTCTATATTGATTTTAACCCATAAAAATGCATTAAACATATGAAATCATAAAGATCGCACAAACCATACAAGTATATGTCTATCTTGCATGTAATTTATGTTTAGATTATTTAACCTAATTAACAATGTCAACTGTCGCAAATCTTCCAAGTTAATGTAAAGACAATTTGAGTGGTAGCTAATCACACAAAAGCATTAAGAAATTAATTCCACAACACCTATTGAATAACAAAATCACAAGAATAATATAAAAAATTAATCTAGCTACATCATGGCCTTAGAATAAATATTTAATTCTTACTAGAGAAGAAATTCAATAATTAGAAGAGAGAATATAAGAAAACATCCTGAATTCAAAAAAAAAATCTCAAACTTGAAATCAAAATAACCTTCAAAAGTACTTCAATCATCAAAGCTTCAATCTTGTCTACGAAATTTGTAAATAAAAGAACTATAAATATTAACCCTAGAAGAGGGCTAATTCTAGAGAAAAACTAAAACCTAGAATAATCTAAATACTGATTGAATATCTTTTTCCTAATATTAAATAGTATTTATAGAAATAGAAACCTGCTAGCATAAGGTAACTGACATAGTTTAAACTCTCCACACTCCTTTAAAGTAGTTGAAGTACACCAAAACTCTTCTAGTCCGTAAATGTCATATCTTCAATTCCAGCACCTACTTTCTTATTCTGCAAGTCAGTTCACTTTTATCCTTCAAAAGACTATTTTGCCCCTAAAAATGCAAACACAAAGAAGTGAGAATTATATCATTCTAAGCGTAAAACTCAATATGTAAATACTTTTTGAAGCTCAAAATTACTATTAAAGTAGAAGAAAATATAAATAAATTTATGAGTTATAATGAAACCCTTCCTTCTAGTAAATCCGTTCCGGTTTCGGAGTTCGATGATCCGACCATCGGGTTTTACCGAGTTGAACAAAAGAAGCTAGTTTTTCAATCCTACTGGCTTTGGGGGCTAACCGGGACCACAAAGAAGGCCGGGCGGCGGTCCGACCAGTCCGGACCGGGTTTTAAAACATTCTGGAAACTAAATTGGCTTATACAGAAATTAAGTACAGAAGCTTCTGCAGATATTCAAAAGAATGGTCGATTTTTATATTTACACTGGTAAATATAACCGCTACGAAGTATAAAGGTAAACATCTGAAAGTAAAGAAGAAGAAAAATTATAAGAGGGAAATACAATGCAATTATGGAGGATCTGAAAATGGCTTCTTGTTTGATTCCTCCCATAGTTGGACGCCTTTCAACCGCCGCCATGACAACTACCAAAAAAAAAAAATCAGAGATGGAAGAATCCCAGTTTGTTGCTAAATTTGAGAAGACGGTGAAACAACTCCTTCTGATCTCCGTGCAGCTTGGCCGGAAACTGATGACTTGTCTGACCCACGAACGTTATATCTCTCATAAACTCTTTCGCGGTTTTCAGACCACCAAGTTTCCGCTTGGTGCTCTCCAAATCTTCTCCGGCTGCAAATGAAATTCAAACATCGAAATTTTCAGCCAAAATGCAAAATATAGAGAGCAGAAACGAAGGCATAATCCTACTACAAATTAAAAGAGGTGCAGAAACTTCATATTAGCAAAATTCATTTGTAAAAAACAGGAGGGATGAAAGTCAAATACCTGAAGCGCACTCGTTTCAGATCTCTAGTCCCATCGCGAAGGGCTACCAGGGTTATATACACACCGGGCTCATATTGTTCAATCCACTCAGCCTCAACTTGGTTTGTGTTACCGGGAGGTGGTGGGCTTATAGGTTTTGAGCCATTTTCATTATCCTGGACAGCTCCACCATCCCTATGGTCGACAGTTTCAGAAGCGCCGCTTTTGCAAGCATCTCCATTGCCATTTGGTAGTCTACCATCCAACCTGTTGTCCCTCACATAGGGGGTTAGAGGTAACTGAGCATGACTGTACTGGCTCGATTCATTGCTTCCACTAGAATCCCTTGGAAATTCAGCAGGACCCTGCATACCGTTCAAAGTCACTGATTCTCTACTCATTTGAGAGGCAAGGTATGATCCACTAAGTGAGTCGGATCTTGAATGACGTTCTCCATTTCCATTGGGATATTGTATGCCATTTGGCTCCAGGCCATTTGGTGGATAAGGAAGTTTGATACTGTCAGTATCATAAACACCAGGCGGCAGTCTCTCAGCCATGTCTTTTAGCTGGAAAAGGATAGGTATTTCAGAAACTGTGCAACTAGTAAAATTTTCCTCAACAAAAATGCGAGAAATTGGTGAATAAACCAAGAACAAAAGGGAGGGGGAAATTCTTATCCTTTTTTAAATGACTAGAAAACAGTAACATACCTGTGCGGTAAGTGACTTTATCACTTCTTTTGCAGCTTTACATTTAGCGACTTCTTCTGCTGCTAGAGCCATTGCTTCCTGAGCCTTTTTTGTTGATTGTTGGAGCTCCACTTCTTTAAGTTCACATCGATGTCTCAAACTCTCAACCTGAGACAGGTCCGCGGTAAAATAATAAGGTTGACAAAATTGTACACCATTTAGAAACCTAAATATTAAGTTGCTCAGAAAGTAATATGTTCAGTACGGACCTGGGTACGCAATTTATGGACTTCTTGATTTAGAAGCTCATTAGTTTTCTTCAAACTATCAGAAATGTTCTTGGAGAAAGAAAGTCCACCCGTTGTTGGTACTGGAGTTGCCGAGCGTGGAGGGCTTGATTTTCTTGAGAAAGGTGATACTGATCTCGAGCTAACACTGGATGGTGTAAGAATTGGCTTTGGGACTGGTCGGCGAAAGTCGGTAGACATAACCACATCTTTCAGCTGCATGAAGGAAGGTGTTTGAGATGAACGGCCAACCAAAAAAGAATCAGCCTTTTTTCCTTGTTTTGCAGCTTTATTATCCAATTGCTTAATCAAATCAAGATTGGATGGCATTGATGATTTAACCAACCGTAACTCAGCCTTGTCCAATTTGTCCTTGTTTTCACCAGAAAGTCGTGGTCCAGAATTCCTTCGGTTATTAACTCCAGCTTCCACTACCTTACTTAATTTGGCGAAGCAGGGATCACAAACACGGTAAGGTTTACTGGGATTAGGGGCCAAAGCAGCCCTAAGTGCTTTTCGGGAACTACATGCATGGCAGTGCACAAGTCCGCAATTATAGCAATTATGTCTCTTCCTTGTGAAACCGAAAGCCTGCCGACAAGCAGCGCATTGAGACTGTTCAGCACCCGACACCCATTTGTGAAGACATATAGAAGCTGTATAATTCGAACCACAAGCTATATACTTAACGTGTCTATCCCTCAAAGCTTCAACCAAAGTTGGTGTTTTCCTGTCCTCTATGTCTCCGTGGCCCAACCTTCCATTGGCTCCCTTACCCCAGGTGTATACCTCGTTCTTGGATGTCAGCACAGCCACATGATATGCACCGCAGGCAATCTCTTCAACAACTTCCCTAGCAAGTTTATCTTCTACCAAGCAAGGAAGCTTGCCATCCGATTGTGCATTCCCAAGCTGACCATAGACAGTACTTCCCATAGTGAAAATACGTCCGGATGTTGTCAACCCTACAGTTAAACTATGCCCACAAGCAATTTTGTGAAAATTGTAATCAATAAGTGCAGGCACACAAGTAGGTTTCAGTCGAGGTTCTTTGTCACCATGTCCAAGGCGATTTTTATCTCCGTCACCCCAGGTAAACAACTTTCCAGATGAAGCACTTGCACTAGACTGAGTTACGATGACCTCTACCACTGCAGCAGTATGCCATACACCACATGCAACAGAAATTGTCCTCAATCCTGACAGAGAATCAACCTCTCTAGGAAAAGAAACATTTTCTCTATCACCATGGCCCAGAACCCCAAAAGTTCCATCACCAAAAGTGAAGAGCTGACCAGTAGATGTTACCAGGGCAGTATGCCATGGACCACAAGTTACCATTGAGACCTGAAGGCCCTCGAGTGGACCTGATATTCTCTTAGGTATCCAGTGACTAATATCACTACCATGCCCTAAAAGCCCAGCATTGTGCATGCCATCTCCCCAGGTGTAAAGCTCACCAGCCATTGTTACAGCACAGGTATGAAACTCTCCACATGCAACAAAATCAACACTGCTAAAAGACAGTGATTCAACTAAACGAGGTTGGCTAACATCTTTCCCAACTCCATGGCCAAGCCTTCCACCAGATTCCTCACCCCATGTGAAGAGTTCACCTTGCCGAGTGACTAAAGAAGCATGCCGCACTCCACAAGCTATATGGTGCACATCTAGAACTACATTTGACTCCAGTGGCCGAGGAAGAAGCACATCAGCTCTTGTACTCACAGTACTAGCATTTTTCTCAGGTCCAACCTTGATAAGATTATCACATATTACCTCACCCCAAATATATACATCCCCCAAAGCGTCACAATCATCTGGTGCAGACCCATGACTGGAAGTGCTCGGGGCACTAGAAACACTAACCCGGAAAATGTCAGAACTGGATCCTTTAACTTGCATATTTGTTTGATCCAAAGCTACATGTGCTCGATCGGAATTCACCAAACTATCTGGCTGATATCTCTTGGGAGAAGCAATTGTATTGGAACTCACAAAAACCTCTGACGAGCTAATTTCTTGAGTAGCACTAACTGAACTGTCACTTGGACTGTTTGATATCAAGTCTCTATTATCCTGATATGTTTAACCAGTGGCAGAAGGGAAGCAGTTAAAAATGACATCAAATGAGTTTACAACAAATAGGAGAAAAAATACTTATTTTTTTAGTTCTTCCATCAAAATAAGCGAAGCACACATGTATCCAGAAAAATATTAGTTTAGCTGAGAATTTATCGACTAAGCCTCCTCTTCCACCCACCTTCTCCCCGCCCCCCAAAAAAAAGGTAAGTGAATGTAATATTAACATTTGTCCCGCTTTAGATAATTCTTCAATCATCATTTGCAGCTTTTTTCATTTTTTTTTCTTTTTCTCATGTAGAAAGTTAATAAATGGTCAACTACTTCCCTAAATCATTGAGAAAGTAAGATGTAGATATAAATTTGGGACAGAGGAAATATATTGCAAGATTTTGTCATCCCTCTATATTACATTTAAGGATCTTCCAGTAAATGCATTTTATGGGTAACATGAATGCTATATAGGCACATTTTGAAGTGAACTATAAGATGGGAGCTTGACTAGGAAAATATAATTAGGAAATAAAAAGTTAAAGAGTATGTAAAAAAGATCATGTTGGGGGGCATACGATGAATCATGTCTTCAATTTCATATTAGCAAAAATCCCAGATCATTAAAAACCTATATGATTTTATACAAGGCAGCATCGACATCCAATATCTTTCACTTCCCCCCACGCCCCACCCAAAACCTTCTTTTACACACCTCCTTAAATGTCAAGACCATGCAAAGGAAGAGCAAAAAGAAATAAAGTTAAACAGTGTCTATAAACCATTGCTATCCAATTTGGAAAACACAATTAAATGGAAGATATTGTAAATACTGATGGATCCAGTGATTAGACTCATTACAATCAGACATCAGAAGTTTACTTCTGCCAATAGCTTTTGTACAAAATGTCATGCAAGAAATCAACCTTTATACATATATAAGAAAGTCTAAAAATGTTAAATTGGAACTTTTCCTCCAGTTGATGCAAAAAAGACTAGGGCGTCATAAAATGAGTATAAGACTAAATATATGGGTGAGGCCAATATGAAAACATGTAGTCAAACTGGAGCATGCACAAAAAGATTACTTTAATCCTCAGTGGGAATGATAAATGGGCACAAAATATGATCTCCCACATGAATCATGATTAATAGGGTAAAAAAAAATGAAACTAGATGGTTAGAATTACATCAAAATAGAGGCCTCCGTCACTCCAGCCATCAATTTTTGATCGCCCACCCTGTCCAGAGGATATTAGAGCTTTTAGACCAGCAATCCAAACCTCTGCCTCAACTTTATCTTTGCAGATCTGGCCAAAAAAGGTCCTTGTTTACAATCTAACACAATATGGATGAAAATAAGTGTTATTTCTGGAGATCTAAAAGTTTATCACTAACCAGGTCAAGGGATCTTTTCCCGTTATTGTATATAAGAGAAAAGGACAAGTAGTCTTTGTCAGGGCGCAGATAGCGCTGGAAAACAGCCTGGTAGAATAATACCACGAACAATAAAAGTTAGAACACATCCGTGAGGAGATAGGCAGGGTTGCTACAAAATCAAAATAGATATAAAGGAAATCCATAAATATAATTGTTAACATCATAACAAAGCAAAGAGGCTGATGCGAGATAAGATCTTCAAAAAACTCACAGTCCTTTGTCCAGGAAGAATTCGAGAAACCGAAGCTAACTTCAGAATTCTTTCACCACGGCTTGAAATCCAAATTAAAGATGTTTCATCCTGCAAGGTTCCATTAAGACTTGTAACATGTCTACAACATCAAACAAGCTAATTATTCATGCACATCCTCAGGTAGGACAAAATTTTACCCTCAGGAAAAATAAACCTAAAAAATACTCAAAACCATGCCTAAAGCTGAAGAAAACCCACCAATATTAACACTCAGAAAGAAACTTGCACATACCAGCACATACAAAAAGCCTCATACAACCTTAATGTTAATCGAAAGTCGAATCAACTTACATTAGAAAGTCTAAAAGGACAAAATTTAGGTTTTCCTTTACGACCATACTTAAGTAGCTGAGCCCCCTTCTTTAAAGCAATCAATGCCTGCAAACACACGAGGATCAATTCTGAATAAAGACATTCCACTGTTCAATGTAGGAAACAAAATAGGACAGAAGAAAGACTTCCTTGAATTTAAAACTAGAATGTTTAACAACAAAAATGATATTAAGAATACTTGGTAATTTGCAACCCCTAAAATCAGGTAGCAAGCTCTTTGCACTAAATTGAATCAAATTACACTATAATTTCCACTATTCAAGCAATGACTAATCCACCGTTTTTTCCTGATTCTTCTGTTATTCATTGTTTTCTTTACACATATAATCAGCCGGATAAATTTCTTGAAAACAGATGAAAAAGTTCATTTGAACAAAGAGAAACAGTCCTTCCCCACTTTTCTTACAAGTAGAACATACAGAACATCATTCTAATAAGTAGCATTTTCACAAACTACTTTCCAACATTTTAGATGGCTCCAAATATTTGCATCAATGCTGTGAGGAAGAAACAATACTCAAGTGAAAAGAACATTTCTATAAGTTTCCAGGTTAACCATCATCTCTCATAACCAGACATTACAAAAGTTTCCTTCTCCATTCAGACCAACTAGGACATTATCACTGAATTGGCACTAGTAAAAAACATAATGGATATGAACAAATGGAGAATAATCCATACAACAAAAAAGAACAGTAATTGGCGCCCAAAAGATTTATCATTTATGAAAGGGTACATCTACCTAATTGCGTGAGAAAATCCAAAAATACATACATAAAACCTAAAGATACAGGAAGAAGCAAGATTTGTCATAAAAATTTGACATACAAGCATGAATAGCATTCACAATTAATAAAAGGAAACCCCACATCATATAAGCACCAATTCGTAGAATTTTTCTATTTCAGTTGAAATTAGAAACAAAAATCAGCAATAAGTTGTCTACTACCTCCATTCTATAATATAAGCCATTTAGGACATGTAGCAAAAATTAAGGAAGCAAAAAGCAAGGTTCTTTGTTAGTCAAAATATCAATAATACTCTATTAAATAGAATTAGTGGTATACAATTCCTATTTAACTATTTAAGAGAGTGATATTGGCATTTTGACTAACAAATTACCTTGTTTTTTCCTTCCTTGATTTTCGCTACATGTCCGTATCATCTTTTGCAACTTTGGAAGAATCAAAGGAGCAGAAGATTCACTACAAGTTCAATCATGACTAATTTTAGCAATACATTAACATAAAGATCTCATATTTTTACCGCCAATTTTTTTAATTATCCAGATACCAGATTTATATATGTTATTAGCATCAAATTAACATATGCACAGTAACAAAGAAAGAAGATTAAAAAGCTGCGGCACCTGCTCGATATCACGGTCTGCATTACCGTAGCTAACAAGATCTGCCATTCCATGTGAGAGAGTCACCGCCGGCACCGCACCGCCACCCCCCAACAACTCCTCTGTTCATCATCAACTGCTCCGGCGCCGACGATAATAACACTGTTACCTCCGTACACTACCATCAACAATAACCACTCCCTTCCCCCAATCACCTACCTAAAAAAACTTCAAATTTCACCCAAAAAAAACAGTCTCGATAACTAAATCAACAAAATCAAAACCCTAGATAAAATCCTCCACCTCGCAGATCTGATCAGCTCAACCCAAAAAAAAAAATCTCTTTTCAAAACCAAATCCTCAGTGCTCCGATTTAAACTCCGCAGTCAAGGAAGAGTCCTCCCAGAGTCCAATTTGATTTTTTTCTCGTTTTCCCGTCGGAATAGCTGTGGACTGGGAGAAAAATAAAAAAGGTGGAGACTTTTGCGGCGGTTTCCGGCTGCGGCGGCGGAGTGACGGAGAGTACGACGGAACCGTAGTAGAAAAGGAGAAAAATAAATAAATAATAGGAATTGTAGAGAGAGAGAGAGAGAGAGAGAGAGAGAGTGGAGAAGTGGTGGAACAGAGCAAAGAGGTGTCAAAGATGATGCAGAAGAGGCAGAAAATCGCCTGAGAACGAATATAAAAAAAAGCGAAGAAGATACAACTAGTAATATATTCTAGACGGAAGAGAGAGAGAAAGTGGAAGAGCTCTCCTTTCTTTTTCTTTTTTCTATTTTTTTTTTATAGAAATTATGAATTCTATATTTTTTTAACAAATAAGTAATTTTTTAAGCAACTCACAAAACTTTAGTTCCAAAATTAAATTAGGGACGGTAATGGGGAGGGGTTTTTAAATATTCAACCCCGTCCCTCACAATGGATTTATTGCCTCGCTCTGCCTTATGACTCGCATCGAGAAAATATTTATCTCCCCACGCCCCGTCCCCATCTCTCTCTCTCTCTCTCTCTCTATATATATATATAGGAAATGAAAATAGATGTAGGGTTTTAGATAATATATTATGACTTTTTGCATATGCTATTAAGGAAAAGAAAATAAATGCTAATTATATGATTTTTAATATATATATATATATATATTTGAAATAAATATATTATTATTATTATTTACAAACATATCAGAATAGGGCGGGGCGGAGCAAACGTCAGATTCAAACTCAATCTGTCTTGTCCACAGGGCGAATCTAACCCGCCCCATTCTTAGTATGGGACAAATTTAATTTGCCACAAACATCATTAGGGCAGGGCGAATCAACGAGTCACGGGCCAAATTGGCATCCCTAAATTAAACTGATCAACATGCACCCTAAGAATGAGCAGGAGTAAAGGGATCCAAGGTGATTTTTAAATTTTACTAGAAAGTTGGGACATATTATAATTATTCAAAGTTTACTGATAAGTTTTCACAGTCTTATGGGCATGTTTTTAACTGGAGTAGTTTGTTTAAACTGCTGAAAAAATGTAAACTGAAATTATGCATTAATGAAGCTCAATTCATTAAAGGAAGTTAATGATGAACTCACACCCATTAAAGAGATTAGTTATAAAATTTTACTCGCACTTTAACTTTCTAAAAATATTGATTTTAGTACATCCATCTGATTTTTCGTTAATTTCTACCGAATGATAGTTATCTACGGTCACATTATCACTTTTGAAGATTATTTTTTTTATGAAAAAAGAACAAATTCGATAAAACTAGAGTTTTCTTCTCTATATCTTCCACAATCTCGAATTTTTATCTTATTCTTCACAGCAGTGTGTCAATATGATCTACTGACCACCTTATCTAAGAAGACAAACACTCTTATAGGAATAGAATTATGTGCTCGCCAATTAGAGAAATCTTCTTATTTGAGATGTTGAAAAATCAAACATCTTGATTCTCCATGAATATAACAGAGATTTAGAAAGTATAAATTTTACATACAAAGAGTAAGAATAGCGGTGACTGGTAGAAACGGGTGAGAGTAGTAGATCGATTAGGAAAAATTCTGATATAGACCTGGGCTATATGTGGGGTTGTAGACCACTTGGTCCACAATCAACCACATCACCTCATTTGATTAAAAAAAAAAATGCCTCGTAAGGCCCACCAAAAGGGGGTGTTTTTATTATTTTAATCAAAATTGTGATATTGCTGAATGTGGACCAAGTGATCCATAACCACTTGTGGTACAAGTCCACAACAGAACTGATCATCGATTAGAGTGTTTGAAAGAGCAAAAGGGGAATAAAAGAAATAAAACAGAATCATAACCCATTTGACGGGAGGAGAAGTGGAAGATGAAGACAACGTGGACTTGTTGGCGGCGCACAGTTTGACAATTCAAAAAGAAACTTCTCAACAAACATATCAACAATTCATGTCTGCAAATTCCAAAAGAAAATTCAAAAACATAAATTCAATTTAAAACCAGGGATTTGATTTCTCAAGCAAACTAGGGATTTGATTTCCATTAGCATCAAATGAGTTTACATGCATCAGCAGAAGCATCTAGCATACGTTTGATAACCTCATAAGAAGCTGCAGAACCCATCTTCTTTGACCTCCACCTTCCGACCATGCTCTTCCACAACAAATTTGAAGCCAGAAAGATCATCACAACAAGAAAGGCAGTCAGGCGAAAGTTTGCTTCCATAAACATGGGATTCAATATTGTGACCTTGGACGAGTACAGTGGCGGAGCAAAGAATTTGTTATAACAGGGGAAAATTTCTTATTGAATTTTTTTAGGCGAAATACAACGTTTATACGAAAATATCACAAAAATAATTTTTTCCTATAAAAAATTTGTCGTTTCTGAAAATGTTGGGGGACGGGACCCCCTCATGCCTCCATGAAGCTCCGCCACTGGACGAGTAGGAATAGAAGGATTCGCCAAGGCAGGATGTGCCCTTGCCACACTGGTCGACACACAAGATGAAAACCATGATGCCTTTGCAGCTCTTACGGATAGTGATTTTTTTGGTATTCCTTGGCTTACCAACGAGCAAAGGAACACTCTAAAAGGCGTATTTTTATTTTTTTTTCGAAGCGCGGCTGGGCGGTTACCCCATGAAGAAGAGAGATAACTGTCTCACAGGAGGAGAAGATAGCCCTAGAAAGGGAGATTTATTAAGCTTGCTCCATGTATGGGGAAGATGTCGAACTCGGGACCTCTCCATCACGAGTCGAGTCGAGGCTTGCCCCATTGGGCTGCAACCTCTTTGACCTCTAAAAGGTGTATTTAACACTCACATCGGGACAAATACTACAGAAAAAATTGAATTACAAGAAACTTGACGATTTTTTATTACTTGACACCGGAGCATCACATCACATGTCCGGACGATATGATTTTCTTTATAATGTTTCTGAAATTGGACCTTGGATGGTTGGACTTCCAGATGGAACAAACACTATGGCAACCAAGAAAGGCAGTGTTAAACTAGGAAGTTCTTTGATTTTGAATGATGTCTTATTTGTTCCCAATCTCAGATGTAACTTAACTTCGGTTTCACAATTGATGATTCGTGATAGAAAATGTACTTTTACATTTACTAATATGCTGTGTGATACAGGATCACACTTCGAGGATGCTGATTGGAGCGGGTAAACAGTCGAATGGGGTGTACTACTTCCAGATTATTGATCGAATCATGGAACATAAGGTGGAGACAGCCTCAAACAAGTCCTTATGGCATTCTCATCTCGGTCATCCCTTAAACAAGGTCATGTGGAGCATCTTATTTTCTGACATTAAAGATGATTATTCACGGGCAGTCTGCATTTATTTACTTGCTTCAAAGAGTGAAGTCGTTTTCATTTATAAAAAAAAAAAATGGTGTCATGATAAGAAATCAATTTCACAAAATATTAAAGTGGTGAGGAGTGATAATGGCACTGAATGTATGTGTCTGCAGTCATTTTTTTGATGAAAATGGAATTATACACCAAACCTCTATCATTGGAACCCCTCAGCAAAATGGGAGGATAGAAAGAAAACATAGTCACATTCTCAATGTAGCCCGAGCTTTACGTTTTGAAGCCAATTTACCCTTAAAGTTTTGGGGTGAGTGTGTACTCGCTGCGGGTTTCTTATTAATCGTACCTCTTGGACACTTTTAAATGGCAAAACACCTTATGAAATTCTTTTTAGACAAGCCCCAAATTATTATTATCTCTAAATATTTGGATGTCTTTGTTATGTTCATTATTCGCCTAAACATCGAGATAAATTTGGCTCGCGGAGACGTAAATGCATTTTTGTAGGATATTCTTTTGGAAAAAAAAGGCGGGAAGGTTTTTGATTTGGAAAACCATGAATATTTTGTGTCTAGGGATGTCAGTTTTTAAGAAAATATTTTTCCGTTCAAAGATTCTTCCTCATGCTCTAATCAGATTAATTTTCTAGAGTCTCTGAATGTTATTCATGGTGTACCAACGTTTCAAACTCCTCTTGAGCCCATTTCTCACCTAACTTTGACTTCTGCACCTCAAAATGATGAAAACTCAATTTTCATTCCTATACCTACTGATTTGCTTGTAATTGAGAATTCAACTATTGGCATGCATGGAAAAAGAACTTCTACTGATGTGCATGAAAATGGGATGACCATTGTAGATATGGAAGGTATGGGAAATATTGATGAGCTAGCAGTAAGAGAGAGTAATGAGGTTTAGAATGATGAAATAACAAAGGGGGTGCGAATGACTTTGGTGAATCAGAAAGGGGTGTTTCACGTGATTCTGATACACAAAGTATACGTGAAGGTGGTGATGAAGTTTCTGCAAATGAAAATGTTGTGATGGATGAAAATAATGGCCTTCGACGCTCAGAGAGAGAGAGAGAGAGAGGAAAGTTTCGGTAAAATTAAGAGATTTTGTATGCAACACTATTCGATGTTCTCCAGCTATTACACTCCATTCTTCCAATGTTTCTGGCTCTCATTCAGGGTCCTCAGGTGAGTCCCTTTATCCCATAGCTAACTATACATTGTATACGAATTTTTTTGTTCCTCACAAACATTTTCTAGCAGCTGTTACTAGAGCTTTGAACCTTCAATTTTTTCAGATTCGGTTAAAGATCCTCTTTGGCGTGAGTCCATGCAAAAGAGATTGCTGCGCTTGAAAAGAATGGGACATGGACCCTGGAAACTCTACCTCCTAGTAAGAAAGCTTTGGGTAGTAAGTGGGTCTACAAAATAAAGATTAAATTGTATGGCACCATTGAAAGATATAAGTTACGAGTCGTGGTATTGAGGAATACACAGGACGAAGGGATTGACTATCATGAAACCTTCGCTCCCGTGGCAAAGATGGTAACAGTGTGTACTCTTCTTACAGTTGCAGTTGCCCATATTTGGGTAATTCATCAAATGGATGTCCATAATGCTTTCCTTCAAGGGGAGTTGGATGAGGAAGTTTATATGCGACTTCCACCAAGATATCATTCTCCACAACCTAGTAAGGTCTGTCGCTTGCACAAATCTCTTTATAGATTGAAACAAGCATCTAGATGTTGGTTTTTTAAATTAACTGCGGCTTTGATAAAATGTGGTTTTACTCAGTCTCGGGCCAACTATTCTTTTTTTACTTATCGTAAGAATGAAATTTTATTGTGTGTTCTGACATATGTTGATTACTTGCTAATTACAGAGAATGATTTGTTGTTGGTTGAGAAATTTAAAAGTCATTTGAGTACTTGTTTTCATATGAAAGATCTTGGAAATTTAAAATATTTTCTGGGAATTGAGGTGGCTCGCAATTCTTTTGGTATTTATCTGTGTCAGAGAAAGTATGTGTTGGATATTATATCTGAAGCGGGAATTCTTGGTGCCAAACCAATATGTTCTTCTATCGTGCATAATCATCAGTTGGGAAAGGCAAGTGACTATTTTTTCTCTCATCCAGAATATTATAGACGTTTGGTTGGGAGATTAATTTATCTAACTATTACAAGACCTGAGTTTAGCTACACAATTCATATTCTTGTACAATTTTTGCAAAGGCCAAGAGAGGAGCATTGGTTAGCTGCCCTGCGTGTTGTCCGGTACCTTAAAGGCATTCCTGGCTGGTCGAGGTTTACTTCTTTCTTCTACTAGCTCGTTAACTTTATCTGCCTATTGTGATTGTGATTGGGCAAGTTGTCCAATGACTCGACGTTCTATTACGGGTTATTTTATTGCTTTGGGTGATTCTCCTATCTCTTAGAAAACAAAGAAACAACATACAATTTCACGTTCTTTAGCTGAAGCGGAATATATATCTATGGCAATGACGTGTTGTGAGCTAAAGTGGTTGTCTCAACTTCTTCAAGATCTCCTTGTTCCTATTTCGGGACCAATATCTCTATTTTGTGACAATCAGACATCACTTCATATTGCTGTGAACCCCGTCTTTCATGAGCGCACGAAGCATATTGAGATTGACTGCCATTTTGTTCGTGATTTTCTAACAATTGATTTTATTTCTCCACGCTACATTCGATCCAAAAATCAGCTAGTGGATGTCTTCACAAAGGCCTTAGGAAAATCGCATTTCCTTTCCATTTCATCCAAGTTGGCCATTTGTGATTTACATGCGCCAACTTGAGGGGAGTATTAACACAAGATATATGTAATTGGATAATTGATTGTAAATATTCTTTAAATATTTAGGAGATATTGGAGTTTGAGTTAGTTAAGGAAACAACCACAATAGACGTCATAATTTACTAGGGTTTTGCTAAGTTGCACTGTATATATTTTCTCATTGGTGTTAATGACAATGGGTACATTCCAGTATAATATTTTCTATCGATTCTTTCAAATGCAAAAAACAAAAAACAATCCCATTTTTTACTCTCCGAAAAATAAAATAAAAAAAACATTCCAATAAATTCAATCTTACCACTACCGTCCATCGCCACCAACCGTGTAGGAAAAAAAATCTAGATTCTCCATCTTCGCACCACCGCAACTACATCTTCAAACATTCAATTTCTTCCTAGATTTGCAACTTACCACCACCACTCCAGGGGCCTTATTATCATCAGCAAAGGCCTGTAATGGGCCCCAAGCCCCCGACGAAAATGTCAGGGGAAGAAGATGAATCCCTAGATTCCAATCCAGATCCTATGCATAACAGTTTTTTTCACTACATACGGAACACTGTACAACAGGTGTTCTTAGTCTCAAAATAGGTGTTCGTTTTAAAATCAATCTTAATCGGCAAAATTTTAATGCAACGGATGAGGAGAGTTCAGCAAGTAAGGAATTACCTCGTTTTGCATTGGAGTCAGCGTCCATAAAAATGTTTTTATTTAGTTATGAAAATAAAAGACTATTTTACCCTTAATTATTTAAACATGTGTGCCTCACATTCTTAAAAAATGGAGGATTCCATACAAAATTGACGGAAAATACTTTATAGCTTGCGTGTTAATGTTTGAAGATTATTTATGCTGTTAAAACAATATAAGGATTATCGTGGCTAAACAAAATAGGTACAAGGATGTCTGGAAACCAAAATACAGAAATAGGTAGGTCGGTATACTGTGCAATTTTTATAGATAGGTTAGTATACTGTGCAGTTTTTTGCCCTCAACAGAAAATTTCCGACTTCGTCCCTGCTCGATAGGATCTAGTCTGAGTTCGTAGACTTTGTAATGCCACGTAGCCACAATAATGTTTTCCACCAAAAACTTATGATACTTCATTAATTAATGACCAATGAGGCGAGGAGTTCACAACTTCACACGAAATGTGATGCTGTTATTAATTCGGGGAATTCCCTATTTTCCTAATTATTACTCCCTCCATTCTCATTTGATTATCGTTTAGAAGATATATGTATCCAAATTAATTATTATTTACATGTCTTTTATTAAGTGTCAATAATTTATTCTAATTATACCCTCAACATATTTTTTATCGGAAAAGTGAAAGAGAGGGAGGAAGAAAAGGGTATTATTGGAATTGTGGTGGAAAGATTACTATTTATTTGAGTTCTTTAATTTTTCAAAGTGTCATAAACGTCATATATTGAGGAATTGAGGGATTATATGAGGAAAGCCATTTAGAAATTACTGGCTATGTGCATGAGAGGAGTATTTTATTTTATTTTATTTTTTTTGTATCTGTTTATGAATTATATTTTTCTTTTGAGTAGGGGGTGGGAATTTTTTTTTAATGAGATGGTTAATTTTGAATCACGAGGCCCATACAGACCTGGTCAATATCAAAATTTTCTAAAAAGGAATGAAAAAAGAAACTTGGATCAGTATAACGAACCTAAATAATTCATTTTTTTTTCTATGAACATAATTTGATTTTCACTTGGGAAAAAAATGCAAATCAAACTGATGGCATTCACTTGTTGAAATTCAATACGATCAAAATCAGATATTATTACCTGGTAGCGTTTCAGTTTTTGTTATTAGGAATTGGAAACTTTTAATAAGAGTTCGTAAAAATAGTTCATGAGTCTCAATGTTCTCTCAAAATCAATTAGTAATGAAAGATTTTAGCACACGAACTTATAAGTGAGATGAATCATCCTTAGGCAGTTATATGAGACTTTATATTTCAAAACTCTCCATCACATCGATGTGTGATCAATTTCAAAAATCCTCTCACTTCGAGGTGGGAGTAAATTAATGGTCTGCAGCCATACTTGGGTCATACGCGGAAAGTTCAAGGTCCGCCACCATATTTTTAAGTTGCACGGGGATAGTTCAATACCTGACACCTTACTTGGGTCACGCGGGAAATATTCAGAGTCCACATCAGAGAAAAGGGTATACTTTGATACTATGTAAAAATAGCTAATAGACATTAATATTCTCTCAAAATCAATTAGCGACAAGAGATTAGTCTATAAACTTATAAGTAAAATGGATATTCCTTAAATAGTCATGTAAAACTTTATATTTCATAACTGTTCATCGAAGTGGGATGAATTTCAACATATTTACTAAAAGCTTTGCAAAAATTTTAAGTCAAGATTCATCATTTGGGAAACTTTGAAAATCATGATCGCAATGTTTAGTTATGCTACTTATAGGATCATACACTAATTAAATTATTTTAATCATTGATGCATATTCTTGTCTAAACATTTAAGAGGGGTGTATCTAGACAATTTCTTCTCTATATAACTACAAATTTCTATTTTCCAAACATTGATTTCATTTTCATAAAAGAGAAAATCAAAGGGAAAAAAATATTCAAACAAAACTTACCTTAATTATGCCAAAGAAAAAAATATCAGTAAGTAAATTATACAAACCTTGAACAAATAAAAAAAACAGCAGTTTCGTGATCTCCAAACAAATCAAAGACTCACCACCAAACTTTTTAATTTTTTAACAAAATGATTTGATTGCAAAATAAAAAAGATTGATAAACATATGTTGACTTTGGAAATTCAACACCGCTGGATCTGTATAATACATCATTGAATCAGTCTTTTCTTTATTTTTTGTCGTTATTTAAATAATGTATAGACTTTATAAATCAAAATAAATCATGATAAATCAATATAATATAATCTGATAGAATATGTGAAGGGTTTGCATAGAGTTAAAATAATCCATAAAGTCAGCAGAATTCATAAACTTTTCAAAATCAATTAAAATTTTTTAAAATGCGGATTGAATACACCCCTTAATACATAGTCAATATACCATACAACAATCCCTTTTGGAAAATTTGCAGAAAGGAAAAGAATCATTCATTATGCGGGACAGACATATAAAAACTACTATAGGTGATTAATAAGATTAGTTAGATGGTTTTTGATGAAAAAGATTAGTTAGATGGTTTAAGCGTAAGAACAATTTACATAATCAATTTGATCGAGTATGAAGGGTGGCGGACCTTAAATTTAAAATGTTGAAATATGAAGAATGTTAAATTTAAGGTCCGCCACCCTTTTGGGGTCGTACGAGAACAATTAGAGCCCACTTGAGCATTATGGGTCCACATCTCGCCGCCTGATCTGATACCATGTGAAAATTAGTTTACGTGCCTCCATATTCTCTCGAAACCAATTGGATATGAGAGGTGCTAACCCATTAGCTTATAAGTTATTTGAATCTTCTTTAGACACTCGATGTGGGATTTCATATTTTAACAATTTATCTTAAAATAAATGTCTTTTTTAATCAAGATGGTATACTTTTTCTATAAACTCCTATAAATATAACCTTCTATATTTAAGGGATGCAAGTTTCACTTGCTTATTAATCATACAATTACTCCCTCCGTCCCAAATTAATTGTCCATATTTCCTTTTTTGTTTGCCCTAAATTAACTGTCCACTTTCTAAATAAAGTATGTATTAATGACAATTTTCCAATTTTAACCTTCTTCAAACTCCTTATTGAATACTCTTAATTAATTAAAATTATCACTTTCCAACACATATTTAAGAGGTGGTTGAATGTTGTGTGAGAGGAAAGAGAGATAAAGACATAAAATTTAAATGATATTAATAAAATTAATGAGGGGTATCTTAGACTTTTGTGTATATTTTAAACTACTAACCTAAATTATGGTGAAAATCAAATTTGACATTCAATTTGGGATGGAGAAAATAGTATTATACTAGGCAAGAACAAAACACCAAGACTTCTTTTTTTTTTGGGTAGAAAAAAGTTTGGGTAGGTTCGCCTCTGATCACCATCATGGGTCGAGGGCGAGCGCAGGGATCATAGGGTCGCTTTCTGAGAGTGCTTACTGGATCACCCACCAACACAGCCCTCACATCGACAGCGGGAATTGAACAATTGACATTTGTAAGGACGTGTCAAATTCTTACCAACTGGGTAAATTTGTGTTGGTAAACTACAAAACTTTAACTAGTTAGGAAGCGTTAGTTCTTTCCATTACTGCGCGTTTGGTAGAACTATTATACTCACGACAAAATAAAAGCTCTAAATACGATATCAGATTCTTTAGATTATGTTTATGATTCACATGTAGATTTTCCAACCAAAAGGTACTTTATAAATCGAATTAATAAAAAATTAACACCCACTTATAATTTATAAATGCTTTTGAGAGGTGTAGGAACGAGGACGACGGGATTTTATTGAGAGAAACGAGAGACATTTGGATTTGGTAGGTGAACTAACTAAGGTTGTCTGGGTCCTTGATGAAGAAAGATTGGAGCTGGCTCCCAACACTTGAAAGGTCGGACCTACCACTATCTTGCTAAGTAATTTGTCCAGTTTCAATTTAAACGTTCTAGTTTAAGATTATACGAGATATTAAAGTAGTGTGAAATTTGATAATATTAATTTATTAGATTACCAAATTGTCCCTATTTAAAAATAGTCGAATTGTATTTGAAATTCAATTTGAACATTGATGATTGATATTGTGAATGGTGATTATTTAACCATTGATCATTGGAAACTAAAAAACATGGTTGGCTTGATATAAGTAGGGGTGTACATGGCGTAGTTTGGTGCTATTTTACCGAATTTGAGTTGCGGCTTGGGAAAATTTGTAACCGTCTCCGGGATGATGACAGTGCCTCATTGGTTAACGAAACATAAAAGTCACGGTCAAAGATTACTAAATAAGGAAGTTTATTATGTAAATTCCATAAATAGCCAAAAGTATACTAGCGGAAGCATAATACTGAGAAGGGAAATCGTTCTAAGTTATTACATCAGAAAAAGAAACTAAATGTTCCAAACGAATTAACTATAAAGGAAAAACAATGTTCGTAATCTAAGCAAATTAGGATCACTTTGCGTAATCTCCATCCTACGTGCCATCATCATAGAACTGGTCCTCGCCTAAACCATCTGCAAAACAATAAACCGAATGGACGGAGCTCTGATGCTCAGCAAGGACCCAAAACAATAATAATAAGACAGAACATAACAGAAACCGAAACGGCAGAAAAAGACAACTTAGATTCCCTTTTCCCAAAATACCCCTTTGAAAATATATGCAGACGACTCAACCCAAGTCTCACAGGACTCAGAACTCAGTGTAGGACAGTACAGTGCAGTGCAGTACAGAACCGAGCAGAACAAAACAGAACAGAAAGCTGCAAAGCCGCAGACGAATGCTTTGTTCGCGGTATCGTCCGCGGCAAGGCAGTAGCTACTGTCCTCGTGCGAACGAAGCCTAGAACGAATGGTTCGTCCACGACCAGCGAACTTTAGAAAAATGAGATGAAAACTTGTACAAAAGTGTACCAAAACATTACCAATTCATTCCCAACCCATAAGTGACTAATTAGACTCAAACAAAGCAACAAATAATGTCCAAAACAAGAATGAACACATAGAATGCACCCATTAAGCTAATAACCACATTCTTCGCACCTAAACGATTCCATAACCAAGTATACGACAAGCACCATGCATTGCCCATCTGGTACACCCAATTATAGTTTCGTCTAGATACTTAGAACATCGCTACTGCTAATGACACACAATCCCGCCACATGAGCTCACATCTATTCTCTACTACTCAGCAATAACGGCAGTGGTCCTAATTATCAATCAAACTAGGACGGTTCAGTAAAACTCGTGGGTTTGGATTCTCCCCCAAACTAAGGGACACGGATTTTAAGGTTCAATCCTTACATTGTCTCATCATCCCCCATCGGGGACTCCACAAAACCACTATTGTATCTAATGATTATCCCCATTAAGTGTGGGCCAAAAGACAGAACAAAGCAGAAGACCTCTTGGGGTCACAGGACAGAAGGCGGACGGAACATGCTAACTAGTGATCCTATATACGAGCTTAATAGGGGGTGACGACTCAGTCGACCAAACCAATTAGGACTAAAATAATGACTCCAAGTAAGACGACTCCGAATAAGACACAACGAAACAATTACAGAGAGGACCCAGCGATCCACAGAATAGGACAGATACATAATAGTTTATTTGTGTAGCAATTGAATAACAACAATTGAGAATTCATATTTCACAGACATGCTAATTTCATCAACACGAAACAAAAATTCAATTACAAAGATGAACGCCAACAAATAATCAACCATAATTCTAACAGTTCATGCAATCGATTGTGCCCAATTACATCTTAAATAATTATAGATCAATACCCAATAATATACTCATTAATTGGGACATAATTTAACAGAGAAAGGGGGTCCTTACTCGTTACGTAGATGAAATAAAGACGAAATACGAAATCAGCCTTGGTGGTGGCACTCCCGGGGCAATAATTATGTCTGCTCTCATTCGGGGTACTCGAATCGCGTTCTGTCTGCTCTCACTCGAAGCCCCTTCGATTATCTTGCGATGAAAACTTACGTCTCGAGCCCCTTCAACCATCTTCTCAAAGCTCCAGGATGATTTCTCTCTTCTCTCTCAACTCTCATAATCACCTGTTTGTTTTTAGGTAAAACTGATGACCGGCCCCCATGACCCCTCAAGTTAGGAGATTAAGTTTAGGTTATTTACCAATTAGATCCCTCTCCCTTATTTTAATTACTCACATGTCCCCACACATAAGAATTAAATGTAACACATATAACACATGACAAAAGTCAATTAGCACCTATAATTTATTACGACATCAATTATAATTCACATAATTAAATCACATAATACAAATTGGGGAAAATCTCGGGTATCACAATACTAAACCAATCAAAATCTCAAACCGTATTTTGCAGTTTGATGCGGTTTTGTAGTGTGAAATATTTTTTTTTCAAAATATTTGTCAAGTAACATAAGATATTAGCATTTAGTAGTCTTGAGACAAGGGGAAATATTTGATCTCTAAATAAAAACGGGTCACATAATTGCAAATACCCGGAACAATGCAAGCATAAATGTCAAATTCAGAGAAAGCATAAACACCAAATAAATCAAGTCAACTCTTGATAGAAGCAAACCTAAAATTTCATTCATGAAATAAGGTTCCAAATTTCACATATAAAATCTTACAAAAATACCTTAAAAAAGCAAGACCATATTTACATATGGGCCAAAAGTATAAATCTTTCTAAAGGTTAAAAAAACATCATCAGTATAACAAAAAATTTACAAACTCCCGGCTCGTATGCCCCGACACCACCTGTACTAGTCGCTCACAATCCTGAGGCACCCAAGTTGGTCCTCTTTGACCTCACAACCCTGGAAAGGGTCTGACAATGCGAAAATAGATCTTTAACATCTAAAGGGGCCAGTGTGGCTTGCTACTCGGGGGCAATGTGTCATACTCGACAACATCTTCCAAGATCTTCTCATCAGTCTCGGGACCATAATCATAACCATCACCAGAAGCAAATAACTTCCTCCTAGCTGCAATGGTAAAAAGGAAATAAGAGGTCACTAGAATATCATTGGGATGTAAAACATGTTCTCGCACCAAAAAATACTTCATAAGGCCCGGAGGACGATGCTTCAAGGTGGTAATTTTTTTTTTCTATAGTCGATATTTGGAAATTGGCTACAAGCTTTCTGAATAACACTCTTCACAACGACGCTCATCTTTTGCAAGCCAACATCATTAATATCTTGGGCAACGCCAGGCCATTGGAGATATTTCTTAACCTCGTTGCGAAGGGTCACCTCGGGAAGTTGCACTTTCCCACTCATCAACCTCGCCTGATCACCTCATTCTTACGTCATAGACTCTTAAAGACAGAGTGATAAACATCATGGAATAAGGTCATGCGACGCCGCCACCCGACCTCTTCCACAAGCTTGGCGAACCACTTGTTTGAAACCGCCAAGTCTCATGTGCATCAAGAAAAATTAGAACAAAATCTAAAAGAGACAAACAACACAAATGGTATGGCTTACTCATCATAGAAGCATTTTGGGTCTTAAGAGCCTTCAAGCGCTCTTCAGCAGCCTCAGCACCGTTATCGAAAGTCTTTGCGCACTCCTCGGCAGCACGCAACACACACAAGCTCATCTGCAGTTGTAGCTTGGGCTTCTGCAACTTTAAGCATTGCCTCGGCAGAATTATGACAAACACACACTCTATCTACAACAAGCTTTAAATTACTAACGGCTTATTTGAGCGTTTCCATTCTCCTCAACAAGGCACTTATTTGTGCATCAGCGTTGACTGATATGGTAACTTGATTATTGTCAAGCTCAAGATCTTTCAATCGAGAGTGCAAAGCATCATTGGACTTAAGCACATCGCCCAACAGAAGCTTTTCATCGGTGGCATTCTCCACCAAGGGATTGCATGTATTATTGTTTCTAAAAAAAAAGTAGAAATACAATCCATGAAGAGATGATTGGAAACACAGAGCAAAGATCAGAGTAAAGAAGAGATCATAACATATAATTTGTTGCATACTGACTATATGTTGTCGAAGCCTTTCATAGCTCAAACTCAGGGAATGAGCAGTTTGTCTGAGAACCTTGGCTAGATTAGGCACTGAAATGACCGAGCCAACATTTGGATTAGCTTGTGAATGACCTCTTTCATTAACATCTATAAATGCTAGACATTTACCATCAACAAAGTCCTATCAGCAAACGCATTTCGTACCCTCGAGGGAGGAACATATTCTTGAGGATAAGCATCCATTACCCGATGAGGTAAGACGAATCTTTGAGAAGTATCTTACCATGATTATCATCCAGTGGCCTTGTCCTCTTAGGGGCTGGCTACTTAACATGCCCAAGACAGTCCCTCATCTTAGCTAAGACTTTCTTCCCCTAGTTTCAACTAAATAACTATAAAAAAGTTAGCCAGACTGCAAAGTCACAAACCACGAAAAACAAGACAAACATAATTCCCTTACCAACTTCAGCATGAACAATGCTTAGCTTCGTAACGAGGGTCGCATCAACATAAGATATATGAGTACCAACTCACTCCTTAGAGGAAAGGACAAGAGAACTTCCAGTAGGGGGAAGGACCTCGGCAGAATCAACCGCAAAGAGTCGCTCTTCCAACCTGGGTAGCTGGAGGGGTTTCAACAACACCAACCCCTAGGTTATTAGGGGATCTTTCTGTTACAAAAGGGGTCTCGGTCATTTTAACTTGCACCTAGGGCACAACCAGAGTTCCCATAGTCACAGCTGCCTCGGCAACAAGGCCCGGAGACAAAAAAACCGGAATAGCAATAGCAGAGGAACTAATACCAAAAGACTATCCTATCAAGGATCCATCCCGGCGTTTACGATGTTTTCGCCGAGGAGAATCCTCCATCCGAAACGACACACCACTCTTACGGGACGAGCTCTCGGACCTCTTAGAGGACCACTGCCCTTCTTGGATTTTTTCCGTTTTTCGATTTGTGAAAGGGCAAACATATTGTTAAACATAGAGTCTCTTGTAAAAAAAAGAATAAATCAATTCGGGAAGAAGAAAAACATGAAATACATAAATAGCACAGAAAGAAGTATTAACTCATGAAATCAGCCCCATAATCGCTATTGCGCATCTAGTCATTTAAGTGCTTAGACAACCAAAAGCATAGTCTTTCTAAAGTTGGATTTCCTCGGTGGATTGCCCATAAGAGACCTCATGGTTTGCTACGGCTAAAGGGAAAACCCAATCCTGAACAAACTCTGGAGGGATGGGGGAAGCAAAGAAAAATTTCATTTTCTAAGAATGGGAAAAAGGCTCGTTACTTACAATCAAAGATTTCCTTCCGAGAACAATAGTCTCAAAGGACTAGAAACAACCAACGCCAACATGATAATGGTCACCTATACAAAAAAAAACTCTTGCCCGCAAGTGGTTGGATCCCAAAAAAAGTTCTAACGGTCTCGAACTGAGTAGGAATACCTAAAATCCTATAAAGAAATACATACCCAGCAACATGTCGGACTAAGCTCGGACTGAGCTGAGGTAAACTAACTTCCCAAAACCTAGACATATCAAGAACTAGGGGATGAGGCGGAAGAAGTAACCCACCATTGAAATTATCTATATATAATGAGAAAAAGTCGGGCGAAGGCCAGCACACTCGATCATTCTCCCCATGTACAACAAACTCATAGAAACTACGGGATGGGTATTCCTACTCTATCTTAGCCAAATCTCCAGGGGTGACGATGGATCTAATATACTCAATCTCATATACGTTCCTAAGATAATACCCGTAGTCGTAAGAGGAAATATTATGAAGATCAAGCTCGGTACGCTTGATGTAGGTCTTACTACACTTGGAAAGATCAAGGGGATCATAGAAGAACTTAAGGGTAAAATCACATTTGGTTAGAAACATTTACGAGCCTACATTCTCACAACGAATTACACTCGACTCATGGCTATTACCTCTACTGGTGGATTTTCTCATCTCATTGCGATGACATCTTCGCTAGGACCCACGATTGTTCAAAATTATACACATAAAAGGACTAGCCTGCACAGTCAGAGGAAGGTTAAAAAATAAAAACCCAAGGTATAAATCGGGGAACGAAAACTTTTCTCTAGGAGTATCTAGGGGAAAGAATTATGCCACCAGATCGTCAAGAAGGGCACTAAAAGCAAAGTCCAAGCCAGAACCGGGCAACCTGTCACACCCCGTAACTTGGAGGTGACCTGACTACATCTCATTCGCCGATGAGACATCGAACCCGTACAAAATTTCAGCTATAACTTCAAATATCTACAATTAAAAACTTAAAACATAACATACATCATTCTTATAACAACAAAACGGAAAATAAATGTCTAAACATAGTTTACTACAAAGCTTCATATATCTATTATAACAAAGAACTATCTATTCACATTCTCGACCCCAACCGCTTCATCTGGATCATTATCATAAACATCTACAAAAGAGTAAGGAATGAGCTACTATACTACCCTAGTAAAGTTCAAACACCATTGAGATGAAGCATCGTTAGACTCAAAAAAAATTTCCATTTCCTAAAAAAAAATGAAACATACATTGACTTGTCTTCGACTCAAAGCACATGCAAAATACATTTTAGAAAGTTTAGAACAAGTTTTGAAGTAAAGATTGACTTTAAAATGACTTAGGAACACTACACAAGTTTTTGGACAGTCCTCGAACGATGCCCTCGGACGAAGCATCGTCCGCGAGTTTCGTCCACACATACTGTCAAAATGGTGGACGAGGACGTCATTTGACCCTTATCCGAGATATTGCGGACAACCGACCCTAGTCCGAGATAAATCCCTCCATTATTCGAGATTTGGGCAAAAGCTCCCAATATCTCTGTGGACGAAGCTCATGACAAAGCCTAGGACGAAACTTCGTCCCTGACATTCAGAAATGACCATTTTCAGTACAAAAATTCAAAGGAAAAGCAATTTTCTGCAATCAAACATCCCCTTTTCCAAAATTCAGACTTTGACAACTCAAACAAACAAACTTCAAACATTTTCACAGAACTTCATACACTTCTAAACACTTCACACTTTCTTAAAATTCGGTGCTCCGAGCACCCTTCGTTTCACACTTTTCACAATCACACATAACACATAATTCACATAACCGAGCTTAATTGTCCGTTCCAAACTCTATAACAACTTCTAATGGTCCATATTTGGTAGTCCCATTAGGGGCTGGCCACAAACTAAGACATTCTAGGGTCTGGGCATTTTACCCCCGGACTACGAGCCGAGTTTAATGATATGTTTCGTTCACAACTAACTGTTAGCGGCCCCTGACTTTTTAGTCCTGCTAAGGTCCGTTCCACACTCTCATACACATCACACATTTCATCGCAAACTCCCATGTTCAAGTGATATAAAATTGGGACACAACTTGCTATAGATTAATTCACAGATAAGAGTTCAAGATTGAGAAATGTACAACTTTCAGACTTTACAAAATAACAAAACCAGAACATATAGCTGCTATGCTTGTGATTTCTGGAACTTCAAATTCAAGAGAGCATATTAAATAGGATTTTGATGGATAACTTATTGACAAAAAAGCTTTACAGTTCCATTTGTTGGGTTCACCTAAAAAGAGAGTAAAGGAATAATGCTATTGGTTATGATATCTGCTGAAATTTTGTAGAGAATGGGGAAGTGTTGGCTGATGACTACAAACTGCTTCCAGTGGATGCACGAGATATACAAAAATTAGATGATATTACATATTTGGCAAATTTAGATCACATGTGACAACCCATTCCATAATTTCAAGCTCTATGGAATTCAATTATCAACATCCATTTCAAAATCAAAGAATTTGCCAAGAAAATTAATTTTTAACATTGCACATGCCCAAACTTGAATACGTGAGTTGGCTACTGGGGGTTTCTCTCAATAAATTTCCCATACTATTACCTTTTTTCATATATGTTTTTTTGTGGGTTTTGCAAAAATCTCCATATTCTTGATTTATGGATTTTTGGTTTAATTTAAATTGGGTATATGTCCAACCCAATCAAAATATGTTATCATCTTTCAAGGTCCATTTGCTATAGAGAGAGGGTTGGAGGGGAGATGGGATAGAAGAATGGGCGGTGGTTGGCGGTGGTAGTGGTGGAGAAGGATGGGGGTGGATGAAGATGATGAAGATGGATGGGAAGGGTATGGTTTTAAGTATTTATTTTTGGGTTAATTTAAATTGGGTATTCGTAGTTATTTTATTTAACAATTGAGTACCAAAGTTTTTCTTGTGAGATATATGTTAAAATTTCCGAAATACCCTCAAAATGTATCTCACATGTAAGGCACGTGCCTCGGTTGACAGGACTTCGACAGAAAATTAGACGGAAGTCCTTTATTGGCATGTTGAAAATACATACATGACCATAAAAGTCAAATATTTACGAGAGGACCTTAACGAAAAATTCAAAATACGAAAAAGACCAAATATGCCAATTTGACGAGGAAATTGAATCATTAATTAAAATATTCAATTAAACGATTCAATCTGTAAATTTCTTAATCTTATAATTAAATGATTGAATTTATAAATCTCTATAAATACGGTTTTTTGTTTTGTTTAAGGAACTTGCAAAAATATATTGGAGAGAGAAATGTCTAGTTGATAATTAGTGTAATACTTCAAATTTCAAACTAAATGAGGGTCATAATTGGAATGATTTATTATATATTGGACAAATATTACATTAATACCCATCTTGCTCCGGACCAGATTGATCCTAAAATCAGTTTCCTTAAAAAAATACAAACGTATTAAATTTGTGATAAATTAGATAGTTAAACATGAGTACACTTGTAGGATATCCCTAGTTAATTCTTGTCAACAAATAAATCATCTCTTGACTCGTAATGAAAATTTCAAATTTGAATTAACTAGGAGCATTTAGTGGGTTGTTGAAGATAATAGTTAAATTGAAAAACTAAAAGTAAATAGTTACTTTATTTAGAAGGACAATTGATGTATTTGGTCCCGAAACATTTTGCGTTTGACACATTTTTTATTTAATCAATTTTTGGGTTGATTTGATCCCTGATCTATTTTTGAGTTGGAGATTTTGGTCCTTCAGTCTATTTTTTCGAGAATTAATCACTAGTCAACATATTGACCAGGTCAACCGTTAAATACTCTAGGGTAATTTAGGTAATTTATATGATTAGATTTATTCTAATTTCCTAATTTCACATTTTTTTTGTCAATAACAAAACAAATTCCCATTTTTTTTCATTCTTCAGACCGTTACCACTCTCATGCTCCCTCTTTCAGTTTTACAGGCACTACGACCATGCTCTCTCTCTCTCTCTCTCTCACACACACACACACACACACACAACCCTCTGTGTCTTTCTTCTTTTACAGTCATCCACATGTCCCTCATATTATGGACACAATCTACATCTCCAACCTTTACTAATCTCCGCACTGCATCTCCCTCAAACTTACTCTCGCTACTGCCGCTCTTTCTCACCCCTGCAAAATCGCCCATGTGTGCCGCACGTTGCAAAGCCAACGTGGGTCGCCGGATTCCGCCCATTTTGGGTTGTTTGGGTACCGCACAAATTGTGGTGGGCATTAATGACACCCAAAATAGTTTAGGGTCACAAATTACTTTTGAAAGTTAGTTGAGAGCATAAATATTGATTAAATCTTACATTGTTTTTGCAAAATTTTGTAATTAAACAAATAATAGTGTGAGTACTTGTCAGATCTAGCCAAGTCATGCTTAAATTTTAGAATATTTCCAGCAGTGTCAATATTTTCCAATCATATTTCCAGTCAAGTAGTTCTTAAATAAGTAGAGGGATAAAGAGTTTTTTTGTGTGTTTTTTTTTTTAAATGAGGGGATGGTGTCTATAAAGAAAATAATGGGTGATGAAATAGATTAGATCTCAGGTTTTCTTTTCTTGTTTTTTCTCTTCAAGGGAACCAAACTCATTTAATTCTAGATCATCGTGGCCGCTCTCTTAGTTTTTTGTAGTAGAGGTGGAAAATTGTGGCACCCCAACACGTTACTATTATTGGACTGGACTGGCACGGTCCCATAATGTCATGACCCAATAAGAGTTGGCCCATGCAAGACACGGAAAATTATCGTGCCGCCCAACCCAGTCTAAATTTCCAATTAAGAAATTCTTATAATTTTAAATACTTCATTGGAAATAATAAAATGAGGCCAAACGTAGTTACGAAGATCATTTGAGAAAATTTAATATTAGAAATTTCATTTTAGTGAGACTAAATTCACGGAAGTTCGACAAAAATGAACTAGTAACATTACTTACCATACCAATTAAACTTAATTTAACTATCAAACATAAAATTGAACGTGAACTTTGTCCTTGTGTCATGGTAGCAAAGTTTTCTTCCATGTTCTCTCCAAATCCGACCTCTTGAATTAAGCTTCAATACTGAGACTCATTTGGTAAGCCTCTCTGAATGTGGTAGGAGGATTACTTGAAAGTCTCCCTCTGGTTCTGGAAAGTAGTCCCATAAAAAACCTCTGGTTTCTCATCTCATGGTCATGAATAATTGTTGCAGCATACTTTCCTAGTGCATTGAACAGTCCAACATATTCAGACACTGACATTCTCTCAGCTTGTTTCAGCTCGAAGAACTGATTACGTCTCTCCATCTTGAATGTTTGAGGGAAGTACTGATCCAGGAATGCACTTCTAAACTGTACTCAGATGATGGTGATGAGGAACCTTGATTTTTAAGGTCAAGATTCGACACAAAAGGTTAAAGTTCGGATCTTTCTCTATCTTGAACTAGTTTCCAAGGGGAATATACTCAACGCAACTCTAAGAAGGCTAAGTATCGATGGAGGCTGAAACACCACAACAATCGAAACTATCTTGTTGATACAATAACTCAAAGAATGAATGAAGTTCTATAAGAAGTTCAATTCAAAAGTATCTAAAGAATAACCTTACCAAATAGCATATATCTAATTACAATGGTGGCCGAAATCCCTCTTAAATAGAGTAGGATTTTGGCTCAATGAACCCTAAAGGAAGAATCCTAGTTAAGTTAGGATTCTTCAATCCTAGAAATAACAAACTTACCATAATTGAACCACTATCTAAACACATGGACACCATGTCCTTTATTCTAGCACCACTAATAGATAATGCGACTAAAAATATAATTAAGTAAATAACATAAAGCTGAAAACTAATTAAAGTCTAGAATAGTTCTAGACTTTAATTTACAAGTTTCCTAAAATGCCCTTGTTAGCCACTTTGCTTGATTGGGCCGAATTGTGCACTTTGTAAAGTTAAGAGGTTAACTTGAATATCATCTTCTAGTTGTAACTTAGCTTCCTCTTTAGCCTTTACATCTCAGATCTATGATGAAATATGTTGAAGCACTCTCCTTGCTCTTTGTCTTGTCATTGGTAATTGGATGTTTGATAAGGGATGTTTTGTGTTGGGCAGCCCCTTGGATGGTCTTGTCCTCCTTGTTTATAGATAGAGGCAACACCCATCCACCATTATGTCATTCTTCCAGTGAGAGATGCAACAACTACACCAGCCTTTGCACCCTTAGGTACCCTCAAGTTTTGTTCCATTTCTTCCAACCACTCCTCAGCCTGATCAACACTCATGGTACCATCAAATGATACCATTCTCATCTTCTTCAACCTCTCATAATAGGTTTTCGGATGTGATTCAACCATTGGTGACCTAACTTGCCCCATATTCTGGTTGATTTGATTATGTTGGTTCTGTAGCACCTGAGTCAAATTATGCTGATTCTGAATTAGACGGGTCATTAGTTTGAATGCAGCCCCAAAATTTGTGTGTGTCACAGGATTGAATGGTGGAGGTGGTGGTAGAAATTCAGCCCCGATATCATTACCCCAGCCTGTTGTTGGCTTGATGAACCACCAAACTGATGACGGTTACCCCTAGGACCCTGGCGGGCCAAAGCAACAATCAAAATGCTCATGTCGTCGATGTTGTTCTGGTTTCGGCCTATCCTTTCCCAAAGAATGCCCAATAATATATGGTAAGCTATAAACTTACATAACATGCTTAACAAGTTAGAAACATAACATGACATAACATATATTGCATGATAAACTGATATTTGCTCTTAAAGTAATATTTTAACTTGTATAATGTGTTTCATAATTTCATATTTGCATGGGTAAGATGCTACTTATACTCCAATTTCTCTTACTTTTGGTTTAGGTGGAAGATATTAAAGCTTGGAAGATACTTGGATGAAAGAAGATGAAAGTCACCAACTTTGTGTACCAAACTGTAGAAGATCGAAAGTACATGGACTGAACTATAAAAGAGCTAAAACTTCAGAGGTCTTTCTGCAAATAGAAGAAAGTGCTAAAAAAATCTACATCTTCCATTTTGTCTTGTGCCCATCTCATCACTTTTGAAGATACGCATTATTATCCCCAAGGTTTTAAGAGAGTTTTGAGAGAGAAAACAAGTCCTAAAATTCTAGAGATAGATTTAGAGGTAGATTTAAAAGAAAAGCTTGAAGCTTCATTGAAGATTCTTGGCAAGAAATTGAGGTGTGGCTCAAGACTTGGTTTTTCTTGAAGGAAGAAAGAGGATTTCGAAGAAGAAGAGAAGTTTGAAGAATATTACTTAGCAATGAGAATTTCTTCTTCTCTCTCTTTTAATTTATTATTTTACTTCATGAATATGGATAGCTAAATTTGTATACTACTTGAATGGGTTCAACCCTAGCATGTTATTTATGTGTTGACAAGGTTTTTGTGAATTGAAGTTAATTAGTGAAATTATTGTGAATTATCTTTTATTAGGGAATTGATATGTGTCGGCTTATCTTTTTCTATCTTGTTGGTCATTTAATTAATTGAGAAATTGATTTACTTGACTAGAACACTCACATTTAATGGGAATTAATTTTGACCTAGAGATGGGCTTAAGCAATTCCTCCTAATTTGAGTTTGAAAAATTAGGGGGTTTGGGTTTAATGCACTCTTGGGGTAAAATTGAGTAAGTAGAGATACTAACTTGATTAATCCTAGAGTTGGAACTTCACAAATTGGAATTATTAGCCATTTTTGTCATCAATGTATTTTCAAACAGCCAATTTTATCCTTTTCAACTTTTTTCAGCCATTTTTGTCATCAATGTATTTTTAAACAGCCAATTTTATCCTTTTTAACTTTTTTCAGCCATTTTTGTCCCCAAAGATTTTACGTGCAGCCATTTTTGTCATCAATTTATTTTTGAACAGCCACTTTCATCCTAACTTTTTTTAACTTTCTTCATCTTCAAAGATTTTAAGTGCAACCATTTTTATCCTTCTGTCAAATAATTGTCTAAAAGCCGTCAAAATTGATGACGTGTCCAAACGGCTCTCAGATTGTCTCTCTTATGCAGGGGTAAAGATGGAAATTCCAAAGTATACTAAGTGCCTCCCTTGTAAAGCCCGTCATTCCCACTCATATCAGTCTCCGTTCTCATTGGAGACAAAATGAGAACAGAGGCTGATATGGAGACAAAATGAGAACAGAGACTGATATGGAGACAAAATGAGAACGGAAACTGATATGAGTTGGAATAACGGGCATTACAAGGGAGGCAATTAGTATACTTTGGAATTTCCATCTTTACCCCTGCGTAAGAGAGACAATCTAAGAGCCATTTGGACACGTCATCAATTTTTAGACAATTATTTGACAGAAAGATAAAAATAGCTGCTCGTAAAATCTTTGGAGATGAAAAAAGTTAAAAAAAGTTGAAAAGGATAAAATGGCTGTTTGAAAATACATTGATGACAAAAATGGCTGAAAAAAGTTGAAAAGGATAAAATTGGCTGTTTGAAAATACATTGATGACAAAAATGGCTAATAATTCTCACAAATTGAGAGATGAGTGAAGTTTATTTGGAAATCCCTTTATAGGTTCACCTAAGGCTTCTAATTCACAATACCCCTCTCTAAACACATAAGTACATCTAGGGGGATACTCGTTCAAGTATTCACTCTCCTAATTGAATTTTCTCTCTAAACACTCTAAATCTTAGTTTTAGCTTATTAGTAGATTAATTTAGTTAAGTAACAAACCTTCTTAAATTTTTAGTCAACTAAACAATAAAATAAAAGTCACTACTAGTATTTATCCTTCTTCGCGAATACGATACCTTGGTTGCTCACTCTAATCTACATTAATGATAGGTGCTCTTGCCATGAGTTTTTTGTTTTCAATTTGAGTAGAATATTGTGGGGTTGCAAGAAAACAACATAAACATAACACACCAATAACATCATACACAACAGGTAAGTAAACAAGTACAATCTATGCCATAGTCTCTACCCATTACACCTCTCATATGTTATCTACCAAGTCCATCATATGTTCATTCCAAGTTTAAGTATCCTAAGGTTCAACTTGGCTCTGATACCACTTATGTCACACCCCGTGCACAGGTGATGACATGGCAGTACCTCATATGCCATTGAAGCACAGAACCAAAGCAGAAATGATAAGTCCATTATACCATTACCAAAATGAGACTATCAGTCTTACATAATATCAGAGTAATAATGTAAGTCCAACATAAAAGTAAAGTGTGAGTTATATTATATGTTATTACATCTAAAGTTTAAAGGAGAAACAACTAATAATTCATCTATTACATAAAGTTCATTATGGATCACTCATCGTAATCCCCATCTCAGGTCTCTTCGTACACATAATCGGGTACCTCATCATCCACAAATAAGGAAAGTAAAGACGTGAGCTATGAAGCCCAATAAGCATTAACACCCTCGAGATGAAATATCAAATAAGACATAAGTGTTTTTCGTTTCCCAAAACCTTTTGAAAGTACTTGACACAAACCGAAAATAACACCATGACACAACAATTGTAATACACTTCACAAGACCAACAATACATTAGCATGGTCACAGAACAAAACAGAACCCAAAACTGATCAACAGAGGGGGCGTACGAAGCATCGTTTGGAGCCAAATGACCAAAACTGTGGACGATGTGCATTGTCTACACGGGTCGACCACACAGCCTGCAAACGAAGTCACGGAAGAACCATTCGTCTGCAGCAAGGCATTAGCTCTCAATACTTTGCTGGACGAAACGACAGACGAATTGTAGGACGATCCATTCGTCCGCAACCTGCAGAAACTCATATTTTCATTAAAAAAAAAACACATGTAAAAAGTCCATTTATGGAATCCAACATTCTCAATCCCAAAAGACTAATTTTAGACTCAAATGCACATATGACAACAACTCCAAAACAAGAACAAGTAAGCTATAAACCATACTCGTCGAAATCCGACATATATACATCGAAAATGTGATACAAACAACATGTGTTGTTCATACCAACATACGGGCATACACAACGTTAGACCCTTCGAATATGATTCATGTTATGACTCAACAAATCAGACGATCGAGCTCAATCGTCAATTCACAACTCTAAGTCAATTAGTACTATGGTCCCCAATTTATAGTCAAGAAAGGAAAGGAATTAAGAATGCAATACATGAGTTCAGTTTCTCCCCGAACGAAGGACTCACAATTTAAGGATTCATTCATATTCTGTCATTGCCCACCACTATGGACTACACAACGACAGTTTGTAGTCCCCAATTTATAATCCCAATTAGGAGCGGGCTCAAAGCTTTAACACATCAATCATGAACTCCCGGGTTCAACGAAAACACACACACATGCAAGATAATTTATCATGCGATGATGTCGATTCTAGATAAGAGCTCAAAAAGACTCCAATTAACACATAACATGTATGACTCCAAATCAGTAAAAATCCAACATCAACGATAACAAGATAGAGAATGCAAATAACATACGTAATTAGATTCAATGTTTCAACATACAAGAATGAATAATTTAACATTTCATCTAATGCAATAAAATATGTCTTTAAATCATTCTAACACAATTTCCAGAACCTATAAATAAACATTTCATGATTTTTTGGTATAAAAAAGACAAGGGTGAATTTCCTTGCTTGAAATCTAGGCAAGCAAATACAAGTGCAGAAATTCCAGAAAATTCATCAACTTCAAACACAAATTCCCATATACTGGAAACTTGAAATGCAACCTCGTCACTTCCTACTCGTAGCCATTTCGATTACCTTCGAAACGCAGTACTAAAGAACATCCAATAAGGATTTCGTTTACTAGTTCAATTAGACAAAACACTCACATCACTCTCTTTTTTTTCCAGTTTTTCTTTCTTCTTCATTTCCTTTCTTTTTCTCTAACTCCTCATTTTCCTCTCTACTTCTTATTTTCCTGCACTAACTACCATGAGACATGACTTTTCGAAATGTGCCAAAACCACCCTACAAGTTTCTAGTTTTGTACACTTAAGTCCCCCTAACATACAAACAATATAAAAGTAACCCTCAAGCAATTAAACACAACAATTAACATTTAATAGAAATGTAACACATCAAATTAATTAGAATTCTTTCATTTAATATAAAAAAGTTCAGGTTATCACACCAACAAATTTACCTTTTCTCTTTTTAGACAAATATTTTTTTTGTTCATTTATAACCATAAACAATTTGTGGGCTTATATAATTAGAAATTGTCGAAGATACAGAGTTGGGATAAGATCAAGTTGAAGTCGGTATAGAGGAAGAAAGAATGAATAATGCAAATGTAACTCGGTAAATATTTGTAGCGAAAGAGGGAAACAATTATTATTAAATGGTTTTCCTCTTTCTTCACAAAACAAAGTGGCACTCTCGGACACTTTTTTGCTTTCTCTTGAAGAGTGATGGTACTTCCAGTGTTCAGATGTTGCAGATGAACAATGGAAGCAATGAACAACATAAGTTGGAGGAGGAAGAAGATGTTATTTCGATGAGTTGGATTAATTTGGAATACTAATGAGTTTGGAGTGGCCCGGCCCTGTTAGATATTTTTCAGTTCAGCTTTGTCAGTTACAATTACTCTTAGATGTTAGTTGTATAAAAAGTAAAAATACGTGTATTTTTTTTTTTTATTATATGAATAAGAATGTAGAACCTCTCTTTTTGTTTTTATTCTTCTTCACATTCTGATTCTTTCAATTAAAATCTACGGCAATTTTTAATTATAGAAGCACGCAAATTGTTTATGGTTATAAATGTACCAAAAAAAATTTTTTTGTCAAAAAAGAGAAAAATGTAAAAGTGTTGTTGTCCAAATAAG
The DNA here is from genome assembly GCA_026122235.1 of Vinca minor. NCBI lineage: Eukaryota > Viridiplantae > Streptophyta > Magnoliopsida > Gentianales > Apocynaceae > Vinca > Vinca minor. Next base: position 296,375 of record JAOCZM010000081.1, read on the forward strand.
GCTATTCACAAAAAAAATTATTTTCAGATAGACAGTGTTACTCCTACCCCACCGTCATGTTGTCGGCACGTGATCAATTTTGACCGGAATCTACTAATTTTTTATATCGAGTGCCCGGTAAATTGTTTATGTTTATAAATATATAAAAACAAAATTTATATCTAAAAAGAGAAAAGTAATAATTGTTAGTATTCAAGTAAGGCTATTCACTCTTATATTAATAATCGATGAAAAATAGAAATAATAAAAGGTGAACAGAGAAAAATGGACATGGAAGTTAGTGATTATGATACTATAATAATATAATCATAGTATTCATCGTGCTTTCTATTTTTTTCTCCTAAATATAGCACTCATTACACAAAAAACACCAAATGAAAGCCGCCTTCTAGGGTATAATTGTGAAGGGAAAAAGTTGTACCTCGAAAGTGAAAGAAAACAAAACATCAAACAAATAGAAAAAATATGAAAAATTGAGATGGCTTCTAATTAAAGGCAAAATTTGTAGACAAGAGAAGCCAATTCTCTTTATAGTGCTGATTTGATAGTCCTTTCGTTTGGTCGGCCCGGGGATTGCATTATGGGGGCCATGATACATGTAAAAGCCTTTTGTTTGTTTTTTACAACTTTTGTTGAAAACTTTTTTAGAGATATTTATTAATTCTAAATGAATAGAATACAGTATAATATATATATATATGCTAGTTGTTGAACATCCGGCCTCGTTGTGGTATCAGAGCAATGGATTGTTTGAATAATTCATCTAGCACAGATGTAATTCAACATAAACCCTTTTGTTCTCTCCTTATGAATAAAAACAAGCATGTTATTGCTAATAAATCAACTGTTAAAAACAGTATAAGTAATGAGATTGATATACCTCAAAACTTAGAATTGTTAAATAGATGGACTATACCAAAGGTTAGTACCAGAACAATTTACCAATTAGGTGCTTTTGAGAGATTAGGTCTAAAACAGGTAATCAAAACTATTGAAGAATCTATTTCATTAAATAATGAAGAAATGTTTATTCAATTATTAAGTGAACAAGATATCAGACCTTATAGGGAATCTCATCATAAATTTATTCATATTGGTTTAGTACAGGTTGCCTTTAAACCTTTAGCCTTAGAAGGATTACCAGAGAGGTTTATAGCAGCTCTTAGAGATGGTAGAAATCTAGATTGGAAAAAATCTATAATGGGTGTAATAAAATCCAGTTTGGCACATGGCCCAATATATTTTAATGTTTATCCTAATTTACAACTTTCATTGACTTGTGTAAATATACTTGATGCATTAACATTAAATTTTATGTTCAAGGATCAGAACTTATTTCTATATGTTACAGGATTTACTTTAAACCTTTATATACATTAAATTCTCATTGTAAATTGGCTGATAAACCAATAAATGAAACAATTTTAGTAGCTCTGACATAACTACCAGAAGATCTATAAAATGGGAAGAAATTACTTTTCCTGAAAATTGGACAATTGAGAAAGCTATGCATCCTCAACCAGTTATTCACACAAATTTATTAAATGTTAGACAGACACCTGAGGGATCTGTAACATTAAATTTTGGTAATAACCATCAGAACAGATTAATTGGAAATTCATCTAGGTTATCTAGATCTAGTTCTGTTCATTCTTTTATTTCTCCTTGAGATTATAATATAGATATTCTAAGTACTTCTAGACACTCAACTTCTCAGATTAGGGAAGAAGATAAAGATGATAGTAGTAGTGATTCTTTAAAAGAATCTAGAATTGAAGAATTAAAATTACACAAGGATAATATTCTTAGAGGACATACTAATAAAAAAAATATAGAGACTATGTCTCAAATGAGTTATAATTTTAATGAATAGAACACCAATAAAAATTGATTTTAGTTATGGTTCTGAAGCCAGACAACAAATTAAAAAAGAATTTGAGTTACCTAGATGGGAAGCATTTTTGATAAAATTCAAAAAGATATATTTCAAAAAGAATTCTATGAATTTTGTACTTTACAAAATGAAATGGAAAATTGGCAAATTTAGTCCCTATTCTACATTTTTCTCGCGCAACGGGTCCCCAATCTATTTTTCTTTGTGTTACACTCCCCAAACATTTTGCGTTTGGCGGAAACAGTCATTCCGTCCAATTCTGTGACGGAAAAAATGAATTTTGAATTAATTTTTTTAAGTTGTTGAAAAATGACCATTTTACCCCTTTCCTCCTTGGCAAATTGGCAAATTTAGTCCCTATTTTACATTTTTCTCGCGCAACGGGTCCCCAGTCTATTTTTCTTTGTGTTACACTCCCCAAACATTTTGCGTTTGGCGGAAACAGTCCTTCTTCTTTTTCTTTTTACCCTCATTTCCTATAACAATTAGGCAAATTCAAATCCGGAAACGGCATGAACAAACTATTACTCTCCAAATAAAGCGTACCTAACCGAGTAAAATTGTTAAACGACGGTGACAATTGGCCGGAAAAATTATTCTCAGCCAAATTCAACCTACCAAGTCCAGTAAGGGAGAAGATTGAATCAGGTAAAGGCCAAGTAAATAAATTATGCTGGAGATAAAGATTCCGGAGTTTAATAAGGCGGGAAATATTAGAAGGAAAATGGCCGGATAAAGAATTATACCTTAAACTAAAGGTTTGGAGATTAGTTAAATTGGAAATAGTATTAGGTCGAAGAACTCCGGCGAGGCCCATGCCGGGGAGGTGGAGTTCGACGACGGTGGATTTGTCGGCGGAGGTGACACCAGCCCATGAACAAGGTTTGTTAACATCAGTGAGATTCCATAAACGAACACGCCCACCAACGGAATCACAGAGGGCTATTAGGGCTGCTCTGTCGGAGGCAAGGTCGGAGAAGACGGTGGTTGCCGGAATGAAGAGGAGGAGGAAGCTGAACAGTACAGTGGTTATGGAAACCATTTTTTTTTGGTGAATTGAAAATTGGAAGTAAAAACAGAAAAAAAATATAAATTATTGGGTAAGAGAATTCTGCTAAAGAATAGTTTATTTGCCTTTTATTGCTGTTTTTTCTTCCATTTCTGAGTACCAGAAGAGAGAGAAAGTAGTGTGCAGACATTATAGAGAGAAGGCTAATGTGATGATTTGATTGGCCGGTAAGAATCGCCTTTTCCCATTTTTCAGGAAAAGTTTTAGGCAAATTGGCAAATTTAGTCCCTATTCTACATTTTTCTCGCGAAATGGGTCCCCAATCTATTTTTCTTTGTGTTACACTCCCCAAACATTTTGCGTTTGGCGTAAATAGTCCTTCCGTCCAATTCCCAAAATACCCTTTATATTATTGATTTTTGATTTATTTTTTCGCCCATTAACAGCACTCATTGACAGAATTGGATGGAAGGACTGTTTCCGCCAAACGCAAAATGTTTGGGGAGTGTAACACAAAGAAAAATAGATTGGGGACCCGTTGCGCGAGAAAAATGTAGAATAGGGACTAAATTTGCCAATTTGCCAAATGAAATTATACCTTTTGTTCTATATATGTAGAAAACTATATTTCTATATTAGAAAGAAATTATAAATTGTCAAATGGAGATATTCTAAAAGATGTTTATCCTCCTCTACAATCTTTCAAATTAGAAAATTGTAATTTCCTGGTTTTATCAAAATTATTTGAAGATAATACAACAATTATTACAAGTAATCATATTAATTCTCTTATACAACAGCATAACTATGCTAATCTTTTTCTAAGAGTATTAGGATAACAGATTGGTTCTTTACATGATAAGGTTGATAATATTATTTCTTTGATGAATAATACAATCAATAACAAGGTAGATAATACGTCTCCAATCCCAGTTGTAGCTAGTATCCAAGGTCCCCTGAAATTAAAAATTTTAAATTAAAAAAAAGTCAGAATGGGAAAAAGAAATATCTGAAAAAGTTAAAAACTTATTGACATAAAAAATGAGTAGTTTAACTCTTAACACTTTGGATGATGACTTTATTAGTCAATTTGATGATAATTCAGATAAAAAACAGGTTATAGAAGATCAGGTTAATAAACTTGAACAGTGGGCATATAAGCCTACTCAAAGATTGTTTTATTAAAATAGACCCCCTCCCATTGATGTTTTACATGAGGAACAAGAATACCAACTGAATAATAGTTACAATGGTAAAAACATTTATGAATGGAATATTGATGGTTATACTGATAAACAGATTTATAATCAAATCCATAGAATGTTGATGTATTCCACTATTTGTAAAAGTGCTAATAACACTGATGTTAATATAGCAAAAATGATAGCCACAGGTTTTACAGGCCAACTAAAAGGTTGGTGGGATAATTATTTATCTGTTAAAGGCAGGGAAGGTATTTTAAAAACTGTTAAATCAGAAAATAATGAAATTGTAGAAAATGAAGTTTATACTTTGGTTATAAACATTTTTGAACATTTTACAGGTAGATATTCTGATAATCATGAGAATATTAGAACCTTATTACAAAATCTTAGGTGTAAAACACTTACTGATTTTAGGTGGTATAAAGATACTTTTCTTAGTAGAGTTATGGAACTCCCTGAGACTAATAGTCCTCATTGGAAAGCTAAATTTGTGGATGGTTTGCCTCACTTATTTGCTGAGAGAGTTAGGAAGGCTCTAAGAGGAACTAAGCCGTCTATTCCTTATAATGAATATACATATGGGAAGTTAATAGGAACTTGTACCCAATAAGGATTAAATCTTTGTAATGAAATTAAGTTAAATCAACAATTAAAACGCCAGAATCTGGTTGAAAGAAAACAATTAGGAGAATTTTGTTCTCAATTTGGTATGGATTTACCTTCGTCTTCTCATAAAAAGAAGAAATTAAAACCAGAAGATAAATATCCTAAGTATAGGAAAAAAAGAAAATATTCTAAAAAGAAATTAGAAGAAAAAATTGAGAAAAAGGCTCAGAGGAAAAAATATAAAAAGAAGAATACTGATAACTCGTAAATTCATCGATATATTCCTTTAGTTTTATAGTGACTTTGTGCTTAAAAATGTATTTATATATCAATTTTTTAGCTTAGAATGGCATATTCCTCACTACTTTGTGTTTTAATGGTTGTAGGGTGCTTATTGAGCTGTTATGATGTTTCGAGGACTTAATTGCTAAATCTGAAACTTAACTGGAAAGCTGTGGGACTTAACTGCAAAATCTGAAAAGTTGTCTTGTGGTAAAAAATGGTCAAAGAAGTCAACTCGGGTCAACACTGAAAATTTGGTCAACCATAAAGATTATTTGGGACTTTCATATTAGACTCCTAATTCCCTGCAACCTCCTATGGTATTTTTCCTAAAGCTATAGCAGTCTGAACATTATAAATATCCCTGGAAGATTCATCATATAAAACACCGGATATCAGACATTCAATGATGACCATTGTGAGAATTATTGAGGGCTTTCTTCAATCAAGTTCTACAAGAGGAAACTCGCCATCATCAGCGATTTGAAGACGGAGACAAGCTTGAAGATTGAATCTTTCATGAGAATGAGTTTTCTTTCTTTATCGCTTTCAATAAATTCTTTTATTAATTCTAGCGTTATGAGTAGCTAAATTTCTATTACTTGAATGGGATGAACCCTAGACTTATATCTATGTATTGATTTTTGGGATTGTGATTAATTCATATTGAACCATATTTTGATGTTTATTATGCGTTTTCTTTGCGTTGGATTAATTTTCTAGAGTATTAATTCACCTTTGATTTCTTATTTGGAATTGAAAAAGGAAGAATTTGAATAGATCATCGCATAATAAAAAGAGTTGCATGGTTTTCTAGAAATAGAATTTACATAAATCTTCGGGATTAGGGTCAAACCTAATAAGGGAATTCATAAATCTTAATGCATCTTTGGGGGTTTTAATTACGAAAGAAATTTCAATTAATCAACTCAAAGGTAGGAACTTTAAACTGTTGAAAAACATTAAAGCTTCATTCTTGGAATTTTCACTGCTTCGAAAAAAGTTCTTTTAAATTAATTCATCCGGTTCATACATAGATACGTCTAGGGGGGATTCACGTTCAAGTATCTTTTCTCATCTTAAACAAATAAATTATTTATTTGTTTTCTAGTTATTTACTATTTTTAAGCATATAACTCGATCGATTAAACAGTAGAAAAAGGGTAATTATTAGTGCTTGTAGTCCTTGTGGGATCGACACTTGACTAGACTGCTATACTATTCTAAGCGATAGGTGCACTTGCCTAGCGATTTTTATAGTAAGGTAAATCGACCATCAAATAATTCTGATAAAAACAAATTAATAGTTTGTCATAAATGTAATAAAGTAGGTCACATGGCAAAAAATTGTTGGACTAAAAAGAAGATTAATAGTCTTGAATGTAGATGATAATCTTAAAAATAAATTATATAAATTATTGTTAACTTCAGATGATGAATCAGAAGTTGAATTATATTCAGATTATTCCAGTGAAAATGAATCAAGTAAACTAAAAGTTATGGATGATGATTATTATATTACTGAGTCTAGTAATTCAAAATGTGAACCTTGTCTTATAGGTAAGCCTTGTGTTAAAACAAATGATAGTGATGAGTTTTATAAACTTGTTTCACAATTTCAAGATAATGAAATTAATGTACTTGATAGTAATCATTGGGTAGAATTACTTAAAGTAATTAAAGAACCTGAGTTAAGGTAAAAAATAATTGATCAAATGGGTAATACTCCAAGCACATCTAAAACAAATGATAATACCAATAAGGAAATAATTTATAAATAACCTTATACTACCTGTTTTAGACCTAATCTTTCAAAAGCACCTAATTGGTAAATTGTTCTGGTACTAACCTTTGGTATAGTCCATCTATTTAGCAATTCTAAGTTTTGAGGTATATCAATCTCATTACTTATACTGTTTTTAACAGTTGATTTATTAGCAATAACATGCTTGTTTTTATTCATAAGGAGAGAACAAAAGGGTTTATGTTGAATTACATCTGTGCTAGATGAATTATTCAAACAATCCATGGCTCTGATACCACAACGAGGCCGGATCTTCAACAACTAGCATATATAGGAAAAGATTACTGGACACTACTGAACCATAAATTTTACATGATTAATTAACCGTCATGGAAGCCATTTCAGAACTCAACAGCCACTACACAAACACCCTAAACGCTTGTCCTTTCATCGGCTAAAACGGGCTAAACAGTAGTTTGGCTTCAGACTTCTGGAATAACCCAGCCAGTTAATTATTCACAATAACAGTTATCCATACTATAACGCTAGATTTTTGAAGTACCATTCATATTTAGATAGCTTCACCATGGTTCTTCAATTAATTCTCTAGTTTAGACATAATTCAACATAAAGGATTTAGCCTATAAGGGTCATCCTTAATATTAATTAATAAAATGAAAAGTAAAATAAAAGTACAAAAATTAAACGAACTTACAGAAATTTAAAAAGCCTTCAAGATGTTCAAAAGCTGCGTGAATCTTATTTCTTAAAGAATTTTTACAAGAGAGTTGAGAAAGTGGTAAAGAAAAGCGTACCTAATTACTAAAGATAGTCCTCCTTATATAGACATTAAGGGCGGACTTCAAAGCAACATTAAAATCTATTACTATACTATTACAATAGTGATATCACTATTTGCTTTAAAAGATACCGTCGACAAGATATCATCTTATCTTACTTTCTATAAAGTAAAAGATTCCTTCTAATCTTTTCAATTATTGTCTCGCTTTTAATCCTCAATTATTTTCCCGCTTCATTCTGAGACTTCTTGAGATATTTCTCAGATATTACCTATTTGGCTCCTTCCAATAAATCTTCATCAGTTATCTCAATATTATTGGGATCCTATGCATCTTATAATATTTCAAATTGATTTTGACTATTTGACTTCATAGAGGTATTACTCTTATGTGAAATTCTTTCGCTGTCATATATAGCTATATCATCCAAGATTTTTTCCAAATTCGTCATATATTTGCAATTATTTCTGCTTTTGAAAGATTCTCCATATCAATTTCCTCCAGAGTAAATTCCTGCTGAGCTATTGATATTTTTTTTTAATTCAACTTCAGCTTCAATCCTTAATTCGTTATAATGATCAATTTTTTCTTGAAGTAAATTAATAGTACTAATACATTTCAATTTTTTGGTTTGGAGATACTCTTGCATCATAGTTTCCCAAAACCTTGTATATGAACATCTCTTTAAACATAATAAATTATCCTCATTATAACCAAGAACTGGAGAGTTTTGCCATATCTATGGGATTGAAAAATTCAACAAAGAAATGTAACTGAGTAAGACCAGGAATAGGACGATCAGAATCCTTAGGAAGATTGGGAGTAACTTGTCTCCACTCATCATAATATTCCTTGAATACCAATGGAAGAATTTCTTCTGTAGTACCATGAAATTGCCACCATTTTATAAACCATGTTGGCAGGGAATGATTATAAATCTCTGAACAAATCTTGATAAACCAAGTATGACTTCGTTTACCATTTTCATAAAAAAAATACCTCGTCAAAGGCTTGGATATAAACCCAATAATTACATTAATTGGGGTTTCTTTATAAAAGAAAGATTTTTCTCTAAAGGGTGAAATTCCCCATTCTTCAATTGATATAATCTGTTTAATAATAATTTTAGAGAAATTATAAATTTCCTTATTCGCACTAGTATAATGCTGAAATTCACAACCACTGTTTGAGAGTATAATCTCATAATATTGCTGGGTTTTATAAGTTTCTACGGTATAACCATATGTACTGAGATATCTCTCAAATACTGTCCAGGGCTGATTTTTCCATTTAATATCATCATTAGAAAGTAAGAGTATAACTCTCTCTTCATGATTTTTAATCATATTTTCTTTTTTCTGTTTACCTTCCTCGACCATACGAGCAAATGAAGGAGTTGTAGAAGAACTGGAAGCAGTATTATCTTCCTTTTGCAATTTTTTCCATTGAAGATATTTTTGATAATCATCTTCTTCTTTGTTGGATATACCTGAAATATTTGAAGCTATAAGCTTCTTAGATCCATGTTGTACCAGAAAAATATCTGGTCTAACTCCTCGTCCACCTCTTCCTCTATAAGAGGAATTTCCACGTCCTCGTGACTGCATATCTGCATAAAAAATAATCAATATATGCATCGTAATCATTTTCCTTTGTTAGAAATGATTCATGTATTTCCATTTCATCATCATCTGAATCCATATTAATTAATTCATAACAATTTAAATCTATATCATCATAATCATAATCGATTTTATCATAATAAATTTCTTTAATAAATGACTCTAAATGACTCTATAATCATCTCATTAACTATATCATTTAGATAAATCATAAATATTCTCTTGTTAAAAAATCTGGAAGATAATCTTCACATTTTTTATAAATAATTCAAAATCAAAAGGGCTAAATGAGCCTGCCATCTTGCATACATCTGTTTAGAAACATCATGCTTAAAATCTTTAAGAAATATAAATTTAGCAGACTTACAATCTGTTTTAATTATAAATTTCTAATTATATAAATCATCCTGAAATTTTAATACACATTTAACTATAGCAAGAATTTCTTTGGTTACAGTTGCATAATTCTTTTGAGCATTATTCCATTTTTCAGAATGAAATCTAACAAGATATTATTGTTTCTTATTGTTAGGATCTATTTGTTTTAAGATTCCTCCATAACCAATATCTGAGGCATCTATTTCAATAATTTTATCCCAATATGGATTAACTAACATTAAGCAAGGTAAATATATTACTTTACTTTTAATTTTTTTAACGGCATTGGTATGATCCATAGACCAAGGTTTAGGAGTTTTCTTTAGTCTATCGTATAAAATCGCAGTATCTTGCGCAAGATTTTTATAATATGGGGAAATATAATTTAGACTTCCTAAAAATCTCTGTAATTGAGTTTTATCTAGTATTTCAACAGGAAACTTTGATCCAAATTCTATACTCTTATTAATAGGAATAATATTGCCTTTTTCAATATTATGACCTAAGAATCTGATCTTAGTTTGAAATAAGAACATTTTAGGTTTAGATATGACTAACCCATTAGGAATAACAACCTTCTTAAATATTTATAAATGCTTAAAATGCATTTCAATGGATTTAGAAAAAATTAACATGTCATCAATATACACAATAATAAATTCACTATAAGGCATAAATATCTCATTCATAATTTTTTGAAAATCTAAAGGAGCATTTTTTAATCCAAAAGGCATAACATACCATTCATATTGTCCAAAGGGAACATTAAAAGCTGTTTTATACCTATCAACTGGAATAATCTGAATTTGCCAATATCCTAATTTTAAATCAAATTTAGAAAATATAACATAATCATATAATCTGTCTAATAAGTCTTTTTTATTAGGAATATGATACCTTATCCATTTTAATACCTTATTTAAGGGTTTATAGTTAATAACTAATCTAGGAACACCACATTCCTGTTCTGAATGTTTATTAACATAAAAAGCCGTACAAGACCAAGGAGATTTAGAAAGACCTATAATTTTTTTTCTCTAGTAAAGAAGCAATCTCATTTTTGCATAGTATCAAATATTCAGAATTCATCTGACACGGTCTAGCCTTAGTAGGAATATTATCCTCTTTAAAATCTTCTTCATAAGGTAAACTTACAATATGTTTTTTTCTATTCCAAAAAGTATTAGGATGTTCATTACATATTTCTAATGCAAATTGATTGATAATATGTGAAATTTTTTCTTTTAATTTAGGATTTTGGAGTTTTTCTTTCAAAGTTAATATATTAATCTTATGTTTTAGAAAATTTAATTGATTTTCTTTTAATATTAAATGATCATATATCTCATGTTTTAGAAAATTTAATTGATTTTCTTTTAATATTAAATGATCATATATCTCATGTAATGTTCTAACAAATGGTTTCATAATGAATTTAAAAGTAACTGAATCATTCGTATAAGTAGCTACAATTTTTTCTTTGTCTACCCATGTAAAAGGATAAATTTTATTAATAAAAGGAGTTCCAAATATAACTTGATTCGAAAGTTTGTTTTTTACTAATAAAAAACTTAAAGGAATACATTTACCATCCACACAAATGGATGCTTTAGGAAGTTTGAAGTTAATATCCAATTTATTACCTCAAGCATGAGATAAAGTATGAGTTGTTTTTTCAAAATACCTAGTAGGTATTAAACCTTCTTGAATAACATTTAAATCTGCACCACTATCAATTAATGCAGTAAATTCTTTTGAAAAATAATTATCAATTAAAAGAGTAATTTTTATATACCATTTTTGACCAATGATAACTTTTAAAGTTTGTAAAAAATCTTTTTTATCTTCCTCATTTATTTTTAAATCTTCTTTAAGAGAGATTTCCTTTTCTTTTATATCAAGTTTAATTTTTTTTTGAAAATCTTTCGGAATTTTCTCTAAAATAGATAGAGTTTCTAAATTAGAAATTCTCTTATCATTACCTTTATTTTTAATTTTGAAATCTTTAATTTCTGATTTAAGATTTTCAATTTCTAATAAGATTTCTTTTAAAGAAGTAGGATGAGTATTATCTTGTTTCGATTTAAAAAGTTTATAAACTTCAGACATAGTATAAGGTTCTTTAATATATATATATATATATATATATATATATATATATATATATATATATATATTAAATAGGACTTGTATATATACAACTATTCTATTTAAAAGATCAATATTGATATTTTAATTAAAAAATATTTTAATTTTAATTTTCGCTACATGTCAAATTCTTGTATTAAGGAAGGGAGGTAGTACCTTCCAAAAATATATATACCTCCCCTCCTTAATACAAGAATTTGACATGTAGCGAAAATTAAGAAAACAAAAATTAAAATATTTTTAAATTAAAATATCAATATTAATCTTTTAAATAGAATAGTTGTATATATACAAGTTCTATTTAATAGAATAATATTGATATTTTAATTAACAAAGAACCTTTCTTTTTGCTTTATTAATTTTCGCTACATGCCCTGAAAGTCTTATATTTAAATAATGGAGAAAGTATATACTATTTTAAGAAATGGATGTTGTATTCTAAAACAAGTGCTCCCTCCTCCATTTCATAATATAACAATGAATTTTGGTCCTCTTTTTCCTTTTCTATGGCTGAATGAGTAATTGATGTTTGTTTGGCAAGTTTAGTTTGGATGATTGTGTTGTCGTGACTTATATATGGTTGAAACAAGAAAGAAAATTAAAATTTTCATAGAACTGATATCTTCCTAGGGTGGAACAGATTGATTACCCTATAGGTAATTATTTCAAAGATATGGTCTTTTTTCTTGAAATCAATCTACCAGACTTCTATGTCAAGTCACATATATCCACTACAAAAAAAAATACAATTTGCATCGTTTGTCATATATAGCAATAAGACAAAAAATTTCGCTATAAATTTATAGTTACATTTATTATAAATGTTGCGTAAATGTCATGGAGCTAAATAATCATTTGTTATTTGTTTCTCCTCCTATTATATTTATTGTAATGAAATTTTGAATTTTTACCTTTACTTATTTTAATTTCTTTTTATTTTTTGAATTTTGTTATGAATCAAATTAAAATTAATACACTCTCATTAAAATTTTAATAATTAAATGTCCTTAATTTTTCTTTAAAACATGTATTTCAGAAATATAATATATGTATTTGTGTTTGTCTGAAAATGTCACAAGATCTAACGACATAGTATATAAATGTCGCTATATGAGTCGCAAAAGTAACAATTTATAACAACATGTAATGTAAATGTCACTAACTAACATCAAATTGTTGCTAAGAACAAAAATTACTATAACCGTCGTGATGAAATGTCGTATAAAATCCAAACATAGCGACGTTTGTATTAAAATGTCACACGATTTAACGATATTGTATATAAATGTCGTTATATCGCAAAAAGTAACAATTTATAACATTTATTTAATGTACACATCGCTAACTAACATCAAAATGTCGATTTTATTAACAATTATTATAATCGACGCTATGAAACGTCTTATAAAATTCAAATATACCGATGTTTGTCTGAAAAATCACAAGATCTAACGATACAGTATATAAATATCGTTATATGAGTCACAAAAACTAACAATTTGTAACAATATTGAATGTAAATGTCGTTAACCAATATGAAAATGTCAGTATGAACAACAATTACTATAACCGTCACTATGAAACGGCGTACAAAATATAAACATAGCGACGTTTGTAAAAAGTGTTGCTTTAACTTACTCTTTTTGGTTTGAAGCAATGTTTGAAAAAAATGTTGGTACAAAAACATCGCAAACAATTATTTTTGTTGTAGTGATCTTTTCTTTTATTTTTTTTAGTGCGAAATTGGATATATCTAGCTAGGCCCTTTTTCTTTTCTCTTTTTTGCAAATAAATAAATAAAATAAAATTGGTCAGTAGTTGATGAGTGAATTTATTGACTGGTCTTTTGTCCTATTGGTTTAGTTGGATTTGAGTTTAGTCGACAGGAAAGAAAATGAAATAGACAAGTTTGGTCTGATTTTACTAGTTTGTTCTAATTCCAACGTTCTACAATTGCAATATTAACGAGTTGTTGTTTTGTTAATATTTTATATTAAAGCTCCTAAATATGAGTATTTGTTCAGCATACTAATTATTATTATTATTTATTTTTTTTTTTACTTATTAGAGACTCTAAATCTTCTAGTACACTTTATAATATCCTCTCTAATACTGTAAATAATCATCTGTACACGTATATATACTCATTCGTATGCACAACCACTCATAAGTCACCAAGTGTATATATAATTAGAAAAATGTCTACATGACAAATTCTGAGGGATTGGGTACAGGAATAGGAACATATATGAGTACAGACGATTTTCACCCCTCTAATAAACTAATGAGATTACTCTATATGTATTAACATCATTGACCCAGATTGAACTTAGGAGGTTAAGCCAATCACATTGTTCTATGCAGGGACGGATGTACAGGGTTGGCAGTGGTGGTCACATGACCTTCTAAGTCCAATCGATTTCTTTATAAATTTTCTCTTTATTTGAAATCTTTTTAATTTTTCTTCTAAAATTTTCTTGTCTCACACATATTGAGACATTTTTTGAGAAATCCGTTCAAAAATATTTATATTTACTAACTAATTTTCAACGGAGTTGTAGGTACTTTTATCCATTCATTTCATTCCATCCCCTTTTAGTTTTAGTCTAAAATCATCGTGTTTGTTAATTTATCAAAACCGTGATAGAAAAGTAGTTCATTAATAGAAATATTATAATTTAAGGTTTCAACTAAAAATAGAAATAGTTTATTGAAAAAACATCTTATAGAAAATGTGATTTTTTAAAAATATTGCAGGGGCGTTCTCCCTCCAAAATTGTGGATGCCGTCTCCTCCAACATTTTTAGAAACGTCGAATTTTCTATAGAAAATTTTAATTTATTTTCTGGCTCCGTCCCTAGACAAGTGACCCCACTGTCCCTAGATCCTGGATCCGTCACTGATTCTATGTGTGGTGTACTAGAAAATCCATAATGATTATTATTAGATATATATCAAATAAAATTTATATTGAACAAATAAAAAGAAAAGTTTGTCTATTATTACAGGCAGAGTCTGCAGGTTATGCTGAACGAAATACGCTTATGCACATACATATATGAAATACCTATTTTTCATACTTACAATTTGTGATTGAAATAATAAAAGCTTTTTAGAAACTTTAAATAAAATAAATGTTTTATTTATTGAGTTAACAAGTGTTAGGGTAATACTGAAAAAAAAAATATCGTGGAATCAGAAAAGACAACCAATTTAGAAAAAAAAATTAAGTTTAGAACAACTAATTTGAGATAATTTGAGATGAATCGATTAACAAAATTTGTATCATTCTTTTATTTCTAAAACATTCCCGTAATATTCTTTGTTTAAACATTTATAAGTAATATATGGAGTGATAAAGTAAAAAACCATGAACCCATGTTCTGCAGTTCTTATTTACAAATTGTTATCAGCGTTCTTTATTTTCTTTTTTAGTTGTTTCACAGTACTAAAACCCTAATTGGATCACTAAAATAACTAGTAAATAAAAATAATTTAATAAACTAATAATTGCTAAATAATATGCTTGGTTTAATATAATATACCAACAATAATAAAGAAAATGTACATTTTTTCGGCAAAAAACACTTTGTTTTCATTCTGTGTCCCGTTCTTTGTCCTATCAATAAGAAAATTAATGTGTTAATTTTTCCTTTTGATGGTTCCACTATTTTTTTAATTAAAAAAATCGAATAAGAAACGGACATAGAATGATGGCATACCAGATTTTTTTCCGGGTACTTTTGTCTCAAGCTTTTTCCATGAATGAGACTTCGTCAAAAGCTAGATAGGGTTCCTAGGTTGTAATCATAATGCGAAAGATAATGCTGCAAACCAGACAAGTTAATTATGTGAGGACAAACTCCAGCCATATTATTGTTAAATGTTGTTGATTTTTGACGCCCAGGCGATTGCCCTCGAGGGAAGAGCGAGTACTGCTAGATCGGAGAGATTGTAGCGTCTACGCCCTGCAGGGGAGGAGCTTAGCCTCACCTGAGGAGGAGATTTATTATTGCCCCATAGTGCGGGGAGAAGGTGTCGAACTTGGGACCTTTCTGTCCAAGTCAAAGACTTACCCAAAAATGACCACTTCCGGTCCAACTCATCTCAAAGTTGAGGAAACTGAACTTTCATTTCCATACCTATTTCCATACCTATACAACGACAGTATCATGTTGTGTATGCGTTTCTCACCTTCAACCCAACAAATTTATAGTTAACCCCACATTTTCTTTCACAAATAATAACGTATTTCAAAACAAAAAATATTAAATCAAAATAGACCCGTAGTTTTGAGATATTTTAGTCTATTTACAAATTACAAGTAGATTTGTCAACAATGTTTATTATATCTACTCTTATAACTTACTCCAAAAAAACCGGCACTCTTCTAAATAGTTTATCATAATTGTGGAAGAAGAGATAAAATGATTTTTTACTCTTATACTCTTAAATAATTTACTTTACTACCAAACAACAACCTCTCACTTATATAATAAAGATAATGTTATATAGGGATTTTTCCATTTTTTTAAAACTGAAAAACGTTAAAATTATCGGAGTTTTTTATGTTGATTTATTTATTTTTTGTGTCTCTCCATATATTATTTATACGCTTGCTTTCCCTGCACTAACATAAATGAATATGATGTCCATGAAAATCGAACTCCAAAACTTTCAATCTAGAAAAGGCTGCTCTGCCTCGAGTTAAGCATAGCTTTTCCGTGCTCCCGGCTCCTATGACGGACAGCTTTGGTGCGGGACGTGCGGGACACCATCTCAGTCGTTGGATGAGATTTTTTAACGGTCTAGATCTGGAGAGAGAAAAGTTTTTATTTTTTATTTTTTAAGTCAGCCGCAATTTTTCTCTCTCCAGATCTGGACCGTTCAAACTTTCATCCGACGGCTGAGAATATTCCGTACATGCAGATTTTTTCCTGTTCCGCATAGGAGCCGGATTGCTTTTCCGTAATTATACAGAAACATTTCCTCAAGTAATCCGCCAATAAGGCATTGACCCTGTATTGATGGACCTAGTGGCATACTCTCAAAATATTTTAGGATAGTTTTATGGAAAATTTTTCCATAAAACGAAATATATAATTTATCCACCAATAAGGTATTTTTCCTAAAAATTTCATTTAATACAGATAGTGTATATTTTTACATCTCCTTCCTCGTGACTTCTTCAAGTTTACTATATTATATATTTTTTCTGTTTGAAATTCAATCTAAAATTTACTATACAGAACTAATAATAAAAAGTAAACATGAAATTTTATTTATGGTGACAATATACTCCATATCGTTTCTTCTAAGGAATAGAACAAAATTAAGGACCACCGACCCACAATGGAACTGTTTGCTGAATGTTTGGAGAGCTGTTGACAGAAACTAAGAAACACCATTGGTGAGTAATGATGGATTGTGATTTTCTTGCCTTTAGAGGGACAAATAGGTCTTTCACTAATGTTCACAGCTGCCAGATTTTTCGGTGTAGGAATCTTCTTTTCTCGTTTTGTATTCCATTCTTTATACAATTAATAATCACCAATAAGTAATTTTTATGTGTTATTTTTTTAATTAAAAATGTATAACTTAAAAAATAGTAAAATCCGTAAGGGAAAAGTAAACACGTGCAATTATTTATTTGTCGGGATAGAGAACAAGACACATAATAGAGACATAGGATGTGTTGTCATGGATGTGCATGTTGATAAGTTTTGAATTCATTATAGTTCTCAAAATTGAGTTGTATAGATTTAAAAAAAAAAATGTTGTACAGGTAAAAATGGTTAGTGGCGCAAAGGTACGCGTAAATACATTTGGTCCTCTATACTTTCTTTAACTCTTTGCATTTTTATGTGGTGTTTTTTCAATCGCTTCCTCACTTTGGATGAGATCCGTCAAAGTTGAGGAGTTTTTTTAGCATCACAATGTCATTGCGGCAAAGGTACTGATAGCTTTACTCATATATTTATTGATTGTGTTGTTTCTAATAATTAGTGGCATAAAATATGTAGTACTGTGGGTATTGACTTGAAATCTTTACACTATGACTCTCCTTTTGCACTCTTGAAAGCTTTATGGGGGGAGAGGGAAAGGTAAATGACACGACATTCATTCTATACTTTTTTGTGGATTATGTTGGTTAATATGGAGAGCTCGTTGTAAATTTGTTTATGAAGGTATTCGTTCCAATGAAAGGGGGTTATCGCGAAAATATGAATTTTATATTAAGCCATTACTCCTTTGATTTGGGTTTTTATATATATATATATATATATATATATATATATATATATATATATATATATATATATATATATATGGGAGCTCGTGTACCTTGTTGGGCTATCCAAGTGCCCATTCTTATAATTAGATGGTCTTAATTAGCTCCAGATGGACAAGTTATATTTAATGTGGATGGAGCATCCCCGGGAACCCGGGCATAGCGGGAGCGGGAGGTATTTTGAGGCATTCTAATGGGACTTTTATTGCGACATTTCATTGCTTTCTTGGTGACTCTCTTTCCATCAATATCATGGAAATGGAAGCAATGATAAAGGGTCTCCATATGGTTGCGGAAGCTGAAGTCACTAATGTACATATTCAAACTGATTCGCAATTCTTATGTCACTCATTGAGAAGGAGATCGGTAAAATATTGGAGGCTAGATGGGGTGTTATATATATATATTTCATGACTCTACCAATTCGGATTCGGGGACTCTGAAACTTAGATCAATCAGGTACTCCTTATATTCGCAATTTACTTCCTTAGTTATTGTCTTTTGTTTATTGATCCCGTACACGGGACCTTTTGTTACTTTAGTTTGCTTTTGGTTTTCCCTCGGGCTCTTTTTGCTATGTATTCTTTCCTTTCGCATGATAGATCATTTAGGAACCTTTTGTACCAACTGATTCATTATTATAAATGGATCATTTTTCGGCATTGTTTTGATGTATGGAGTGTATTTGTTTTCATCTAGTTAGAGGTTTTGTCTATATTCTCCCTCTATGTACTTTTATTCGTTTAATTTGGCTTTAATGGGTAGGGGTCCACGCTGAACCCCCTACCACAACAGGTGGCTTTCTTAAAAAAAAAAAAATTTTAATTAATTGGCGCAAAGTATTCCTATTTAGTTCAACAAGAAGTAATTAATTAGCATAATATGGGGTATAACTGTCTGGAAAGTCTTACGTAAATAGAGGGATCGGACCGCCAATGCTTTACTCTTTAATTTGTTAATAACTTTACCCATCATTTGAGCTAATAATTAGCTAAATTTGATCTTATAACAATTATTGATAGGAGTAATTATATGCTCAAGAGAATAAATTTATTCTTGTGGAATTTTTTTGCAATAATGATCACTTTTACCTTCTCATTGAGCAAATTAATTGGCTCGAAATTAAGTAGAATAGCACTACCATATGTTACAGGATTTCTTATTGTCGTGCTAGTATATAGTATTTTTGTTTTGTTCTTTTATCTCCTTAATATACAATTTGTTCTTTTGTTTTTTTTTAATATATTAGGGAAGGGGTCGAATCAAATAAATTAATTACAGAAGAAATGTTCAATATTGATTCACTACTGATTCAAACACTGTACCTTTTTTTTTTTTTTTGCAATGAAATGTGACCTCATGCATTTATGTTAATGCACAAGGGTGTTACAATTAAAACAGTGCTATGAGGCAAAGCCATAAAGAGGGAGTGGGATTTAAACCAATACCTCTCCATAAGGTGTAAAAACCACCCAAAACATATAAGATAGCAAAGGAAAAAGACCTCATGCATTTGTGTTTATGCACAAGTTTTTACAATTAAAACAATGCTATGATGCAAATCCATAAACCTCGCCTAGAGCCATTATCACTTACAAGACACGAACATATGGAGTACCAGTTTTGTCTAATTGTATCAAACCGCGAATATCACTAGACACTAAAGAAAGTTCATCAAAGCTGAGATTCGAACGGTTTGTACAAGCCAAGTTAGCTAAAGCATCCGCAACAGAATTAATCTCGCGATAAACATGAATAACCTTACAATCACCAAGAATAGATAGTACTTTCCGATAAATAAAATCAAGTCTCCAAGAAGAAATAGTACCTTTATGCAATGCACCTGCCAGAACTGATGAGTCCGTTTGAATCTGCAAGCGAGGTACATCACACAGACACGCCATATGTAAACATGCGAACAAAGCTTCTATTTCCGCCTCAAAACTTGTATTGTAGTCACCAATGAATTTCGAGAAAGCTCGTATAAAAACACCATTAGAACGTCTATGAATACCACCAATGCCGGAGATTCACGGGTTCCCCTTTGAAGCTCCATCAATGTTCAGGATAACCTCTCATGCCTCGGTGTTTCCGCCCCATCTCAGCACCAAAGTCTTCCGCGGGTTAAACGAAGCATTCCTTGGCATAATATTCTTAGCCTTCATCATTGTACCTGTATAATCCCTGAACTGTGCCAAAATACTGGATAAAGAAGTAGTTTTGGCCTCATTCACAAAGCGACACCTCACTTTTCATAGTAGCCAACAAGCCGAGCAAGCCAATGCCAAATCAATTGAACACCCTTTGAAGGGCGAGCAAATCACCAAATAGAGAGCAACTCCCGTAAAGTATTCACCCTACGGGTATCTGCAATTAAACCAACCTAAAAAGCTGCTTCATGCCATATAACATTGTAGGATTAATTGCCATTTGGGTCCCCAACATATTTGCGCGCATCCAATTTCATCCTTTTTTTTTTTTTTTTAACTTTTTCGGTCATCAATTTATTTTCAAACAGCCACTTTCATCCCTTTAAACTTTTTTCAGCCACTTTCATCCCCAATATATTTTCAAATCGCCATCTTCATCTCAATATATTTTCTAGCATCACTTTCATCCCTCAAAAAATTTTCAAACGACCACTTTAAAAAGGATGAAAGTGGTCGTTTGAAAATATATTGGGATTAAAATGGCTGCTAGAAAATATATTGGGGATGAAAATGGCTGGAAAAAGTTAAAAAGGATGAAAGTGGCTGTTTGAAAATATATTGGGGATGTGAAAAGTTAAAAAAAAAGAGAAAAGGATGAAATTGGCTGCGCGCAAATTTGTTGGGGACCCAAATGGCAATTAATCCTAACATTGTACCTATGTATGCTTTATCCAGAAGTTTTGGCACGTGATGGGCCAGAAATCAGCTATTTCAATGCAACTACATTATGAGTTTTTTTTTGCTAAGTAATAAACTACATATTAGATATAAATTATGCATTTATTTGCTTGATGCAAAAATGGTAAACATGATGTCTCAATTTAGTCTAATTAAATAGATCTTGTAATTTATAATTAGTCGGATTATTGCAGAATAAAGCAAAAGACAATAATGTAATGTGTAATTAATTTTGAACCTCAAAGTTCATATATTAAAAAAATTCCATAAGCTTATGCAATGTTCTTTTGTAAACTGATTTCTGAGATGCTCGCTAGTAGGTTAAAGTTGATCATGAACTCCCTTATAGATGAAGTCCAAGTGCGTTAAAACAAAATATGCTCATTACAAGGATTCTATTATTGCTTTTGAAGCCTTGCATAACTTTAAGCAAAAAACAACCAACTGTTATCATATGACCCTTAAACTTGATATGAACAAAGTTTTGGATAGTGATGAATGACATTTGGCTTTAGTGCTGAAGTGAGGCTTTTTCAATACAACCAGCACGTCTTGCTAGTCGTTGGATCTGTGCCTTTTAGATCTAGTGGCCAGCAAGCTGTCTGTTGTCCAAGATGCGCCACACTGGATCGATTTTTGAATTCCCATCTTTCTGCACCTGTTTTCTATTATATCGCGATTTCAGCGCAATTTGACCAATCCTTCACGCGGTTCTTTTCCTACAATCACGAAATGCTGGATTAAAATCGGAAACATTCCTTTTTTCACAATCATGATAATCGTGAGTTTTGTTCATCCTTTTTCTTCTCTGTTTTCAATTTTTTCGGATTCCTTCAATGGATAATTCAATTATAGATAGTTTGAAACTACCAATTTACTTCACCGAATTGCTTGCTAGTCAATCAATTCCTGTTTCTGATTCCATAGATATTTCGTTGGCAAATCAGATTGGTTTTGATTCAATTTAAACCTCTAATGATAATGTTAATGTTATCGCGGTATAATAACTCTTGTGATTGTAATTATATTACATTGTTTTTAAATTTAATATGTTTTTGATTTTTTGTTTGTCCTTTTAATTTTAGGTAGAACATAGTGACGATGGACATCTTATCTTCTCAGATGGAATTGATGCACCAGATCATACGGTTGGTGGTAGGTTTTTTTTTTTTGTTCAGACAACTGTTATTCTTGTTATGTTTTATGTAAATAGGTGTATTATATTAAGTATATAATAATTTTTTGTGAACTGTATATTTTGTTGATTATGGATATCTGTTTGGTCGTTTACTGCTATTATGTATGTGTAACATAGCTATTATGTTCTTATCTAATATTTTCTGGGTTGATTGAAGAATGAAGATGGATAACAGTTTCTTTGGTGATTCCATCACTTTTGACACAACATTCAGGACCAACAAAAAATATCGTCCAATAGGTAAATATATTAACTGTGAATATGTTGTTTAAACATCCTTTACCATATGTTTAATAGCTATTATTTATTTACTTTATAGTGATATTACTTTTATTTAATAGTTATAATACATGTATGTTACAGGTATAAGACACTATTTTTTATGCTGTTTCATTTCTGTTTTATCAGCCTTGTATGTTGGGTTCAACCATCAACGACAATGTTGTATTTTTGGAGCTGCACTTTTTTATGATGAGACTATCCCATCTTTTGAGTGGCTATTTAGAACATTTGTGAAATGTATGTCCGGTAAGGAACCTATAACCAAGGTTGTCAAGATCGTAATTTTGACTCGGAACGGAAAGGGTCTCAAGAATCGTAAACTCGAGGATCGTAACACGGATCGGAAGATCCAACAAAACTAATAAAAAAAAATATTTCATGACAAATTTAAACGATTCCTTGTAAAAAAACACCTTATTTTTTTTAAAGAATATTGGAAGAAGATGCGTAGACTTCAAAGATAAGAAGCATAGAATTTTGAAAGAAAAAGGAGCATCACAAACAGAGCTTCTTTTTTTTCATTTCCTGATTTGTGGGAAATCGACAAAAATGAAACCATCCATTTAATTGTTTTGAATCAGTAGGATCAATCCAAGCAACTGGATCATAGGAAAGCAATAAACCACATGGAAATAAAGATAAAAAAATTAACGGAAACATTGATTCAGAATCCATTTACATGTTGCAATAGCTACCGCAAACACAAATGACCAACTGGAATATATCAACTGCAATATCAAGTATCAATTCTATACAAATCACAAACCAATTCTATACAAATCAAGTATCAAAGAAGAACAAAAATACCCAAACTTTCAAGAATTATACCTAGCCAAAGCAGGCTTATTCCTTTCCTGTTGCTGGTCATCATCCCCTTTCCAAACTCATCTTCCTTGTCTGCATTTCCTGGAAAACCCCTAATCCCTAAAAAAAAAAATTAACCAATCAATCAAATCCATAGATCTAAAAAAATCCAATAATCCCTAACCCTCCCAACAGATCCAAAAACTTAATCAATCAACTCAAAACCCTAATTTTCTCTAACCCAAAAAAACAAGAAATCCACACATAAATACCAAAATTTTACCTGATTCTCAGTTCACAAATTTCACAATTTCTCTCCTGAAACACCTAAAACACACAGTGAAATTTCTTTCAGGAAGAAATTATCAGATTGATTTGAGGTCTACTCTGGCGACTTATGGAAGTAAGAGGAGATATTAGGCTAAAATAAGGGATGTGGCAAACGGGTAATCAAGCTCTGGAGCGCTGGAGAGGGACGATGATCAGACTTGAGGTGAGAGAGACGAAGACGATGACTGAGAGACAAAGAAAGAATGAGGAGAAAATCTTGGATCGTTTTGGATCGTCCGATCCTACCATCTTACGATCTGGATCGACGATCCAGAACGATCCAACATTACAGCGATTTTTACACCGATCCAACTCGTTTTTGGACCTTAGGATCGTAAGATCCAAACTCGCGATTTTAACAACATTGCCTATAACTATATTCACTGTCCAAAATGCTGCAATCGTTGATGCCATAAAGAATGTACTACGGAACACATTTCATGCATTGTGTACATGGCATAAACGTGAAAACGCTAAAAAAACTCACTACCTTGTGCACAGATGAGTTCAAGATAAAATTATATTAATTAATCTAAAATGTGGATGATGAGAATGAGTTCAACTATGTATGGGATGAGATGATTAAAGAATGTTTTCCGAGTGAGGATAGCCGAAGTTGGGTCTTGTATATTCATCGCTTTAGG
This sequence comes from Vinca minor, assembly GCA_026122235.1. Lineage (NCBI taxonomy): Eukaryota > Viridiplantae > Streptophyta > Magnoliopsida > Gentianales > Apocynaceae > Vinca > Vinca minor. The sequence goes on from JAOCZM010000081.1 coordinate 320,501, forward strand.
AAAAAATGGTCATCTTTCTAGGTTAGACAGCATTTCACCGCTGGTATGGTGTCAACTCAGCTTAGTGAGTCTTGTAACTGTATTTTAAGAGGTTATTTAAAACCAGGCCACAATCTTGTTGAGTTTTTCAACCACTTTAATAGAATGCTCGACGATAGACGTCGAGCTGAGTTTGAAAGGGAATACGATGCAAGTGACAAGGTGCCAAATAACAACTTCCCTCACAATCATCTTGCCATCAGTGCAACTGCAAAGTATACTCCGACTATATTTGCAAAGTGGCAAGAAGAGGTAACTACTCTCTTAAATGATTTACCTTACAACAATTTATCATTACTGTAATAGTTGTAAGCCAAGGGTCTTATAGCTATTATATTGGTTATGCATGATGATAAAATTGTTTCTATCTTTTTGTTTGCAGTATCACCAGTCCATGTCGTACACAATAGATGAATGTCCATCCAAGGACCTGTGTGGGAAGAAGGCTTTTGTAGTTTTCAAGTATGTATTTTTCGTTGGTTTACAACAGAAGCTTGATGAAAGACCTGTAATGGTTGATTTTCCGGGTGCAATTATTGAATGCTCGTGTAATTTGTTTGAAACATTTGAGTGGCTTTGTCAACACGCTCTAAGGGTCATGACAGTTCTTGGTTCTTTTGGCAGTCATACCTAATTTAGGGAACTTCCATCGCATTATGTAATGCGTAGGTGGACCAAACATGCCAAGAGTGGGAGGTTTCTGGGATTTCGAGGGCTGATGAAATACCGTCTGATTATGGAGAAAGATACCGGAAACTTTACGAAAGAATGGTGATATTAGCTACAAGTGTTAATTCAAATGATGCGGCGTACAAACTTGTTAATAGTCAAATTGATGTTCTTTGCAAGAAAGTTGAAGAACTCACTGTGAACAGTACACGTATCCATGAGTTTACAAGTTCCAACAGTGGTACATTGGTTGATCAAACTGTGATACATTTGAAAGAATGACCCAACCCGAATAGATCAAAGAAGTGGCTTAAAAGTCAGATGACGTTGCCAGAGCAGAAGGCGAATGCCAATATTAAACGAAGACGCTCTATAGTGGACAAATTATTTTCTGATGAAAATAACATATCACTTACATTGTGATGTATCGTAGTTTTGAAAAATATTTTTTCCCAGTTTTAATAGTTTTGCATAGCCTTTTAATAGATATTGTGTATACAGCTTACAGTTATTACATGCCATGGACATACTTAGACCAAACATGATTTCTTTTATAAACTCGATTTATACTTATGAGTAAATCATATAAGTTTTAATAGCAGTGATATTATTTGCTTACAACTATTATTATAATGATACCATAGAAGTATATGTTTTATTTTAAGTTGTTAAACTCTGATTCAAAGTTTAAGTTTCTGAATAGCTATTACAAATGGATCTGATAACTATTACGTACAATAGCTATTATGCACACAGATTGAGCTTTTCTGAATTTACTGCATTTTTTTATATAATAACTATGAGTCATATAGCTATTAGTGATACACTATTCACATTAAAACCAAATAACAATAGAGCAACATATATATATATATATATATATATATATATATATATATATATATATATATATATATATATATATATTCAAATTACGAGGATGGTAACCGTTCATAAAAACATTCAAAAGCAGTACTACAATAATCCATTTCTACTTCCTACGAAAATTTGTTGCTTGTTGTTTGTGGTATTCTAGGATGATATTGTCTGACTGATTCATCAAGTTCGAAGCAATGTGTTTCCTTTTTTCTACATCGTACTTGACAGTCGGCCAAGAACTAAAACAATTTAGTTGTATGTGACATTCCCAATGTTCCATCATATTGACTAAGAATACTCCACAACTGCCACGACAGTTGTTTTGTTGTAATAGAACTGCACCCCACTTGAAGTTTCAATAAAGGAATTTTCTCTAGAGACAAAGCATCCCTCATCCGTGCATCTAGAAACTCAAAAACAGCATCTACTATTGGTTTGTAAATGTCATCGATAACACTATTTTCTGCATCTAGATTGCTCAAATACTACTGTCTTCCCCGTTTCATGTCAATTGTGATCAACCAGTAATGATCGTTTTTACAAACTGGAATGTAAAACTGAATATTTGAAACATTGGATGAATTTTAGTGAATAATTTGTTACTGATATAGCTATTGGATAAATACAGTAAGATAAAAGTTTAATAGCCATGTCAAATTGATGTTATAGCAGTAACCATAATATTTAATAGTTATACCAAGAGTTAATTATCAAAACAAAAAAGGAAACTTACACATTCAACGTTAAGCGGTATCCAACGCTCTCCTACTTTCTTCCTTGGCAGATAGGGTAGGTTTTTAAAGAATGTATCGTCAACAAATTTAATTATATCCTCCATTTCCATGCTTGCACCTGTTGCAACACTTGCAAGTGTTGTTGTGAAGAAGAAACGCTTGAATTTCTTCTCTCGGCTTTCGTTTTTGTTTAAAAAGTGTGCATGAGCATCTATAAATGCACTGTCCATTTTCTTGCCTATTTTGATTGACTTCAAATCTATACTTGTTAGGTTGACGAGGCCATCATGCAAGAACACAATCTTATCTTCTCCATCACCCCAAGCGTACTGGTGCAGCCTCGACATTGGATAACTGAGGTAGGCCTGTCTTTTTTGCAACAGCATAAGGCAAACCAAAAACAGACTTGTTTGGTTTAGTCTGTCTTTTCTTCTTGATCGACGACAATTTCTTGTTTGCTTTCGCCTTTGCTGGTTTTCCTTTTCCGCTTCCCTTTTGTTTTTTGGCAGCCTGCACAACTTCCGGATCGGTCTAAAATAACATACAACGAAGGTGTTTTTCAAATAGAAGTTTTTGGGAAAAGGCAGGTTATAAAAATAGAGGTTGCTAAAAATTGTAAATAGATATTATATACACATATTACAAATATTATTAATAACTTAGGATAGCTATTTTATACAATCCAACACATATGAGATATCAAAACATTAAAATAGCTATTACACATACATATTATAACTATTAGTAATCATGTATGATAGCTATTTTAATCAATTCATACATTTCCAGTTATTATAAGTGGCTAATAACTCTTATTCACTAGTATTACAGCTATTACCTTTCACATATAATATCTATTAACATCAAATCATACAGGAACATGACCATTCACATTTATAAAAAAAATTAAAAACTTACACGTTCTCTTTTATATTTTTGTGCGTAATCTTCTTCCACAATGCGACCCCATCCCTGTGGGTAATCTCCGTACCCCGCCTTCCCGCCCAGGTCTGACAACTCTTTAATCAATTCATACATTTCCAGTTATTATAAGTAGCTAATAACTCTTATTCACTAGTATTACAGCTATTACCTTTCACATATAATATCTATTAACATCAAATCATACAGGAACATGACCATTTATATTTATACAAAATTTAAAAACTTACACGTTCTCTTTTATATTTTTTTTGTGCGTAATCTTCTTCCATAATTCGATCCCATCCCCGTGGGTAATCTCCGTAACCCGCCTTCCCGCCCAGGTCTGACAACTCTTCTTCTTCAACTTCTGAAGGAACATTATCATTATAGATAAGAAAAAATGACAAACACTATACATAAATGCTCTCAAGCAAGGAAAACAGTGAATTAACGACAAGCACCAAATTGCAAGAAAAATCCAAGGAAGAAGATGATGACCTTCAGAGAAGTACTAAAAAGCTAAAGAACAACATTGAAGACAACCAAGTCACCCAACAGAAACAACTATCCTCTTATAAAGATAAACTTACACAATCTCATAAATTGTGTGCCAAAGATGTTCAAAGGAATTTCTTGATTCAGCATCTAGAGGAGGAATCGGATTCGGACACTGAGGTGGAAGACATTCCAACCATTAAACTCTCCAAAAATGATAAGCTAAGAAGTAGGACACCGTGGATTAACTCCTTGATAGTAAAACCTTACGGCAAACCTCTAAACTTTTCATATATTGATTTCAAGGTTAGACAAATGTGGCACCCTTCAGGAGACTTTAGACTCATTGATCTAGGAAGTAATTTCTTCATTGCTAAATTTAGTATTGAGGAAGATTTTGTGAGGGTTATCTCGGGAGGACCGTGGTTCTTGAATGGGCAAAACCTGACTATGAGACTAGGGCAACCGGAATTCAATCCTCTTACAGACAGTCCGACAACCACGACCATCTGGGCAAGACTTCCGTCTCTGCCAATAGATTTCTATGACAGGGGAATATTATCGAAAGTGGGGGAAAAACTGGGAGTTCTACTTAAAGTTGATGCTAGAACATCAAATACTGAGAGAGGAAGATTTGCCAGAGTCTGCATTCAAGTGGATTTGCAAAAACCACTTATACCTTTTGTTAGGATAGGTAAATCACATATTCATCAAGTCCAATATGAAGGAATAGAGTTTTGCTACGATTGTGGTCTGGTAGGACATATTGACAAACAATGTCATGATAAAATTACCAAAGAGAAACAAAAAATTGAAATCCTTAATCTAAGCAGTTAAGAAGGTCATTCTAAAGAAGCTATGGAGGAGGATATTCAATAAAATAAACATGCTATTGGGCCTTGGAATCAAGTGACAAGAAGAAAACCTCTTCGTCGGAATATTCAATCGGAAGTTGCCGGAGTTAAGAATAACAAGGTTTACAATGACTTGGATGGTAAACTTGATCAGAAAGAAATATTAACTACACATAATAGGGTTTGGAAAATAAAGGACCTAAAAGTAGGATCTGACAACCCTCCTGTTAAAAAGCAGCCGGAAAATATGACTGGGACCTCTGGGTCAACCTCGCATTTAATACAGCAGAGTTCTTTATCAAAAAATCAAGAAAATATCATAATTAATCTCTCTAAACAAGAGATTAAGGGTAATCAGAAGAAAAATAAAGCTACTGAGTTGATGGGGAGTCCTAATTTAAACGGCGTCGATGTGACAAAGGCGGCACCGCCTATTGTAGCGGTAACGGAACCCAATATGGGGGAACAACAACCTATGGAAATTACACTAGGTAATGATCCATCTAGTACTATTCTGGTTAATATCAATCCTAAAACTAAGGTTTCTTCTTCTTCCTCAAGTGTAAAGGCCACACAAAGAAATAATGCCTCCCAACAGGAATCACAGCAGACTAGGGATGAGAAATTCAAGGCTTGTGAACCGGCAGTCTGTGAGTCGAAGTCCACATCTTCTACTGGGCTCCCAAAGTCAGCAGAGGGAACAAGCCCAACCCAACAGCCAATCCATCTTGTTAGGTCCAGCGAACCAACATTTATTGGGCTCCCAACTTCTAGTCAACAGAAACTTTTCAAGTCAAAGAAGAGGGTTGAACCATCTGATACAAATGCCAGAAAGGATAATGGGAGAGATCCAGATATGGTCCAGCCCAACATCCATGAGTCTGTCCCTGGAAATAGACCCGACCCAGATCCTAAACTGGGTTGCAACAAATTACCCCAACCCGTCAAACCCCCCAATTCGGTCAATCAGGGTAAGAATTTCCCCATTTCATCCAAACAGGATATCATCCCCTCTAAGGAACTCTGACCAGTCACAAGCGCTAAGAAATCACAGATCTCAAAGAAACACAACAACAGTCACGAATCAAACGAGGAGGGTACATTCATCTCTTCAGAGCAGTGTGCAACCAAGTCCGAGCTTAAACCAACCAAGAACACAGAATCTGCAACTGAGTCTGAACTTAAACCATTCGAGCACTCAGAGTCAAAACATATCCAATCCGAACAGTCTAGAAGTGAATCGTCTGGAGATGAATCAGAGATGGATACGGAGGAATATGCCAGTGTCTCAGAATCTGACTCCAAGTCAAATAATGCGGCAGGCAGAAAATTACCAGGGAGAGGAAGCAGTGTTTCAAGTAATAGAAAATCATTACAGATTAAGCACCCAGCCTTTAAGCTTGGAAGTGGAAGACACAAGAACTTGCCCGATAATAGTACAAGCTGTAGGAGGAACAAAGCGGTTGAGGCTTTACATAGAGAGGATTGCGAACAGACTTTCTTACAACTACAAGGTTCTGCTAGTGCCGAGAATTACCCAGCACAATCACTCGTCAATACCAGAAGGATGGGAGCCGAGAGAGATCCTACTGCAACAACCCATAGTATCATCAATGATCAAAATCTTAACTTGGAATGTTAGAGGTGCGGCGCACCCGGAGTTACATGACCACCTCATGGATGTACTTAGAGTTGACAAACCTTCTGTGTTAGCTTTGCTAGAGACTAAAGTTGGAGGTATTATTGCGGACAATATTTGTGCAAGAATCCCGTTTACTAATGTCGAGAGAGCTGATCCGGATGGTTTCAAATGGGGGGTTGGGTTGTTTTGGAATGAATCTGAGATTGATATTAGCATTGTTTCCAAAGACATTCAAGCAATTTATGATGTTGTAAAGGTAAAATCTTCTTTGAATTTGTGGCTTTTATCTGCTATATATGCTAGCCCTTCCTTTTCTACTAGATGTAATTGTTGGAATAATTTTCGTGAGCTAGCTGGTTGTCATGAGTTGCCTTGGGTTATGTTAGGGGACTTTAACGACATTTTATACCCTTCTGAGAAATTTGGAGGGTGCTCTCCTAACCATTCTCGTGTGAGTGTGTTTAAGAGTATGTTGGATGATTGTAACATGGTTGACATTGGTCACGAGGGCTCTAGATTCACTTGGACTAATAAGAGGGATAATGGGGTTCTCATTTTCCAGAGAAGTGATAGGGCGGTTGCTAACCCGAGTTGGAGAGACCTTTTCCCTGAAGTTACGCTTTTTAACTTAGTACACACAAGATCCGATCATTCACCTATCCTTCTTGATCTTTGCCCAAACAATTGTAATCCTAGAGTCAAACCGTTTCGATTTGAGACTATTTGGCTGTCTCATTCCGGTCTTAATGATATTGTTCAGGAAGCTTGGCTGAATCCTAATCTTGACTTCAATAAGGCTGCATTCAAATTCAGAGAATTAGTGTCTAAATGGAACGTAGAAGTTTTTGGTTTGGTTTTCATTAGGAAGAAAAAAAATTGTCTCGCATTAGGGGCGCTCAGAAAGCTCAGGAACTCCACCAAACTCCCTTCCTAGTTGAGCTAGAGAGAGATCTGTTGGCGGGTTTAGACTCTATTTATAAGGAGGAAAAACAGTTGTGGGCTATGAAGTCGCGTTTAGATTGGGTATTATGGGATGACCTTAACCTTAAATTTCTTAAAGCCACGACTATTCACAATAGGAAATGTAATAAAATCCTTTCTCTCAAGAATCCTGATGGGGTGTGGGAATACGATATGCCTACACTTAGAAGATTGGTGCTTAATCATTTCCATAAATTGTACTCTTCTAATAGGACTTCTGTTAAACTGATTGCTGATAATGTTCCTTTTCTTTGGTCTCACCTAGATGTGAATATCATGCAACCTATCATTGGGTAGCCTTCGGTCGAAGAAATAAAAAAGGCTATTTGGTCCTTCAAACCGAACAAGAGCCCGGGTCCTGACGGTTTACATCCGATTTTCTTTCAAAACTTTTGGAAGATCTTGGAGCCTACTATTACCGACTTCATACTCAAAGGCTTTCTACTCCTTCCCCTTCCTGAAGGGAGTTATGCGGCTTACGTATGACTTATCCCTAAGGTAGCTAACCCGGAGTCGGTTGGTCAACTTCACTCTATTAGTCTTTGTATCACTATTTACAAAGTGATTTCGACGATTCTTGTTAATAGAATTAGGCCCATTCTCTCTCATATTATCTCCCCTCACCAGGGGAGCTTTATTCCGGGTAGGAGATGCTCGGATAATGTGGTCATTGTGCCAGAAACAATGTTCACCATAGCTAAATCTACTGCTAAGCATGGTCCGATAGCTGTTAAAATAGATCTTGAGAAGGCTTTTGATATGCTAGAATGGGATTTCATCAAGAATGCTCTTCTTTTCTTTCATTTTCCTATTCAAGTGATCAAGCTGATCATGAATTGTGTCTGTTCTACTAAGATGGCTATTCTATTTAATGGTGAACCTTCTGAATGGTTCCTTCCCTCCAGAGGTATCAGACAAGGCGACCCTCTCTCCCCCTACTTGTTTTTATTTGTATGGAGTTTCTTTCCATTAGCATTGAGAACTCGGTTAGATTAGGGAAGTGGAAGGCCGTCAGAGTTGGTAAGAAATGGCCCCTCATCTCTCACTCGTTTTTTGCTGACGATGTTATTCTGTTCGGAGCGATTGACGATGATTCTATTACTGAGACACGTGAGGTTCTAGATGACTTTAATACTCGATCGGGTTTGAACATTAATCTTTCCAAATCTAAGTTCACTACCTCCAAGAATCTGAGTTTGGACCGAATTCGTGTTATTGAGGAAGCTCTTCATATTAAGTACACTGTGAACTTGGGTAAATATCTGGGTTTTCCTATATTTTATAAAAGACCTACCAATGCGGACTTCTATTTTATTCTTGATAAAGTTAGACAAAAGTTGTCTGGGTGGAAAGCGAATCTTCTCTCAATGGCAGGTAGGCGTACAATTATTCAATCCTCTTCGACTCAAATTCTTTCATACTACTCTCAATGTCTTTCTATCCCTATTTCCATATGTGATAAAATTAGTGCTGTCAAAGTGGGCCGAAGCCGGCGGACCGGCCCGCCCCGCCCCGCCGTGGACCTGGTGTGGACTTAGAAAATATTGATCCGCAAAAATGCGGGCTTTTTAGCCCGCGCCCGTTTAGCCTGCGGCCCGCGCGGACCGGGTCCGCGGATCGCGGGCCGCCCGCGGGCTTTTAGTTATAATATGTTGCCTAGTAATCCAAACATAGTGTGGCTGTAGTTTAGTGGTAAGAATTCCACGTTGTGGCCGTGGAGACCTGGGCTCGAATTCCAGCAGCCACATTTCTTCCTTTTCTTTTTTCTCAATCACGATTCACGGGCAGACAGCACAACACAAGATCAAATGATAAGCATTAAATCAATAAATTGCTATGAGAAGACATGATTCTGTCCCTTTATTGTTTATTTAAATACCAAATGTGTTAACTATTTATGAAAATTATATGTATTAGTAGGATTAAAATATAAAATAAGTTGGCATGTAGAGCTAGAATCATATAATTGGTTCATTATATCTTTTCTGATACACGCAATTCACAATATGCCATTTTACCCACACAAATATATATTGGAAAATTGAGTCTGGCTCCGCGGACCGCCCGCGGGCCTTATGCGGTGCGGATCTGGGCCTAATATTTATGGGTCCGCAAAATTGAGTCCAAGCCCGCCCCGCCCCGTTTTGCATTGAGCCCGCACGGGCCGGCCCGTTTCACAGTACTAGATAAAATCAATAAAGAGCAGAGAACTTTCCTTTGGGGAGGGTGGTCGACAATTAAGAAGAAGATTCACCTTGTTAAGTGGGATAGAGTTGCGAAACCTAAGCATGTAGGCGGATTAGGAATCAGAAAAGCTATTAATGTGAATCATGTCGGTCTTGCAAAATTGATTTGGAGAATGAATAGTGATGAGAAGAGTAAGTGGGCCGTTTGTCTTAAAAGAAAATAAGTGGGCCGTTTGTCTTAAAAGAAAATACTTTAAAAAGGCTACTGGATCTAGATTGGAGTTAAAGAATGGTAATGGCTCCATCAACTTAAAAGCTATCAAGAGGGTTTGGACATATTCATGAGGCATCGGTTTGGATACCGGGAGATGGTATGACTATCCAAGTTTGGCATGATGATTGGTCGGGTCTTGGGCCTCTCAGGAGCCTATTGGAGGGTCCTCTTAACAAGAAAGAAGACTCCATGAAACTAGTTGATTTGTTTGGGAGCAGTGGGGGTTGGAAATTATATAAACTCTTTTTTTTTTCTACCCACTCATATAGTCAACTGTCTTAGAGCAATCCCTAGGAAGGATGGTGACCAACTACCGGATAGGCGTAGATGGAAGGATACCAATAATGGCGAGTTTAGCACCAAAGCTACTCATGATTATATCCATAGCATTAGCAACGATGAATTTGGGAATGATAGACATTGGAATTGGATTTGGTCTTGTAATACCAATCATAGAATTAAATTATTTCTATGGTTGTGCAATCATAATAGGCTGCCTACGAAAGACCATTTATTTAGAAAGAAAATTACGGACTCCCCTACGTGCCCTCACTATAATAATATTGAAGAAAAAGTTGAACATGTCCTGAGAGTTTGTGATAATGCCAAAGATTTATGGAAGGATCTGGGATTCCATTCCTTGGAATTCAAATCGGAAAAGTTCAATTTTTATGAGTGGCTGGAAAAATGGTCCTCATTTGATAAGATTTCCCCATTTTACAATGTAAAATGGAGTACCATTTTTACTTATGTTTGTTGGTCTTTGTGGATCATGAGAAACCAAATGATTTTTTTCTCCTGGGAAGCCGAGGCCTAACATGAAGCAGGAGACCTTGAAGAAAGCTACAGAATTCATGGCCTTGGGGCCCAAATCTGGTATCATGAGAAACAGGAAGGTTATAAAGGTTGGCTGGAATAAACCACCTCCTTTGTGGACCAAACTTAATGTTGATGGGTCGTCTATTGGTAATCCGGGTAGGGGAGCCGCGGGAGGAATTCTTCGAGGCCACAATGGTAATTGGATTGCTGGATTCTGTAGGAATTTAGGGTCTTGCTCTAACACGGTTGCTGAGATGTGGGCGCTTAAAGAGGGATTAGTAATTGCTAATAATTTAGGAATCCAAAAGCTTGCAGTGGAGCTTGATGCTCAAATCATTGTGGATCTTATGACTTGTATAGATATAAATACTCATCCTTTATCCCCTATTATTTATGATTGCAGGGACTTGCTAGGGAGGATCCAGGAGAGTAGCATTTCACATGTTTACAGGGAGGCAAATGCTTGCGTAGACAGTCTCACCAAAGCTGGTGGAGCTTATCAGTCTACTGTTTTACTTTATTTTCAGTCTATGCCCCCTTTTGTTAGCCAACTAGTGGCAGGAAATGCCCGTGGGGCTTTTTTTCTAGACTAGTTCCGTGTTTTGATAACCCTGTGGTTGACACTTCTGTTGCTTAACTTTATATAAATATTTTGTTTATTACCAAAAAAAAAAAAAAAAGAAGGAACATTATCATTCACAGCTTCATCTTCTACTTCCATTGTTTTCCTTTTTTTTGGAAATTGTTACAGGGGGATCTTGTACCTTCTAATTATCAGCTAAATTTTCTTCGGCTGATTCTGTGAAGTCTTCTTCGGGGTGACTAAGCCCTTGTTCTTGGCATTGGATCACTATATGAACTGTCTTTTTCACTTTCTGTCTCTTCTTGAGAATGTATTTCTTCTGGTTCTACCCTCTCTTCTGCAAAATCCTTTTCATTTGGATCATCCATTTTGTCTTGATTTTCATTTTCTTTGTCACCATAGACTCTCTCCTCAACATTTAAGTATCATTCCTCCTTAATGCTTTCTATTTTTACCGAGACTGTTTCATTTATCCCAGTACTTGGATGTTGTAGTCAGGCCACTTGTGTTTTAGCCCGACACATAATCAAGATAATGAACCCTGTGTTAAAGAATTGTTATATAAAGTATGTCAGAAGTTTATTATCAGATAATAGCTATTATATACATTTATTATACCTATTATTAACATTGACAATTGCTATTTTCATAAGTTTTAAACAATTATCCTGCTAGCATCATACCAATACCTATTAAGGAAAAACATTATAGCTATGTTGACCTCAGGTTCTTTGTTTCCTGACAAAAAATATATTATTAACAGTTTAACAGTCCTATCATTATTCCATTTCAAACATTAGAAAACTTACACTTTACAACTATTACCAAATTAATATATAGCTATTAACCCATCATATAGTTTTCCACATAGTCACACATAATCCAGCACAAGTATATAATAAATAAAGTAAATTATATACATTCCAAGTATTTCACACATGCAACATACTTATTAAGCCTAACATAGACACTTGTTACAGATCCTTACCTTTAGGAAATGCATATTTCCTACTGCCTTGACATTCTTCTGGTCAGAAGCCATCTTTCCCTTATTATTGATTAGGCTCTCGTGTAATTCACTTGCAAAGTACTCTGCCCAATTCATCTTTCTCACATCCGTCAATGGCTCTAGCATTTTATGCAAATCGAAAGTCCATGCTATCCCCTGTTGTTGTCCAGGATATCATTGGACATTACGAACAAAATGTACATTGCACACCATTTGTCTTCATCCTGAATTTCGTCGCGCTCTAACAAATCCCTCATCACAGGTTCCTTCATGTGCGCTTTGTTTGTGACGGATACATTGTACGATTGACGGAAGTAATTTTTTGCCCATTTCGCATATGTAAGTGTTTGCATGTCGACTTTTTTGCCTTGATTTTTGACCCCATATACTCGTTCAATGTCATCTGCTGTGAATGACAGTTTACGGCCACCAGACAACATTATTGCCTTGTCGTCCTCACTGTAACTTTCTGCAAAAAATTGATATGCTTTCCCTGAAATATTTAATAATTTTATTTCTGTGAAAGCCCAAGAACCCAGTGACTCTTAGTTTGTCAAGGCGGCTTTTGAACAAATTTTTATTTGTTGGAGTACATTTAATCTAAGGTGCGCCAATTCGATTGGGCCGGGCGGGCAGATTGGATTGGGCCCTTAATCGGGTTGGGCTGACCAACCCATTTGGACCAACCTTATGGCTGGAAATAGAACCTTTATTTCCCAGCTTTTATCTCTTAGTAAGGTGGTTGAAGTGGTGGAGAAAGTGGAGGAGTGGTTTCCTCCATGATCTCCCACTTCCCCCTTTCACTCTCCCCTCAAACCTTTGAATGACTAGGGAAAATACTGATTTTTCCTAACATTCTAAGTCAGTTTTTTTCAGCTTTTGGAAACTTAGAGAAGAGGAAAAAGAGAGAACATTTAGTAAGAAAAGAAAAGACAGATTTTCACATACTTGTTTTCTAGCTTAGGCTAATAGAAAAGAAGTAAGAAAACTGTTTCTTGTTCTTCTAAAAGGTCATACATACATACTCCATCTTGAAGAGTGTCTTCAAGACTTCTACAAGGTGTTGGCTAGCACCAAGCAGTAGAAGACCATCCCCGGAAGATCGAGTGGATACTGGGAGAGACGGAGCCTGCGTTGGTGGCGTTACGTTTGTGACACTGAAACCGTTTCAGCTATCCTAGCACTTCTAATGGTATAATACTATCCCATAGTCTTAGGTTCTTACTCGTGATAGATCCTATTAGAGGCGGGTCAGTTTATTTCCGCTGCATAATTGATTTTGACCCTGTTATTCCTCTAACATTATTGTCCGACATTCTTTTTTGTTCAAGTCTACAATGTGTTTATATCAGTAGAAACTTGAATAATTTGCTTCTTTTGATCCATTGTAATATGTGTAACTCTCGGAATAGTTATTTGATATTGGTGATAGTGATTAATCTCTGAGAAAATTCCTGAAATACACTATCTGGTGGTAGTTATCACAGAATTCTTTCAATTTTGAAATAATGGACGAAATAATGCTTGAGATCGTGGTTACAGTTATGGTGAAAGGGAATTATAGCGATTTAGGGAGAATTTCTGGTTTGATCACGCGTTTGGAATGACGACGACGTCGAGGTTTTTACTGCCTTTGGATCTGTGCTTATTAATCTACTGGATACAATGGCGTTCTGCATGTGCTGAACATTGAGGCGTTCAGCACCCTAGACGCGTAGTTATTGGTGTAGTGGACAAGGGTTCCTCCGGTTACTGGTCGGTACAGATCGTCATCGACTCAGTGATGTTATAAATACTATTTTAAAATAAATAATATATAAATATTTAAAATGAAGAACAAATTCAAAGTCCAAAGCAACGAAGTTCACCAGGTATCTATAAATTATAACACTACAATGAGAAGTTTTAGTTCAGAAAATCAAACATAAAAAGCTTGGTTCACCAAATTGATGCTTCAGCTTTGAGATTTGTGAGCGAAATTTGATGAATTTGGATTTGATAGTTTGAATTTTGTTTGAGAGTTAAGACTGAAAGAGATTCTTGATCTTGACCTAAACGGTGATATTCAATAGAATTTAGTGTGTAATGTACAGATTGAGTGTTTCTCGTTTTTGTTTAAGATGCAATTTTTCCTTTTTTAATGAAGTATATGAGACCCGGCCGGTTCTAGTAAACCCGTTGCAATTTTCGGCTTCGACGGTCCGACCACCGGTTTAAACAAAAGAAACTAGTTTTTTAGTCATATTGGTTTTGAGGGCCAACCTGGACCGCAAAGAGGGCCGGGCGGCGTTCTAACCGGTCCGGACCGGGATTTAATACCATGGTTGGGAGGGTCCCCCTTCTTGAACCTCTGCAGCACCTAGTCCATATTAGTCAGGCCTGTCAGACTTGGACACTAGATGGTCTCGAACCAAAAAAATACAATATCTTTATTTGTATCCTTTGTATGGCCAAGGAATTCCAATTTAGAAATGACCCCTGTTATTTCTTATTTAATTTACTATTTCATATGATTCATTATTCTCTCAAGCCTCAATTAAAGGGTGGCAGGAACTTGAGCATATTTTTCAGAAATCCAAACACAAGAAAATTAGCTGGCCACGACCGTCATTTACGACTAACTTATTTCAATTGCTAATCTTAGTGAGTCTCTTTTCATCCGCAAATGGGTTGTAACGTGCTTGTTCGACGACCTTGTGACTGTATAATCGGTCTCACACCGATCGCAGAGTTAAAGCGGAAACTTTTGGCAACAGACTTGCAACTAAAGTGTGACCGACCTTGTTTGGTCCCTAATGTGGTCGCAGCCTTGGTGAACGATTTACCAGAACCCCAAAACCCTAAAATTTGCAACCATATGCGTCTAAAAATGAAACTTTTAGGACCCCAATAGTTAAAAAACTTCTAAATTAATGACCTCAAAAATTTGTAATTGAGTTTTTAAAAATTTCAAATCGACCCCAAAACGTTTAGAACAATTATAGTGGTTTGCTCCGGAAACCTTTTTACACAATTGAGAACTCATTTCAATAGGATGCGACCAAATGTTCGAAATGAAAGTATTGAAACGACCATTAAGACACTATATCATGGCTATATATTGATGTTTTTTGGTTAATGAGATTTATTGTTTTTTATTTAGTTTATTATATATTGTTATGTTAATATATTATGCAGGTACTGATTTGGTGGTTTTACATGTATAAAACTTATTTTTCTATGGTCGCTATAATGGCTGCCAAAACCCGCTACGCCATCCGCTATTTTCTATGGCGGATTTTTAGCTTCCCGCTGTAGCCCTCCATCCGTCATTGATAACACTGCTCTAGATTATAAATGTATAGATTCAAGTGACCCAAGAGACTCAAGGACCTAAAGACCCAATTAAGATTAATTATTTTTTATATAAGAAATCAATGCAAATTTATAATCACAAAAACACCCACACCCACTGGCCATCTCTGCCAGACCGCCGTCACCGGATCATTGTCAACTGCCGCTGGACAATTTACCTGGACTTTTCCCATAACATCGCATTCGGATCAAAGATTGACTTTGCCATATCATTAGTTGTTTTGTAGCTCATGAAATACCCTTTCGAGGGTATAGAACCTATGTGTGTTTGGGGGGGGGGTTAAATTAGGTTCTTAAAAACTTTTTAAGTTTTTCTAAAACTTCTTTTGCCTAAGTGTTCACCTTAACAACAAGTATGTTGTTTAAGCACATAAGGTGATTCAATTATGTTCAAGGCAACTTAGATGACTAAGTGAAGCAGTTGTATAAAGGAATGAGGCATGTGATAGTTTCTAGCCTATGCAAATAGTTCATGTAAGCAAGTATACATGTTATAGCAATTCATGAACTATAAAGTAAAGAGTTAAAGGGATAGAGAAAACTATCACAAGGATTTATAGTGGTTCGATTTACAAAGAATCTACATCCACTACCTTAGGGCAAACCCAAGGATTTCAACATCCACTAATGGATACCCTTCACAAAAAATGCAAGGTGGGTTCTACCTTTTACAATTGCCCCTAACAAATGAGGACTTTTGCTTCACAAAGAAGACACCACTCACTAAGAGTGTTAACCTCAAAAAGAGGACTTTTTGCCTACTCTTAGGACTTTTGCTTCACTAAGAAGTCTCCACTCATAAAGAGTGTTTTCCTCACAAAGCGGACTTTTGCCTACACATAGGACTTACAAACACTCACAAAGAGTGAAGCTCACAAAGAGTTTTTTACTAGTTCACAAAGAACTAGTTCTCAACAAATGAGAAGGTTTGGTAACCAATCTCTTTCAAATGAAATTTTACAATTTAGCTCAGTACAAAGAATTCCCTCTTGGAATGGATTTACAATATAAGCTCTAATCACTCTTTGAGAATGGAAAGATAGATGAAGTTTAAGCTCAACGCAAATATTCTTTTGAATGATTTGGAATTAAAGCTCAAAAGTGTTTGCTTGTGTGTTTAGAAAGTGTATATGCCTCTGCCCTCTTATGGCTTGATTAGTTATGAAAAAATCAGCTTTGAAAGCTTTTTATAGGGCAAGAATATGGAAGCATTGTTGGTCACAATAGCTATAATATTGGCCTTGAAATGATAGCTTTGGTCGACCGCTACTAGACAGTAGGTCGACCGGAGTGCCTTAAATCAAAGGTTAAATTCCCTTTGTTCTAATCTCGGTTGACCACATTTAAGTGGTCAGGTCTACCGAAGCAAATGTCGGTCACCTACATAATATCTCGGTCGTCCGGTGAGAACATAGCCGTTGGAGCATTGGAAAATTCAAAACTCGAATAAGAACAAATACACACTGGTCGATCGCATCAACACTACCGGTCGACCGGACAGCTCTGGTCTACCGAGGCCAAGCCTAGGTCGGGTAGACCAAGCCTAGGTCGGCCGAAGTACAGTCCCAAAGTGGTTTTACACTTAGTTAAGTTACCTCATTTGTAATATTCAATTGGTTTTTAGGAAATTAGTGGGATGTGTGTATGACTGCTCTTTAATGTCGAAAAGTTACTACAAAGCTTGCACAATGCCTGTCTTGTCAATAGCGGCATGTAGCAGCGGAAAGGTACAGAGTGGTATATCACCTCTATGGACACCTCTCTAGCTTCGCGCGTCAGCGTAGCGTGAATAGTGACCGCTATTGAGTCTGAAATAGCCGAAAATAGCGTGCAACAGCGGCACTATTTGGTAAAGGAGGTTAAAATCCACATTTAGCCCTCAACAGCCAAAATATTATGGGTAAATTGGGAATTTGAAGCTAAAAAAAACCCAATTTATTGAGATATGTTCAATGACTTAAAAACAAAAAAGAAAGGGCTATTTTCTTTGTATCTTCTGTATCATACTTGTTAGCCCTAAGGGTGATCAAACTCGGTTTTTGATAATGGACAAACACTTGATGTTGTGTCTAATGTTTATATCTTTGTGATAGAATATCGGAACATATATTGGAAGCTCTAAGTACTTCAATCAAGCCATGATCAAGATTCAAAGTCATATCATTCAAGGCTCATCTATCAAGATTGAAGATTGAAGACTTAGGTTTGGTTAGATTAGCTTTGTCTTTATAAGTCTTTATCTTATATAGCTCTAACCAAAGCTCTCATGAACATAAGCTCTACACTCTAGTCTTGCATGTTTTCATAAACACGTTTTCAAAAGGCTATAGTTTCAAAATGATCTTTACATGTGTTCTTATCCAAAAAGCCTTTGATTTCATAGATAAGTCTTTTAGAAAAAATTTCCAAGCGTTCTTACTTGTTACCTTTTGGGAAAACCTTTTAGACTTTAAAAGTCTTCAAAAGATTTCAAAACGTGTGAAAAATCAGCTTGGAAGTTCGGTCAACCGAGCTCAAGCTCCGATCAACCGAGCAGAAACTGAGAGGGTTGAAAATGTGGTTCGGTCGACCATAGGGTAGGTCGGTCGACCGACCTTGGTTATAGTGGATCCGAACTTCCAATTTCGGTCAACTGAACTCTGTTTTTACTAGCCGTTTTTTGACCGTTGGAGACTCGATTTTCAGCCTATTTTGAAATGTATATATACTCCAAAGCTAGAGAATCATTCTAAGACTTGCACATACATTTTACGTTGATTTCTTATCAAGTCTAAACACCTTCAAAGCAAAAACACTTGATCTCCATGATCTAAATCATTCAAAGGTGTTCTTTCAAAAAGCAAGACAAAGAGTGGACTTTCATATGTTCAAAAGAGCTTAAACAATTCTTGTACTTCAAAGGTATATTTCTCACTTATAAGAGTGATCATACTTGTTCTTTAAACATTCAATTCCCTTTCTAAGTGATTAGGGTAATTCTTGTAAAAGTCCTACTTTGTGTGGGCAATTTGTAAAGTCCTACTTTGTGTGGGCAAGTTCTTAGTGAGCTTTTGGATTGTGGTTGTGTTGTAAAACTCTTAGTGAGTTAGCCACATTTGTATAAAATCTTCTTAGTGAAGTTGTTGAAATCCTTGGGTGCGTCTCAAGGTAGTGGATGTAGATTCTAAGTGAATCGAACCACTCTAAATCCTTTGTCTTGTTGATTGGGTTTTGCATTGCTTTTATTCTTCTTGCCCAAACTTCAAATAGCTTTGCAAAGAATTGAAAAAAGTTTACAAGATTAGTTAAAACCCAATTCACCCCCCCACCCCCACCCTCTTGTGTTTTACAATTGGTATCAGAGCCTCGTCTTCATTCTTAGCTTAACCGCTTGAAGTAAGATTATGGCCGGTAATTCCGCATTGGCGTATCTAGAGGGGTCTTCCACCATTAGGCCACTACTTTTTTATGGAAATAATTATGAGGCTTGGAAGGAACGTTTCAAGATATATGTGTGCTCAATAGATTATTCCTTATGGCATATATTTGAAGATGGTCCATATGTGCCTATGAAAATGGTGGAAGATGTTCAAGTGCCAAAGCCGGACAAAGAGCTAAATGAGTTTGAGTCCAAGAAGATGACTCAAAATTACAAGGCAATGAACATTCTTAGTTGTGCCTTGAATCCGGATGAGTACAACCGTGTGCTTGGAAGAAAATCCGCACACTCAATGTGGAAAATGTTTGAAGTTACTCATGAAGGCACAAATCAAGTCAAGGAGTCAAGGTTGAATATGCTTGTTAGAGAATTTGAGCTATTCTCCATGGAGCCAAATGAATCTATCAATGAGATGAACTCAAGACTCACCAACATTGTAAATGGGTTGAGGTCTAATGGCAAGGAGTATACTACCGGAGAAATAAATAGGAAGATTCTAAATTCTCTTCCTAAAAGTTGGGAAAATAAAGCCCTTGCCATTGAAGAATCCAAGAATTTAAAGACCTATTCAACGGAGGAACTTCTTGGCTCACTACTCGCCTTTGAGATGAAGATAAAGAAAAATGGTTCTACAAAGGGTAGTGATCTTGAATCCATCATCAATAAAGAAGAAGGAGAGAACTTGTTCTTCAATCTCAAAAATGCAAAGTGCTTGTTAAGCCATTGGGATGAAGAAGAAAGTGATGATGATCAAGAAGAATATGATCACACATGTCTTATGGCATTTGGTAATGAGGTACATCCTTCTCCATCTATTTCAAATTCTTATAATGATAATGATGATGATGACGATGAGGATGATCCTAATGAGCTTTTAATTGATATGTATGATCAATTGAAAAATTGTGCAAAGCAAAACAAAGCTATGAAGCTTAAAATTGAATCTTTGCTTGTTGATAACAAAAAGCTTGGTGATGAGGTTGATTGCTTGAAAATCGAAAATGAAAAGCTTATTGCTACATGCAACTCTTCCTCATTAAAGTATCTAGAAGCATATGATCAATTATCTTCTCTTGAATGCAAACTTGTTGAGTTTGATAGTTTGAAAAACAAAGTTGATGAGCTCACTTTACTTGTTGATAAGTTCTCCAAAGGATCAAAAGATCTTGATCATATTCTTGATATGCAACGTGCTTCACATGATAAACATGGTCTTGGTTATAATGCTAATCATATTGATCATGCTAGCTCCTCTAAGTTGCCTAAGAATCACTTTGTGCATGCTAGTACCTCACTTAGGCAAATTAGATATCATGAGCATGTTCACAATTCTTCTAAGCCACACATTTGTTGCACATATTGTGGAAAACATGGTCATACTAATGCTAGATGCCATGTTAAGAAGAAGATTGAAAAAGGGGTAAAAACTATTTGGAAAGATAAACGTACTTTAACTAACCCCCATGGACCCAAACAAAAGTGGGTACCAAAAACTACTCTTCCCTTGATCTTATAGGTTCTTATAAGTTAGATGTATGCCACAAAGCTTAAATGTACTTGATTCGAAGAGAAGTGGCATTGGGGAGAAGTTAAAGGAGATGTGCCAAATGAAGAAATTCAAAAGCACTCCTTAACACTTGGATTCTCAAAGCTCAAATGTTAATCAATTGGAGAACCAAGTTGCTTAGATACAAAGAGCAAAGCATCAAGTGATGACAAGTGCCAAAGTGTCAATACAATGTCTTCATCACTTGGTAAGAAAGCAAAGGTATCAAAATCACCTTCTCTTAACATTTTAATTAATGTGTTTAAGTGTTTAAGTGTTTTTGATATATATATACATGCTTGCTCTTATATATGTTGCATCTCACATTCTTGAATGTTATATTCATATAGATAACCTTTAGCATGTTCTTTATTGTCCATGTTGAGTTTATCTATGAGATGTAGCATATTCTTGATTGATTCTTGTCATATTCATTTAAGAATCCATCTAGTTGTTTTGCATGATCCTTATGCATATTTGTGCTACTTGAGATATTGAGCTAATAATGAAGGACCTTTAAAAAGGTACCATATTTGTTCTCAAGAATTCCTTGTAGGTAACAAAGAGTTCTAAGCCTCAAGAAGAAGATATGAACTACAAGGAATGGCACAAGTGAGCTAAGACTCCAAGAAAAGAGTCAAATGCCAAGGATCACAAGATTGTAGAGGGTTCATCAAGAAAAGAAAAGTCACCCATCATTGATGACTCTACACTTGTCATGCAAAGAAGATTGAGAAGCTCAAGGAACTCATTGAAGGAACTCAAAGTGCAAAAGCATTCATCAAATTCAATGAGATATTGCTAAACTCAATCTCTTTATTTTTATAACATGTTTGCTCTTCATATGTTTTGATTGTTTTGAGCATGTTATAAGAGAGCCTTATGATTTGATCCTTGTGATGAAATCTCGTTTTAACAACCCCATCCCCTCTATTATTTTGTGTCTTATGTTATGGGGGAGTTTGTATATGCTATGTTTTGTTTTCACTTGATCTTTATTGCATATAGGGGTTTGTGTTTATATTCAAGTCTTTAGCATTTATCTTATGTGGTTGATCGTCTAGATGCTTGACTTAGGATGTAAACTGTGATTGTGGCATTGATTATGCCATGGGTTGTGTCTATTTGTGTGTTTGGAAGTGGCATAACCTAAGAGGGAGTTTTTCAAATGTTTTCAACTCATACCTCCCTCATAATATGTGATGTATGCTCAATTGTTCATATTTTACATCATCACATCACTTGTTGGCTTGCTTTTCATCTTTTAACTCTTATAGCCAACTTGTGTAAGTTATTTTGGAAGTTATATGTGTTATATATGTTTATGTCTTCAATTGGTATCACATATACTCTCCCTTAATAACTTTGAGATCATATTCTTCATTTTCTTATCCATTGTGATCTCATTATAGTTTTTGGTTAGTATCACTTTAAGAGTTGATACACTCATTTAGCTAACCATTAACTTGTTAGAGGAATGTACTCCAAGTGTTTTCTTACACTTCCTCTACTTCTTTTGGTTGTGATACATGTGCTTATCTTATGTATTCATGGTATCACTTCCACTTGTACTTTGTTAGCTATATTTTCAAACGTGTTTTACAATTGGCTATATTTACAATTGGTATCATGGTTTACAATTGGTCAATTGGTATCAAACTTGTTTTTATCTCAAATAGCTAACATCGTATGTTTGATAAAAGGGGGAGATTGTTCTTTAAGGTTTATTCCCTATCTCCTTTGTGTCTAGCTTAGCTTGATATTCTTTTTGAGCCATACATGACCATCTTTTGGATTTATGTGTTATTATGGCCTCCTTGTGTTTTAGAAATCAACTAAGCTTATTCATAAGTAATCCTTCTTCATAATTATTTTTGGTCCTTAGGATTGATCTTTTGGTTCTTATTTTATCAATCTACAAGACCATCAGGTTGTCTCCATGGTTTTTAAGTTTTTCTTTATATGGGGAGGATTATTAAATTTCATCAAGCTTCTCCAAAATTAATCTTTACTTTTCGTTAAAATACTTTTCTTATTGGCATGCTCTGATATCCCTTTTTGATTTTGACAAAAAGAGGGAGAGTTTTTAGTGTTGCAAATGTGCCAAGAGAAGTAATTTTCAAAAGGAGAAAGCTTAGAACTTGCTATATGGGAGAGATAAGGGATTCTTTAATATAGGGGGAGTAGAATTTTTTTTGAGAAAACTTCTACTTGTCTGAATCCTCAATATCCTTATCTCATGCATACATTTGGTATCTTATTTTTGCATATTATTCCCATTTGCATCAATGTTTTGTCATCATCAAAAAGGGGGAGATTGTTAGCCCGAAGGGCAAAATATTCTATGTTGTTTTTTGATGATAACAAACCATTGATAGTTCTAATGTTTGTGTGAGCATGTTCTTTGTAATAGGATCCTTAGCACTCACATCAACATTGATGAAAATGGTAAGTTAGCTTCTTGTGTAAACTAAGGTATGTATATTACACACAAGAATGCTATAATATGGAAGGAAGGAGACAAGGAGGTTGGTTGGGAAATAGGGCTCTTCAAAGAGTCCCTAATGTATATGGCATAAGAACTTAACATGCTAGTGCTTATGTTTCTCGTTCTATCTTGGTTTATCTTATAAGCACTTAGCTTTACACTTAATTGTTCTTATATTCTTTTGCCATGCTTCCTTGTAATTATAATTGTCCATATCCTATCTAATTACATCAAAGTTTGCCATAATCAAAAAGGGGGAGATTGTTAGCCCTAAGGGCGATCAAACTCGGTTTTTGATAATGGACAAACACTTGATGTTGTGTCTAATGTTTATATCTTTGTGATAGAATATCGGAACATATATTGGAAGCTCTAAGTACTTCAATCAAGCCATGATCAAGATTCAAAGTCATATCATTCAAGGCTCATCTATCAAGATTGAAGATTGAAGACTTAGGTTTGGTTAGATTAGCTTTGTCTTTATAAGTCTTTATCTTAAATAGCTCTAACCAAAGCTCTCATGAACATAAGCTCTACACTCTAGTCTTTCATGTTTTCATAAACACGTTTTCAAAAGGCTATAGTTTCAAAATGATCTTTACATGTGTTCTTATCCAAAAAGCCTTTGATTTCATAGATAAGTCTTTTAGAAAAAATTTCCATGCGTTCTTACTTGTTACCTTTTGGGAAAACCTTTTAGACTTTAAAAGACTTCAAAAGATTTCAAAACGTGTGAAAAATCAGCTTGTAAGTTCGGTCAACCGAGCAGAAACTGAGAGGGCTGAAAATGTGGTTCGGTCGACCATAGGGTAGGTCGGTCGACCGACCTTGGTTATAGTGGATCCGAACTGCCAATTTCGGTCAACCGAACTCTGTTTTTACTAGCCGTTTTTTGACCGTTGGAGACTCGATTTTCAGCCTATTTTGAAATGTATATATACTCCAAAGCTAGAGAATCATTCTAAGACTTGCACATACATTTTACATTGATTTCTTATCAAGTCTAAACACCTTCAAAGCAAAAACACTTGATCTCCATGATCTAAATCATTCAAAGGTGTTCTTTCAAAAAGCAAGACAAAGAGTGAACTTTCATATGTTCAAAAGAGCTTAAACAATTCTTGTACTTCAAAGGTATATTTCTCACTTATAAGAGTGATCATACTTGTTCTTTAAACATTCAATTCCCTTTCTAAGTGATTGGGTAATTCTTGTAAAAGTCCTACTTTGTGTGGGCAATTTGTAAAGTCCTACTTTGTGTGGGCAAGTTCTTAGTGAGCTTTTGGATTGTGGTTTGTGTTGTAAAACTCTTAGTGAGTTAGCCACATTTGTATAAAATCTTCTTAGTGAAGTTGTTGAAATCCTTGGGTGCGTCTCAAGGTAGTGGATGTAGATTCTAAGTGAATCGAACCACTCTAAATCCTTTGTCTTGTTGATTGGGTTTTGCATTGCTTTTATTCTTCTTGCCCAAACTTCAAATAGCTTTGCAAAGAATTGAAAAAAGTTTACAAGATTAGTTAAAACCCAATTCACACCCCCCCCCCCTTTTGTTTTACAATACTACTGCATCTTTTCATCTCCATCGGACTTCCTTCTCAATCCACTGGCGACCCAGATAGAGGTTACCCAGAAGCCGGCCCGGAAACAAACTGTTATAGTTCTCCATTCTCGTACGGAGTTTGTTATTATGGTTTGTGTAAGGTTTTGTTTTCAATTTCACACATGATTAATTTGTTTTTCTTGGCTCTAATTATTGAAAACTTAATTATGTTTGGCTATAATTACTTGTTTGAGGTTGAAGTTTTACAATTTCTAATGAAGATTATCAACTTTTTTTTTTTTTTTTTTCAATTTCACTCTCGGTTTGTTTTCCTACTCGCACCAAAATTGAACTTGTTGTCTTTATTTTACTTTTTATCTTGAATTTTTTTACTTTGGTTATATTTTATCATGGGTTTGATGATTTTTGTCATGCTTTTATTTTCATTGTTGTCTTGAATATTTGTTAAGTATTTATTAGAATTCCAAATAGTGTCGCTCCCGCTATCCGTTATTCCACTATAGCATTTTTTGGGTCGGCCGCTCCGTGCCGCTATCCGGGATTAACTACACTACACAATGCTACTGTAAGTTTCGGTCGAATTTTGCTATAATTTTACTTTCCTAACTCTGGTCAACACTTGTGATATTTGCTATTCTTTTAGCTTTATCTGCTTTCTTATCTGTGGTTTTAAGGCTTCCCGTAAACAAAATAAGCAACTTTTTTCCTCGCCTTGGTGGTATATTCTAAACCATTTTTGCTAGTCTATTGAAGTACTCATTCTAAGCAACTGTTTGATGCAAGAGAAAAACTGGTAGATGAGAGAAATTTTTGTGCTTGCGTTGTTAATGGAATCATTTGGGACATATTCATTGCGTTCCATTTCCTAGTTAATTTTTTATTGGTTTTGCATGAAATTTTGGCTAGCTAGCTTAAAATTTAGTGCTATTTAATTTCATACTTGCTTGGGTTACTTGAAGGAACTGGATTCTGTGGACTTTGCATCCTGTTAATAGTTATTTTTTGATTGGTTTTGCATGAAATTTTGGCTAGCTAGCTTAAAATTTAGTGACATTTAGTTTCATACTTTCTTGGGTTACTTGGAGGACCTGGATTCTGTGGACTTTTGCATCTTGTTAATATTTATTTTTGTAGGTTCCATGGATTTCGATTATCAACATTCAATTGTCCTTTTTATGTTTTAACCAAAATTGTCACATTTCCTTCTTACTTATTTTTATAGAATCGTGGGTTGGTGCTTAATCATCTTATGTTCCCTTTTTTAGTTCATTTAGTTGGCGGATGATGCTCCCCTTATTACCTCATTCTTTTCTGGTTTTGCAAATTAGTTTATGGTTTTCCTTTTAACGCAGAATTTTCACATGCCTCCCAGGATGATTCTGCTCTTATTGATTTTGAATCCTATAGCCTACTCTCCTTTTGAGTTTTGTCTTTCGAATCTTCCAACAAGTTGAGGTCTTTGATCTACCACCAAAACATAAATGTCCATGATTCCTATTGAAACTTACACTTGGCAGGTGAGAAATTTTGATTGTACTCTTGTTGAATTGAGTAGCTCTTGACATGTTGATCTTCCTTCTTCATTAACTTTGCAAGTACTTCCATAGCATGTGGATTGACTTCATGCTTGTGCTATGGAGTCTTGCAAAGTGTAGCTTCCTTGTGTGTATGATCATACATTTGGTTTACACAAGAAGCTAACTTACCATTTTCATCAATGTTGGTTTGACTGCTAAGGATCCTATCATTAAGAACATACTCACACAAACATTAGAACTATCAATGGTTTGTTATCATCAAAACAAGATTGACCACTTTGCCCTTCGGGCTAACAATCTCCCCCTTTTTTATGATGACAAAACATTGATGCAAATGGGAATAATATGCAATAGATAAAGCTTTAAAGCATATAAATATGTATGCATGAGATAGGATTTTAAGGATCTAGGCAAGTAGTTGTTTTAAAAAAATTCTACTCCCCCTATTTTAAAGAATCTCGTATCTCTACCATTTTGCAAGTTCTAAGCTTTCTCATTTTGTAAATTACTTTTCTTGGCACATTTGCAATACTAAAATTTCTCCCATTTTTTGTCAAAATCAAAAAGGGTAGTCAGAGCGCCAATATGAAAAGAATTTTCTCCTCATTTTTATTGAAAAAATACTTCAAAACTAGAGATCTAAAGGATTTCTCCCCTTTGAACGACCCCTTTAAGAAATATGGAGGAGGGATTAAGTCTAAAATGTGGAGAAGTTTGATGAAAATGAAGATTTATTCCCCTTTTTGTAAAGAAAATTGTTTAAATGGTAGGGGAAGCTTGATGATCTAATAGATTGATAAGATAAGAACCAAAGGATCAAATCTAAAGACAAAAAATCATTGAAGAATGGTAATTTTTTTGGGCTTTGCCTTGGACTGGCCATGGTTTGGCATAAATGGCTAACCATGGCAGTCCTTTTTTTGGGACCAACATTCCCCCCAGAACGGATTCGGGATACTAACCCTAATCTTTTCCAGAAACCCTAAAAAGCGGTACAAACCCTAAAAATAAAATGAGAACGGAAATCCGTTCTCACTTGGCAGTGGATATATCCTCCGAATTTACCTTTAACCCTCTATATATATACATACAAACTTCTCCTTCTAAAATCATATCAATTTTCATATTTCTCTCAAAATTTCCTTCCAAACTTAGGTAGTTACTCTGAAAATTTAGCATTTTGAATATGAATAGAGAAATGGATCCCTCTCTTGAAGAGTATTTCAAACACCAATTTAAAATTGTTGTTGGAAATCAAACCAATAGAAAAATGGTAATATCTTAATTTTTATTGTGTTAATTTTTTTTTCATTAAATGTGTTGAGTTATCTAACACATATTCTATTATGTAGCGTTTACCATCAATGTACACAAATTGGTTGGAGCTAACTTGGGCTTAGGGTACCAAGTTGTTTCTATCTGAATGACGTTATTGATAATCAATGGTGTGTTTATGTAAAAAGATGACAAATACTACCTAGATGGTGGTTTACAAGATTTTTTGCGTGGCAACAATCTTCGGCTGACAGATACAATTCATTTTATCCCTTCTCCAATGAACCTACTAGATATTTATTTTAAGGGAGGGTTTTTTATAAGGCTCGGGATCAATTACCTTAAGGGAGAATTATCGTATCCCTACGACGGGGATTTTTTTGGGCAGAGTTTTCGAACAGACATTGACAGTAATTACTCGGGATTTTCAAAACCGGTACGCTTGTTAATATTAAAATTTTGAGAAAAGATTCGTTCCTCTTAAAGTTTTTAATTGTAATTTGTTTTTCTGTGTACAGTGGATAGGTCGAAACAACATGCAATGGCGCGTTAGAATGCAACTTGGAATCCCTGAAGTACTACACATGCGGAATAATCACGGGAATAAATTGACACTCCGCGTGACTAAAGACGAAGGCGGAGAGGATAACTATTCTTTGGGGTGATATGAGTTTGTTGTAATATTTGTAATGTTTTCGAGATTGTATCCCGGTGACCATGTGCAAATTCATCCAGCCCCTTACTATATCCTTAATTATAGGCTCGGGCTGGCTGATTTTGAGAATGGAATAAAATAACTTTAATAATTCATTGTAATATTTGTAATGTTTTTTTTATTGAATAAAATAAAATTAAAATAAGTAGATAAGATTGCAAACAAACTAACAAAAGTGATAATTGATACATTCTAAAAAATTACAATGTAAAAAATTAAAATACAATTAATTTGGAGTTGCTTTGTTCGGGAAAGTATTCCGGTTGTGACCGATATGTTTACAATTGCCGCACTTATTTGGTCTTTGATTACCCCGGATCTCGCTGTCTATAGGCATTCGAAATCTCCGTGTTTGAGGTAAAACAATATATATTACATGATTTATAGGATTTAGGACTTTTTTGTAATATAAGTATTTTATAGGATTTATGTGATAATTATTTATATTGCAATTTTAGTCCTGTATATATACATTCTTAAGGGTTAAGAGATAACAAACCCTAACATCACAGCCTCTTCTCTCTCTCTCTCTCTCTCTCTCTCTCTCTCTCTCTCTCTCTCTCTCTCTTCTACCTTCTCCGGCGCCTACTCCCCGCCGCTGCTCCTTCCCGTCACCGCCGCAGATATATTCAGTTGCGTGTCAAGTATTTTTCTTCCGTTGGTTCTCATTTACAAAGATGTGTTTTTGTATTTGGTGTTTGAATTGCAGTATGGTGAAAAGACTTTAGGCTTCTTTCATTTTATTTATTCATAACCTCTAATTTTCTTTTATTTGAGAAACTATAGATTCTGAAACATAATTGTTGATTCATTGTCTTTCTCCTATAGGATGACAAATACTCCTAGTGAGGTGGTCGAGCTCGATTTGGATATTGATGCAATAAAAGATCAACGGTCGAGCTCGATTTGGCAAATACTCCTAGTGAGGTGGCCGTAGAATTATTTGTGGATTATAGTATAATTGGACTTTTTTGAAACAGGTTTTACCATATCCGTATTCGGATCCAAATCAGCGGATCTGGTAATACATATTTTGGATCCGCTAGGATATGGATACGGATATGGTAGAAAAAATTAAAAATGGATATGGATCCGGAATAGACAATTCCGTATCCGTTTGTAACCGTTTGCAGGCCTAGTCGTCATGCACCCGAAGCGCTTCCCCCCCATCGTAGGGCAAAGTCCACAACTCTTTCGGATGTTGCATCAACAAGTCAAATGCATTTTAATCTTCGTGTTTTATAGGTCAAGATAAAGATCACACTTAACTTTCTTCTTTTGTATAGCAGCAAGCCACACAAAATCTTTCAATTCTTTATTTTTGGCATGAGTGTGAAAATTTGACCTATAATGTCTAAGGTAATATCGATGTACTGCCGTTGGTGGTTGCCATCCGAGGACGTTAGCCACATCACTAAGAATTTCGGGATGACGATCGCTAATCAGGCAAACTAGTACGTCTTGAACAACATGATCCCTTAAGTTTCTAAGGAACCAAGACCAAGTAGAAGTTGCCTCAGATTCAACCAAGGCAAAGGAATGGGTAAAATTTGATTGTTAGCATATAGAGTGCTTGCAACAATAAGTACCCCTTTATAGTTCCCCCTAAGATGTGTGTCATCCATTGAAATTATATGTCGGTACCACTTAAAACTGTCGACTAACGGTTTAAATGTCCAAAACATTGACTTGAATACCTTAGGGCCATTATCAGTGAGTTGTGGGTGGTAAAGAAATTTGACTTGTGCACCCGGGTTAGAATCTCTTAGTGCCCGCATATACTGTGGTAGCACTTGGAAAGTTGATTTTCAAGTACCAAACAGTGTTTCAATAGCATGTCGGCGGGCATACCAAGCTTTTTTATATGTACAAGTCAAACACATTTTATCTTCACATGCAGCTCTAATCAGTTTAACAGATATTTTGGGATCAGCCTGAACAAGGTGTAGAATTTTTACCCCAATATAGCTAGATGCCATGTTGCGTTTTTTGTTTTAATCCATTAAACAGTAGTGGCTATCTTTGAGTTTGGTAACCTTCCACATTCCATCTACTATGTTATGGATAACGCGAATATACCAACTGCATGGGCTTGATTCTGTTGAGTTTCTACACACTCCGCTGAACCATTGTTTGTTGCTCCTATCTCTTTTCCACTCCTTCAAGGAAACCTGGTCTTTCCATATGTTAACTACTAACATTGCCTCCCGCTTATCCTTAAACTGCATCCCCAAACATACGATCGAGAAATCTGGGTTCCATCTTTTAATGGTTTTTTTCCTGTAAGTCAGGTCAGCAACATGTTGCATAGTACTCATATCATTCCAACAAGAAAAATTAGTCTAATTACCAAATGATGACAAATTCCAATGCAGAATAACGGAGGTAGTTGGTGTTGGTTCAGGCTCTTGGACTGTTTCGTCATTACTTGGTTCAGAATTTTCTTGGGGGATTTCAAGGATAACATATCCTTCTCCAGTCTCTAGATCATCATGGACTGCGTCATCCTCGTGATCTTCAGCACTAGCATCTCCCCCGTCGTCTTCCATTTTCGGAACACCGTCAATGTCCGATGTTGAATTTATTGTCTATTCAACGTTTTTCTCGTAATAATGACTCTGTTTTTTAGATGGATTCTTGTGGTTTCTCCGTGAAGGACAAGCGGACGGGTCATACTCTTCTTCATGGCAGTAGCTCCGGTGGGCTTTATCATCTTACCTCACCTTCTTCCGCCTCATCCAAACAACTTTTCTATGGTGAAAGAACAATTCATGACGTGTGGCATGCTCGCCTAGGTCATCTGTCTCATTCCATTTTTCACATTTTATTCAATAAGTATAGAATTCCTGTACATGGTTCAGTTTCTTCTAATACACCATGCCATGTTTATCCAATGGGCAAGTCCTGTCAACTTACTTTTTTAAATAGACAATATGTTTCTAAGAAACCGCTTGAATTATTGCATCTTGATCACCCCTGTTATTTCAGATAATGGACATCGGTTTTATCTCTCAATTGTTGATGATTGCGCTCGTTTTGTCTGGTTATATCCTTTGGTTAAAAAATCTGATACATACTCTGCTTTTATCTTTTTTAAGAAAATGGTTGAAAATATATTATCTAAGTCTATAAAGTGTGTTCAAACTGACGGGGGTGGTGAGTTTACTAGTCGTTTGTTTACTAATTTTCTTCAGGATAATGGTATATCTCAACCAATTTCTTGTCCATATACCCCTCAACAGAATGGCGTTGTTGAACGAAAACATAGACATATTGTTAGCATGGGGTTGTGTCTCTTATCTTATGTTTCTTTACCTTCAAAGTTTTGGCTTGATGCTTTTATTACCTCGGTTTATCTCATTAATCGCTTGCCCATGGAACAACTAGGCTTTATATCTCCCTTTGAAAAGCTAACTGGTAGAGTTCATGAGTATACTTTTTTAAACACTTTTGGCTGTCTCTATTTTCCCTTATTAGTTCCTTATAATTCCAACAAATTCCAACCTAAATCTGCTATATGTGTTTTTCTGCGATATGCACCATCACACAAGGGTTATAGGTGTTTAGACTTGTCTACTGGCAGGATTATTGTGCCTCGGCATGTTCGCTTTGATGAGTCTTGTTTTCCATTTTACAATTCCCCTCCTTCATCACCACCACGACTCTCTCCTCCTATTTTTCCTTTTTCCGAAGACCTCTTCGTCCAACAATCCCCTTCACCTCCTCTTGCTTCTCCGCCAATTTTGGCAGCCTCCTCTACGCCTGATTCTACTCCTCCAACCTCTCCTTCTTTATCATCTCCAAATTCATCATCGGATTCCTCTCTTGAGAGCTCCCCTCCACCAAAATAATAAAAGAGTATTAATCAACTTGTGTATGGTTCTAGTTCCCACTTTATTCCTCATGCTTTGGCCATTGAAATAATTGATTCCTCTCTCTTTGAGCCCAAATCCTATTCTCAAGCTGCCCAATCTGTTGACTGGCGCACTTCTATGCAAGAAGAGTATGATGCTTTGATGAAAAATCAGACATGGTCCTTGTTCCCTATGATTCCTCCATGAATGTCGTTGGTTCTCAGTGGGTTTATAAGGCCAAAATGAAGGCTGATGGCACTCTTGAGCTACGTAAATCACGTGTGGTAGCTCAAGGTTTCACTCAACTTGAGGGTTTAGACTACACAGAAACCTTTAGTCCTGTCGTGAAGCCTTCTACAATTCAGACTATCTTATCTCTGGCTGTTTCCCAACATTGACCTCTCAAACAACTCGATGTTCGAAATGCTTTTTTAAATGGTTATCTTCAGGAAGAGGTTTATATGAAACAACCACCGGGTTTTATTGATCATCTTCGGCCTAATCACGTTTGTCGCCTTCACAAGGCCATTTATGGTCTTAAGCAAGCCCCTCGAGCTTGGTACCAACGGTTACATAATTTTCTTCTGGAACAAGGCTTCTTTAATAGTGAATGTGATGCATCCTTGTTTATTAAAAGATCTGAGACTGGTATTCTTCTTGTTTTAGTATATGTTGATGATATTATTGTGACAGGGAGTAATTCTTCATCTGTGGCTATCTTTATTGCTCAACTATGTTCTACTTTTGAAACTCGTCAACTAGGAGACTTGAATTTTTTTCTTAGGTATGGAGGTTACACAGACAACTGATGCTCTTTATTTATGTCAATCTCGATATGCTATTGATGTTCTTAAGAAGTTTGATATTGCTTGGTTGCAAGCCTTGTTCTACACCATTACCTCCATATTCACGCCTCTCCTCTCTTGATGGTGCTCTTCTTGAGAATCCTACTGAATATCGAAGTATGGTAGGTGCCTTACGTACTTCTCACTTCCAATCAGCCAAACGGATTCTCTGCTATGTTAAAGGTACTATTGAACATGGTCTCACTTTTCGCCGGTCTAGTAACTTTTCCTTGCTCGCATATTCTGATTCGGATTGGGCCGGGGATCCTGATGATCGGCGTTCAACCATTGGTGCTAGTATATTTCTTGGTCCTAATCTACTTACTTGGACTGCGAAGAAACAATCTGTTGTTTCACGTTCTAGTACTGAAGTTGAATATCGTGCTTTAGCTACTACTGCTTCCGAACTTCGTTGTTTTGCTATTTGTTTCTAGAACTTGGTTTGCCTATTCGAACTACTCCCACTATTCTGTGTGACAATATTTCGGCAATTCATATGGCAGCTAATCCTATTTTCCATGCAAGAACTCGACATATCGAAATCGATTATCATTTTCTTCGCCATCTTGTAGTTTGTGGAGCTCTTCGCATATCTTATGTTTCAACAGATGCACAACTTGCCGATATATTTACTAAGGGTCTGTCCAGGCCACGTTTTCTGTCCATGCTTAACAAGCTTCAACTCTCGCACGTTCCGTTTCGCTTGAGGGAGCGTAAAAGAGAGTCCTAATGTAATTGTATATCTTGATGAGTTTTGTATAGCTTAGGATTCTATCTTATAGCATATTCTAGAATGTGTAAGCGTGTATAAGTACACTAATATACAGAGGGAAATATCATCACGTTGCAATCCTTTTCTCTGCTTCCTTCTATACTGTGATAGTTATCTTTTCTTTTTAAGTTTTACTTGTGAACAATTGTATAACTTGCACCATCACGGATGTCATCCGGACATGACGTATCTAACTATATACCATCAGATGACCTTTGTGGACCTCGGATGGTGAAGGATACACTAAACCTTGGTTCAGCATATGTCCGTTATCTCCATATTACGGTAAAATTTATAGTTGAAAGAACCATCTTCCCTAATTATGCTTGTTTATCTGCATGACTGTTTTGCCCTTGCTTCTGTAGCAAGTTCCTTTTAGTCCTGGAGAAAGTGGCAGTAGCTACAACAGATGGTCATTAAGAGGTCTTACTCATCAAATACATGATCCTCTTGCAACTAATCATCCTGGGTTCGCCGGGCCAGAACTTACAACTGGCAGAAGAATGATACTCCCTCCGTCCCAAATTATCTGTCCACTTTGTAAAAAACACGGGAATTAAAATGGTAAAATTTTGTGGAATTAGATGGTAAAACATTTTATAGAAAGACTAGATGGCGGAGCATAAGAGGGGGCAGCCCCCAAAATTTTCAGAAATGACAAATTTTCTATATGAAAAAAGTATTTTTGTGATATTTTCTTATAAATATTGTATTTCTCCCCCTTAAAAAATTTCAGTCAGAAATTCGCCCCCTATGACAAATTTCTGACTCCGCCACTGCAGAAGACTATATTACCAATCATAAATAATATGTTTAGCATTTAAAAATACACAATTTTTTCTCTCTCGATTTTTTCTCCAGAATTGTTTCATACTTTCATGCCATCAACTATCCCCGTTTTGAATTGTGATGCAAACTTGGTACAAATTGCTCTTCAACAATTGTTGAATTGCTTACTCCAATTTTGAGTAATGGATATTGATATCCATTTTATCATTGTAATGGATACTGATATAAGTACACGGTAATGTTTTTTAAAAAAAATCTAATCTCAATCACTTTTTCATTCCATCTCATACACAAAGGATTAAAGAATAACTATGGGATTTGGAACAACCTTTCCTCTGCTAATGGTGTTTTGGCTTCAAATTCCTACTTTTAAAGAGTGGAGATATCAGCATTTTTTTTTAAAATTGTGGCTTGGGAAAACAAACAATTCAACCACCTATTAATTGTTCATTGAAAATTGAAAGTTTTAATTGATTGTGAGTATTGAATGAGAAGTTTGACTAAGGGTAAAATTGGAAAAATGATATAAATTCATACCTCATTTAGAAAGTGTACAGTATAATTTGGGACAAATAAAAATAGAAATGTGGACAGATAATTTGGGACGGAGGGAGTATTAAGTGGTCAATTTTAAGGTGATGGAATGGCCATGTCTCGTGTATCAGTCCCTCTTCCTCGAGATGCTTCTAGCACATTGTATGTGGAGGGGCTTCCTCTTGACAGTAAGAGAAGAGAAGTAGCTCGTATCCTATGGAACACTATAATTGAAAAGGAAACTACATTAGTGTATTTCTTCTTACATAATTGTTTGTTTGTTTCAGTTTCTTGTCAGTTCCTTGATATCGTGTCTTGATATTTTTTTATGGTGCTTCGTTACATAAAGAAGTAAGACTTGTAACGATGGTGCTTCGTTGGCTACTTTTATTTGCTTTCTTGAAGTGCCGATTTTCAATTGAGATAATGGTTTCTAATAGAGAAATTGGCTTTGGCAGCGTGGAGATTACGTCGTTCTTTGTTTTGTGGATTTCTTGAACCCTGCAACTGCTTTAACTTCCTTGCAAGGTGATCATGTTTCTTTCCTTATTTTTATTTTTATTATTATTATTTAGCGACTTGGGAAACTTTTCATATCAGAAAAAGGATACCTTTTCATATCAGACAAACTTTTACCAATAAGGGTGATGATCAAGTGGTTCCAACCTTACTCCCAAGTGGTTTGGTAAAATCGAGGTCATGAGTTTGAATTTTGGCTGGTGCTGCCGGCTTCTAGGAATTATACTTGTCCCTTGTTGGTGCTATTTTGACGGGGCCAGTACTTGCGCTGGTTGTTCAGTTAAGTCTGATATATTCGCTGATGAACACAAATGCCCGAATATGAAGTAGCAGGAGGTATTGGTCACCATCACTTGCACCTTCTTTTTCTACTTAGCAAAAAAAAAGGATACCTTTAAAATGAGTAGAATGTTACTTTTGCTATAAATTGATGCAACTTTTTGATTCCGTAATTGGGACGCTGATTGTCGATTGTCAGCGTGTATGGTTGATTGAAAATATGAATAAAATGTGAAGTATAAGTTTTTCCTTTTCACACTTTTGCCACTCTTTTAGCAGTAGGTGAACCCCTTGCTTTACTTTCTCTGTTGTAACTGCACGTATTGAATAACTCTAAAGAACTTTTTACGCAGGTGTACGTATCAGTATTTTTCTATAAGAGAATAATTGTTTACATAATATAAAATTGTATATGATGGTGAACTGGCAGGTTACAAGATGGATGATTTTGATCCAGATTCTGCCAACTTGCGCATACAATTCTGTCATGTTAGCAACAATAAAAGGAAGAAGAAGCTTCTAGAGGGATTCGAACTTTGGTTGTTACACAAAGTCTTTAAAAGACTCGCAGGTCAGTTTGATGGGTCGACTGACCCGGATCGTGAGCAACCAGGATTTCCTCGATAAATAGGGTCAAATTAGACATTTTGAGGATTATGTTTGAAATTCCAGTTGTAGATTTCCCTCTTCTTTACCCCCAATTTCTGGATGAACCCTAGGAACAATTGATACAATTTATTGATCAATTGATTCTTAATTCACCTTTGCCTCTTTATTTATGTGTTCTAGATTACGAAATTAATAAAATTCATTTCAAAATTCTCCTGACACAACAATTGGTATCAGAGCCAATTTTTCTTGGCAAAAATGGTGCCAACTCGGAATCAGACTGGCGAATCGCAACCAGCAGCAGGGCGGCAATCCTACATACGCCGGCGATAGGTGACTTCATCATTCCAGCCGATCAACAGTCTCACTAGGTTGATAGACCTTGAGAGTTCGAGGATTCGAATGAATTCTAAGTTCGATGAGCTTCGAGGTATGATTATCACTGTGAGTAATGATTTAGCTGAGAACAAAACGAAAACTGCTAGTGTTTTAGGACAAATTATGGAACAATTATCTAAAATGAACCAAAACACTACTGAGAAGGAAGCTTTGG
Source organism: Vinca minor (assembly GCA_026122235.1). Classification (NCBI taxonomy): domain Eukaryota; kingdom Viridiplantae; phylum Streptophyta; class Magnoliopsida; order Gentianales; family Apocynaceae; genus Vinca; species Vinca minor. The sequence goes on from JAOCZM010000081.1 coordinate 357,238, forward strand.
GTGAAACTAGTAAGAATAATGAATTATCTCCTATAACTAGACACCTTATGACTGATCACAGAGCTGGAATGGAACCAAATCAAAATCAGGCTGCTGGAAGGTTTCCAGAGCCTAGGTTTGGCTATAACCTAGTTGACATAACTATCATCAAGTTTCCTAAACTTGACTTTTCCCAAGTTTGAAGGCTCTAACCCCAGGGAATAGGGTGATTCAGGTTGAGTATTACTATAAAGTACACAGCATACATGATAACCTTAAGCTAGATGTTTCTATGACCTATTTTAGGGGAGAGGCTTGTCTGTGGGGTCACAGTTATGTCATGGAGTTTGGCTCACATGATTGGCAAGGTTTTATAAGAGCCTTGTATACCAGATTTGATGCCAAGTCAATATATGGTATTGTTGGTGACTTCTCCAAGCTTAAACATATTGGAGATGTTCATAGCTACATGAAGAGGTTTGAAGCTTTGAAAGCTGTCTTTGTAACAACAGGAGCTAAGGTAACTCCTGATTATTACATTGATCTCTTCCTGAGTGGCCTGAATGATGAAATCAAGGGTCATGTGTGTATGCTTAGGCCTGCAACCCTATTGGAGGCCTTTAGGTTGTCTGTTGAGCAGGAACAACACTGGATGTGCACCAGTAAGAGTTTCTACAAGCCTCAGTACACCAACTCCTTGCAAAACTTTGGATAGAGTACTTCACAATCCTCTGTGACTTCCTCCAAGCCAGCTACTTCATGCTCTAATAATTCCAAGCTTCCTTACAAGGAACCAAATAAATTTAAGAGATTAAGTAATGAGGAGCTTCAGAAAATAAGAGAGCTCAACATGTGTTTCAAATGTGGGGAGAAATATTCTCCACAACACAAGTGTGGTCTTGCAGAGGTCAACATGATCTACCTCTGTGATCAAGAAGAAGGTGAAACTGAAGATGTAGAACTGCAGCATATACAAACTGTACAGGAAGCGGGAATAAGTTTCATTGGAGAAGAGGTGGCTGAGATGGCTCAATTGTCAGTAAATGCCCTTAGTGGTACTACCGGAGGAGGAGTTTTTAGGATACAAGGGAAAATGGCTAAGAATAAACAAATTTCTATCCTTGTAGACCCTGGTAGTACTCACAGCTTTATAAACTCCCTAAGCTTGTTAAACAGTTTGGTCTAAAAGTTGAGAATACCAAACCTTTACTTATTTTTCTAGGGAATGGTGAGAAAATGTGGTATGGTGAGGTGTATAAGGGGGTGAAATGGAAGATTAAAGACTTGGAGTTTTGTCAAGACCTACATGTCCTTACCTTGGGAGGAAAGTGACCTGATTCTTAGAGGAGATTGATTGGCATGACATAGCCCAACTGAGTGGGACTATAAACAGCAATCCTTCAAGTTTGTTAAGGATGGAAGGGAAGTGGTGGTTGCTAGTGGTTATGAGACTGGTGAACTTAAGGCTATATCAGCAGTTGTTTTTCCTAAATGTTTTAAGGAAGCCGTTGAGGTATGGGTGGGGTATTTTCACAGCAGTTCAAGGTGAGGTGGAAGTTGGAACTCTGAATGCTATGATTGGAAGTGATAGTTTTGCAACTAATCTTCCTGACTCAATTCAGAAGATACTGCAAGACTACAAAGATATGTTTGACAAGCCTGTCGGGCTTCCTCCCACCAGGAACCATGAACACCAAATCCTTTTAAAGGAGGGTGCTCAACCAGTCAAACTAATATCCTACAGGGTGGCACACTCTCAGAAAGCTGAGATTAAGTTGCAGGTCAAGAATATGCTTCAGGAAGACATAATTCAAGCCAGCAACAGCCATTTCTTTTCACCAATCATCTTGGTCAAGAAGAAGGATGGTTCTTGGAGATTTTGTGTTGACTACAGGCAGCTCAACACTCTAACAGTTAAGGACAAGTTTCCCATACCCTTGGTAGATGACCTTATTGATGAACTGCATGGAGCAAGGTTCTTCTCAAAGATTGACCTCAAATATGGATACTTCTAGATAAGAATGAGAGAAGAAGACATACCCAAGACAGCCTTTAGCACACACTTTTGACATTTTGAGTTCAAAGTGATGCCTTTTGGCTTGACCAATGCCCCATCAACCTTCCAGTCACTTATGAACCTTAATTTTTTTCCATATTTGAGGAAGTTTGTATTGGTCTTCTTTGATGACATACTCATCTATATCCCGATTTCGGTTACTCATGAGGAGCACCTTAAGATTGTGTTGGACATACTCAAGTCCAGCACAAGTTATATGGAAAAAATGAGCAAATGTTTTTTTTGCTCAAGAGGAGGTGGAGTACCTAGGACACATGATTTCTAATGAAGGTGTCCCCTCAGAAGATCAGGAGTATGGTGGAATGGTCTAGTCCAAAGTATGTCAAGCAATTGAGAGGCTTTCTTGGTTTGAAATGAGATTCATCAGGAATTATGGGCTCATTAGCAAAACCATGACTTGCTTGTTGAAGAAAAACAATTTTAGTTGGAGTGCAGAGGCCGAGGACGCATTCCAGAAACTGAAAACTTTGATGAGTCAACCTCCTATACTTTCTTTTCCTGACTTCACAAAGCCATTTGTGATTGAGTCTGATGCCAGTGACTCAAGAATAGGAGCTGTTCTCATGCAAGATGGAAGACCATTGGCTTACTTTAGTAAAGCCTTAAGGCCCTAAAAGTAAGGGGGTTTTCTACTTATGAAAAGGAATTAATGGCTTTGTCTATAGCCATCCTTAAGTGGAAACACTACTTGGAGGGTCATTCCTTCATAATAAGGACTGACCACCACAGATTGAAGTATCTTATAGAGCAAAGAATCAGCACTACTGCCCAACAAAAATGGGTGTCTAAAGCTGATGGGCTTTAACTTTGTAATTCAATTCAAGAAAGGGGGTTGAAAATAGAGTGGCTGATGCATTGTCAAGACAGTTTGAGTGCAATGCTCTGTCTGCTGTGGTGCCAGCTTGGGTAGAGGACATTGTGAACAGCTATGATGGTGATGAAGACTCCCGAGAACCTGATAGCTCAACTTATGCTTGGGGAGCAGGTGGTTGACTATTCCTTATGGAACGACATCATCAAGTTTAAGGGAAGTATATTTGTGGGAAAATTGGGGAATGTGAGAGATGATCTTGTTGACAATATTCACTCTTCTTCTGTGGGAGGCCATTATGGGGTTTTAGCTAGCTACCAAAGGCTTAAAGGACCTTTTACTGGCCAAACATGCAAGAGCACATTCAAGGAAAGCTTAAGTAGTGTGAGGATTGCCAAAGGAATAAACATGAAAATATTCCTTATCCTGGCCTTCTCCAACCACTTGAATTGCCTGAAAAGCCATTTTCCCATCTCACAATAGACTTTATAGAAGGATTACCCAAGTTTGAGGGCAAGAATTCTATCTTGGTAGTGGTGGATAGGTTCACCAAGTTCAGCTATTTTATTGGCTTATCACATCCTTTTTTCTACCAAAAAAATAGCTGAAGAGTTTCTTGACAAGGTCTACAAACTACATGTTTACTTGTTTCTGGAAATAATTGTTCAGTGCAATTGGGTTAAACTTAACCTTAGCACTGCTTACCATCCTCAGACAGATGGTCAAACAGAAAGGGTCAACCAGTGCTTGAAGATGTATCTAAGATGTTTGACATCTCATAGACCTCATCACTGGTACAAGTTCTTGGCTTTGGCTTCTTGGTGGTACAATTCAAGTTACCACAGTGCCATCAAGATGTCACCCTTTGAGGCTTTGTTTGGATTTAACCCTCAGGGGCTTGGTGAACAAATTGTGCTTGAGCAAGTAAAACATGGAGAAGTGTCTAACATGTTAGATGAAAGGCAAATGTTGGATTCCTTCCTTAGAGAGCAACTGATTGTTGCCTCTAACAGAATGAAGCAGCAGGAAGATAGGAAAATAACTGAAAGAACATTTTCAGTTGGTGAATGGGTGTATGTAAAACTACAGCCCAAAAGTGGCCATCATTTTCATGGCAAGCTTGAGGACAAGCTGATTTTGAAGGGGGAGGCAATGTCATGTTAGCAACAATAAAAGGAAGAAGAAGCTTCTAGAGGGATTCGAACATTGGCTGTTACACAAAGTCTTTAAAAGACTCGCGGGTCAGTTTGATGGGTCGACTGACCCTGGATAGTGAGCAACTCGGATTTCCTCTATAAATAGGGTCAAATTAGATATTTTTAGGATTATGTTTGAAATTCAGTTGTATATTTCCCTCTCCTTTACCCCCAATTTCTGGATGAACCCTAGGAATAATTGATACAATTCATTGATCAATTGATTCTTAAATCACCTTTGCCTCCTTATTTTTGTGTTCTAGATTGCGAAATTATTAAAATTCATTTCGAAATTCTCCTTACACAACAAATTCTCAAAGTTCCTCGGTCCAAAATCGGGTGGAGCATCTCGTAGGAAGAGATAGACAAAGTTGAGACAAATGTTTCCTTTTATAAATCTTAAATATAGAGTGTGATATATAACAGAGGTAACTTTAGGGTTGACAGTAGATTTATTGCATAAATTCTTCATTTTTCTCTTTGTATCTGCTTTAGTTGACAAAAATAAATCGAGGAGGCTGGTCAAATATGCTTTGTCTAACTCCAAATAGGAATAAACTAGACCCTCAGTTTCCTCTTGCATTATGAATTAATATTTAGTATATTTAGTGTTGTCTGACTTTTGAGTATGTTAGACATTTCAAGTTGACTCTAGTTACATGTCTAGTGTGTTTTATGTATTGATTAATCAAATTTGATTTTGGTCTCATTTAGTATTTCACTCCATGCATGTACTCAAATGTCTTTTTGGTAATAAGTTATTCCCTTTTCAATGTTTTCTACGACGAGGAGAATATGCAGATTTGGTTTTTGAGTTGGTTTGATAAAGATAGTTGATCATATGTTGGGGGTGTTTTATGTTATAATTTCCAACCTAGTATTCTAAATTATTGGAATGTGAATTTTTTCTTGATCAAAACTAACACTGAATTGGCAATGTCCACCTATTCTCGATGGGGATGCAATCATGGATTCTATGGGTCTAACATCGGGCATTGACAGTCACCCAGAATATGAGGATGACAGTGGCGATGACGACGACGGTGATGAATATGATGACGAGGACGAGGACCATGAAGAAGAGAAGCCAAAAACTGCCCAATAAATCCACTTTCAAACGAGGCGGAGCATGGTCAACAAACTACAAGGTTTTGAAGCATGTGTCTTTCGAAGCAGATATCTGATGACTTTGTGATTGACACGACTTTCCTGAACAGGTCAATCATTGAGATATAGATAACCTAGACATTGTAAGGGTATACATTTTAAGGACAATTAGGCAATTTGAGCCGTTAATATCTGGCAAGACAAGGTTGTGCAGAGAGAGTTGAAAATGGATAGGAGCAACACAAAATGGCTCAATGAGATGGTCTAAATTCAATGGATGAGGTCTCATGCAATTGATATATTCGGGATTATTCATAGTAAAGTATATGAGAGATGGAAAGTTAGTAAACTTGCGGAAGGATAATTTGTGCAAAATGGATGACAAAAAAATGCGCAATATGTCATCCAGTTACATTGCGGTCAAAATCCTACATCTTGTCCAAGTTGATCCTAAGATATTAGTCGAGTTGATTAAAATAAAGGTTAAATCTAACATGACATCAGTTTGCACTTACCGTACGGCTTGGAATGCCCGGAATATTGCAAAGAGATGCTTTTGGGAGTTGGAATATAACAAAGATATATGCGGGCATTGCGAGATTCAAACTCAAAGGGACAGTTCTGAGATGATCCCACCGTCCTCAACTCACCCCGATGAGCCAAATGTCTTCAGTGACATGTTCTATACATTCAATGTTGGTTGACACCTTTCAAGTTTTGTCGACATGTAATCTCAATTGATGGAATGCATCTGAAAGGGGCCTACAAGGGAAGATGCAAAGAGCTGCAAATTTCTATTCCTAAAGAGGGTTTGAGATCAATACATTGCTTGTGAGGTTAGGTCTAATGTTCTATCTAATGAGACGTATCACATAAGTCAAGGCATCTACTGTTTTTCACCACAACGAGGAGTTGCTTAGGGAGGTAATACATATAAAGTGGTATTGACAAAATTTAATTGTGATTGTGATAAATGGTCCACTTACTCTACTCCTTGCTCACACGTCATTACAGTTTGCAAAACCATCAAGGAAGATGCATCAAAGTATATTCTGGTTGTATATTCGTTGTAGAACTACAAGAAGACATATGAGTACATCCTACTTCTAGCAACTGGACGAGAGCTTTTAGAGACCAGTGTAATTCGATATGCTCAATTACCCACCTAACATGAAAGGTACCAAACTAGAGCGAAATCAATATAAGAGATACAAAATGACTATGAACAAAGAGAACAGTGCTAAAGCCCCGACCCCGAAAGTGTGGCCAGTGCCACCAGATTCGGCACAACCGAAAGACTTGCCATAATAATCAAATTACAAGAACTAGCACCACAAGAAGCCAAGTTGTTAGCTACAAAAAAATTGGTATCTAAACAATCGTTATTCTCAGTTTTGCGATTGTTTAAGCGACTAAATACATTGGTCAGATAATTTTCGTTGCTAAGCCATTTAGCGATCGAAATTCTCCGTCAGTTGCTAAATAGTGACCGTTTTGCAACTGATTTGAAATGGCTTTAACTTTTGACCCTGCTACTGATTGGCGGCCTATTAACTAGCGATAGAAAGTTCGGCCGCAAATTTAGCGACCGAAATTTTACAAAGTAGATGGAAAACTTTTGTACAACGTAGATTAATAGCTATTGTTCTTTTGTACAACGTAGATGAAAAACGTTTTTAGCGACTGATCGGCTAGATTCATAACTATTATTATTTTGTACAACAAAGATGAAAAACTTTTTATTAATCAGTTTCCTTTTATATGATGATATATTTGGTAACAATCTTTTTTTTAAAGAAAGAAAATCTACCTATTATAAATTTAATCTACCATGACAAAATTATTTTAAAATGTACTTAGTAATTTGTTTTAAAAAGAATGCACTTATTAATTAATCTGCCTATATTATATTATATGATGACTTATTAATTTGTTTGATTGCATTTTTTTTTAGTTTCATAATTTTTTTATTTTATAATATATTATTTATTTGTATACTACGTTTGAGAATCTTCTTATTAATTTATTAGTTTCCTTGTATATGATAATTTATTATACTAATAAAAAAAAATTCATTATTAAGACATGGCTTATTTAGTTCAACTTTATTTAAGAATCATGATAACATTAATTAACTTTTTTCACATTTTAAAAAGTAAAATTAGAGATTTTTTTTTTTTTTTGGTAGAGTATCTATAAATATTCAAAGTTACTATTTGAATATGAAAACTAAATCCCCCTTTCAATATACTGGTTACATTATGATTATGATAAAGCCTGGGGAATGGTATTTCGATAGATTAGAAAATAACCCCTGCAATTATAACTCCACTGTCTAGCTGCTGCTACTCCAAAAACACAGAAATATTCAATTTTGTGCTCTCAATTCTTGTCTAGTCTCCCTTCTATTACCTCCTCTTACTTAGAACCCCCATCTTTCATCTGACCCCTAGTTATAGTTATCTCTTTTACACCCTAAAGATTAGGGGTGTCAATCGAGCTATGTGAGTCAAACTTGACATAGCTCCGCTCAGTTCACATACAAATTGGAAAGCTCAGCCCGAAAAAATTCATAAACTTTTAGCTCACGATCAACTCACATTTTAATGTGAGATCGAGCTAAGCTCATGAGCTAAATTTATATTAACAAAATAAAAATAAAAATAAAAATCAGAAGCAAGAATAGTAGAATGAATGAGCCATGAGATTAAATCCTCACAAGAATACAAATATACATAATACAATAATTAATGTATTAAGAACAACTAATAAAAATATAACCAAATATAGGGTTTGAGAAAAAGAGAAAAAAATCAATGAATTTTGCTGCCAGTTTTTTATATATTTTTTTAATTAGAAATTTAGTATTATATATACATAATATAAATAATATATTATATATTTTTATTCGGGTGCGACATTTAAGTGGGATGAGCGGGGTGAAGCTCACGCTCAGCTCATATAAAATTCGAGATTGAATATTGAGCTCACGCTCGCTCAGCTCATCTAAGCTCACACTCGCATTTTTTCGAAGTGTAGTGAGAGGGCACGTTGACACCCCTAATAAGGATCCTAAACCGGCCATGATGTCATATCCCACTCAAAATCACATATATCCAATAACAAATTCGACAATCCAACGAAATAACAATATTTTGCTTGGATAAGTGAAATCAACCGGAATAAATCATTAACTTCAACTACTATTAACTAAGCAATTTAAGAAACATAAGGAGTCTGATTTACTAAAAACATATAGAGAATAGAGTAGCAAACAAAAAGCCACCTTGAATCTATATAGTGTACTTCTAAATTATCATATACACTTCATACACTGTATTAGGAATTGCCCAGTCGTCCAAAACCACGGCTCGGAAGACGTAGAGAAATGAGAATAACAAGCAGGACCGTGTGAATAGAATATGGAGTCTGAGGCAAAATTTAATCAAATATACTGTAAAACATATTTTAAAAAGTTTAAAAAAAACATTTGGCTGCAAAATTGCTTATTAAAAATTTATATTCAAGATATTCCAATAATTTATTTTCAATAGATAATATAGCTAATCCATTTAATCTATCTTGTGACATAGTTGATCTTACATAACATTTTATTAGTTTTAATTTTGAAAAACTTCTTTCAACAGAAACAAATGTCACAGGTATGGTTAATAAAATTTTATAAATAATACATGCATTTGGAAAAGAATCTATTTTTTTAATGTAATTTAGTACCTGAATTGGAGTATAATTTATACATTAAGAGTTTCTTTCAAAACTTTTAATTCTGAAAATAAATCAAATCCATCGACATTTGAATGTTCATTAAATTTTAAAGAGTTTTCAAGGTTAAGACGAGTTTTTTTAATTCATCAACCTTTAAAACTTTTAACTTGTTTACATCAAATAAAAAGTCAAAAACTTTTTTTATATTCTATAAATAGTTGAAATCTAGTTTCAATGGAAGTAATGGAGTAATCCATTATACATTTCAACTTCAAAAGATTTTTAGCTGTAAAAATAATCTCATCAACATTACTTTCATCAAATTGTCTTTTCTTAAGAATTGTACGTCTTTCACAAAATGTGGGTTGTACATCCATTTCATTAGCAAGATGAAAAAGTAAAGAGAATAAAATACTCCAAATTTTTAGGGATGGAAATGATGGAAGATGGAAAGCCACTTAGTTTTTATACTCTTAAAGCGAGTCTCAATGAGTTTAGTTTAAGCCTATGTTTAGTGGGCAATACGTGAGATGTAATTCTATGAGGCCTCTATTTTTTTTTTAAGCAAAATTTTATTAAAAATAAATAAAAAATTTGGGGGCCTTTATTTTGTGAGGCTGAGGCAATGGCCTAAGTTGCCTAATGGTTGACATGGCTCTGATAACAAGCCAAAACAGATGAATTGGTAACATATAAGATCTTTCAACTTTTTGCATAGTTCTAGAAGAAAATAAAGAATGTTTTCTAATCATATTCTTAACTAATTCGACTTGACATATCAGAGAATATTTATGTAGAATCTTGTAGAATCTTGAAACTTCATGGTTTTTGTGATATATTTATCAATCTTATCTTTCAATGTATTTCCACTTCTTCTTTTTCCATACTAGTGAATGGTTCTCCTTATGGGTTTTTTAACCCTTCTAGGGGTTTGAGGCAGGGTGATCCTATATCACCTGCTCTCTTTATCTTTGTCTTTGATTTGCTTTCCAGGATGATTTCTAACATTGAGTTAAAGGGTAAAATCAAAGGGATTAAGGTAAGTAAGAATGCTCCTAGTATCTCTCATTTAATGTTTGCTGATGATCTGACTATTTTTTGTAGGGCAAACCTTGAAGAAGCTGATGAGGTTATGGAATGCATTGACTTGTTTTGTTTATGGTCAGGTCAAAACATCAACTTTGAGAAATCAGATGTGCACTTTAGCAAAAATGTACGTTGTTTACTGAAGGAAGAAATGAGCACTATTTTGGGTATGAAGGAATGTGATCATAATGCTACTTACCTAGGCAGTCCTTTTTGTAAAGGTAAATCAAAAAAGGAGGCATTCTATCATGTGGTGGAAAAGTTGAGAAGGAAACTTTCAAGTTGGAAGTTAAGTGCCCTATCTCGGGCTGGGAGATCCATTTTGGTAAAATCTGTGGCTCAATCTTTACCTATTCATGTTATGCAAAAAAAATTGTTGCCTGTGTCTTTATGTGATAAATTGGATTATTTAAGTAGAGATTTTTTAAGGGGATTTAAGGAGAATTCGGGAAGGCATTTGTATCTTAAATCGTGGGATTCGGTGTGTGTTTCTAAATTAGTGGTTGGTATGGGATTTAGGAGAACCATTGATATGAATAGGGCTTGTGTGGCTAAACTTGGTTGGGCTGTCATGAATAATTCTGATAAAACGTGGGTTAAAATGTTTAAAGCCAAGTATTTAGGAGGGAGAAATCTTCTTAACATGATTGATTGTGTTGGTAATGCTTCTTGGGTTTGGGCGGGGATTCTTAAAGTTGTTGATGTTCTAAAACTGGGGAGTTGTGTTAAAGTGGGGATTAATTCTGTGACTAGTATTTGGGATGATGCATGGGTCCCTCAGGTGGAGGATTTCAGAATTCCTTGGGCTCAAAGGAAATTTGATTCGCCTAGTAGGGTTGGTGATTTAATGATTACTGATGTGAATATGTGGAATAAGGAGTTGGTTGAGCATACTTTTAGCCGTGATATTGCTAAAGTTGTGTTAAAAATTATTCCCTCTAGGGAACATGACTCTTTGGTATGGTTGCCCTCCTCGACAGGGCAATTCACTGTGAAGCCTGCGTATAGAGTAGTGAACCAAAATAGAGTTGGTAGGCTGTCTTTAATTGATAAGAAGCATTGGAGCACCCTTTGGCACTCAAATCTGCACAATAGGCATAAACACTTAATTTGGAAGATTCTTAGTAATGCTTTACCAACCCGAGCAAGATTAAAGAAGTGTTTCAGAATTCAAGATGATGCTTGCCTTATTTGTCAAAATGGGGAGGAGACTATGGAACATATTTTTATCAAATGTGATGATGCTAAAGCTGTGTGGATAAATTCAAAATGGCATATTAACTTGGCTCACTTTCAGGATTGGAGCATCTCCAAATTGATAAGGGAAGTTTTTATATCTTCAAATCTTTTTCCTATACAAGTGAATTCTAGACTTGAATTAATTAATTTCTTTGTAGTGTTCTTAGAGCAAACATGGATGCATAGAAATGAGATCCTACATGGGAAGCAAAGAAATGATGCTAAAGCTGCGTGGATAAATTCAAAATGGCATATTAACTTGGCTCACTTTCAGGATTGGAGCATCTCCAAATTGATAAGGGAAGTTTTTATATCTTCAAATCTTTTTCCTATACAAGTGAATTCTAGACTTGAATTAATTAATTTCTTTGTAGTGTTCTTAGAGCAAACATGGATGCATAGAAATGAGATCCTACATGGGAAGCAAAGAAGAAAATGGGAAGATTTGTTGATGCAGATTGAAAACAAGTCGAGGCTTTACTGGGATGCGGCCATAGGTAGATCTCTAAACCAAAAAACCAATCATAAGTCTACTTCTTGGAAACTACCACCTAAAAATGTGGTTAAGGTGAATTTTGATGCGGGTTTTGTTAAGGAGGATGAAGGGGTAAGTTCCTCTATTATCAGAAATGATACGTGTGTGATCTTGGGAATTTGGATATACAGATTTCAGGCGAGAACGGCCTTTGATGCAGAAGCTTTTGGAGCTATAAAGGCTATGGAAAGTCTTCCATCTTTAAATTTTCATCATACTTTAATTGAAGGTGATTGCCTTAATGTTATAAGAGGGTTTAAAGGTCACTCTAAAGACTTGCATTGGACAGGTGTAGATTTTATAAATGAGGGTAGAGCTATTCTTGATAGTTATAAATTTTGGGAGCTAAGTTATGTAAATAGATTAGCAAACTACCATGCTCATAACCTTGTTCAATGGGCAAAATCCAACATTGTTGTAGGATTTGTCAAAAACTCTGCCATTCCACCATTGATTTTTTGTGATAGGAGAGGCACTTATTGTAACTTCGATCCGGTTTTGGATCCTTCTAATGGTTAATTTTTACTTGGCGCAAAAACCCACATATCAGAGAATGAAAACGTTAAATTTATAATTTGAGCTAAAATAACACTTAAAAATCACATATACTAAAAAAATTCAAAAATAACTAAAAGACCTTATACTTTAAAGCAGAGAAAGTAACAGTAACATTTCATCAATTAGCATGTAGCAAAACCCTGTCATTAAATTGTATCGGGCAATTGGAGATGGTAATAAATTCGAGAGAATTGATCCCCAGTATTATTAAGACAAACCAGCACGCATTGCAAGCCTTCAGCTTATAAAAGCTTTTGTGCAATGACTCAACCGTCCACATCGGCAACTACACGAGCCCTATTCTGATCTCTTATCACACCCCAAAACCATGCATGCCCCCCAGCTTCCAAGGCCCCATTACTATTACACTCGAGAAAACCAGAAGGCTCCTTTCTTTTTTTCCCCTTTTTTTTTCTAGAACCCCGAGAAGTAAAAACTTGTTTACTACTAAAAATATTGAATCTAATTTTGAACCCATCAAAGTTTAATCAATTTATAAAATTCCTGCTCTTCAACCTTCTGAAAGCTTCTAAAAATTCTTACTACAACTCTATTTATACAAGCATATTTACCCCATCTCTGATCGATGTTAACCATAATAAAAGGCGGGGGTAAAAATTCAACTTGTCTATGAAATGAAAGAAATAGAGAGAGACAATAAACCAACACGGTATTCTTTGCCAAAAGAGCATTATATCCTTTCGAATCAAACAACTTTACAAGTTCCATGTATTTTGTATGCCCATGAAAACACTATAGCAGCAGCATAGTAATACAAATCTCTCTTTCTTACCTAAAGTTTTATAGCAGCCACTCTTCAACTTTTTACTTTCCCTGAAAACAGTATATTTGACTCTACTATGAAGGCAAGAAAAACAAAACCATCTCTCATTTACTGTAAAATTAGGCCGTTAGTAGGATCTATTCACATGTTCAGCTACTGTTTTTCTCTTCAGGAGTTTCCTGCCAACAAGAACATACAAAGACATATGAATTATCCACGTTGACACTGAGTGATGTATACCAGTGTACATATAGAAATCGTACCTACCTGAACTACATATAGGAGCTCTTCAAGTTCAACTCTTATCTCGGAGAAAGAAGGTCGGTTAACAGGCATCCCTTCCCAACATCTTTGCATCAGGTCTAAGAGCTTTGGGTGGGCATTCATTGGAAGATCTGGTCGAAGGCCCTATTAAGAGAAGATGAATGAAGTCAAGAGCATGAGAAGACGGCTTATAACAAGAAATGGAACTTATGGTAATTCAGATAACAGTTTATGGAACTAATTGTTGTCAAAACAGCTCGTGGTCTTCCACTTAAGTTCATCCCCTGGAGACATTCAGTGGAAGACAACCACCAGAAGGTGATTAGCAGCCAACATTGAACTGATGACATATTGTCGTGCACTTTCAATACTATTCAACATATGCTTCTATTACTTCCATCCAGCCATTATTCATTTCCCCATTAACAATAAAGAGTAAGCTTTTTGGAGTTCTAAGATAATCTATTAGATCTCAGTCTATAACTACTTCCACCAACTACGATAAGTTATGTACCTAGATAAGACCAGTTTAAACAAACAGTAATTCTTCAAGCAGAAATTGAATGAAAGCAGGATCGTATAAATCGATCCTCTTGCTCCGAAAAAATGTTTTGTTTTCTCCCTGATACTAGCAGGACCAACCACCAGCAACAAGCAATTGACGAGTTTCAAGCATCCAACACCAACTTGGCAACATGCCATATATATATATATATATATATACACACACACACACACACACACACACACACACAGAGAGAGAGAGAGAGAGAGAGAGAGAGAGAGAGAGAGAGAGAGAGAATAGCTCGTTCATAAAGCTCCTTGAGACCTTAACTTTATGCCCAAAGCTCTGATTCAAATTGAATTTCCTCAAATGTAGATTGTCAAGAAACCTTTTTTATCTGATCTTAATAGCCCTACTCACACAGCGTATAGAAGTTCTACAATATTAGAAGAGGGGATCCTTTTACCTTGCAACAATTTATGATTTTAGAACCGAGAGTAAGATATATCCAATAAATCCTGAAGTTGACTACACAACATTTGAATCATATGCAATCGCGATCTATTCATCCAGATAAAAGTGCAAACTGTCCAACAAAAAATCTTTTACACAACAATATACACAATGCAGATTACAAACCTGTCTCACTCCCAAGGCAGCTTGAAGAGGGGTCATAGCTTCATATGGAACCTTTTAGAGTCAAAAGACAAGTGAATAAAGTTTATAAGACAACTTCCCCCAAAAAATATTAAAAAAAATATCTATGTACAAAATTCCAAATAGTATACCTTGGCTGTTACAAGCTCCCAAAGAACAATGGCAAAACTAAATACGTCTGCCTTCTGATCATATGGTTGATGGTTTATAACCTGGAGAGGGAAATGGAATAAGAAAACAACAACCTGCAGTTTATCCTAAGAAAGCACTGAAAGTTATTGAAAGATCCAAAACCAAGTGTAATGTATGTAAATAAAATAAAGACATTGAGATTGGGAAATAAAAAAGAAAAAAAAAGAAATATGCCAAACACATCAGGGTCTTGATTACAAGAGAGAAGATAAAAGAAGTCAGTAGCAACAAGAATGTATAAATAGATGGAAACACTTGACCTTATCAACTGACTGAAATTTTGTTACCTAAAAACAATTCTCCCTAAAAGTTGTAGTTTCATAAATTTTAAGTCATAACTCAATTTTGAGTACTTCTCATATTTTAAGGGTGCATTAAGTAGTGGCTCTTTAAGTACAAGACAAGTTATCATATATCCTAAGATCTTATGGGAAAGGCTTGAATTGATTTTGCAGCTAAAATGGCATTCAAACCTCAGGAGCCATCCATCTGTATGTGCCTGTCTCAGCTGTCATGACACCCCCCACGCTTTGGAACCGAGCAACACCAAAATCAGCTACTTTAACGACCTTAGACAAACAAACAAAAAATAAAATAAAATAAAATCCCAAACATAAGCAAGCATTCAGAAAAAGAGAAAAGGAAAAACAAAAAGTTGCAACTGAATTCTACTTTAACGACCTTAGACAAACAAACAAAAAATAAAATAAAATAAAATCCCAAACATAAGCAAGCATTCAGAAAAAGAGAAAAGGAAAAAACAAAAAGTTGCAACTGAATTTAAGATGAAGATACTGCAGAATTATGATTAAACTTCAGAAAACATACTTCTAAAAGCATAAAAATGAAGTAAAAGAGTGTACTCTAAGTACTTATTGGAACAATCTACATATTATATGAAGCCAATAGTCTTATGAATCCTATGAAAACATCTAGGAAAATAAGATAAAATGGTCTGTCAAAAATGTCATCACTTTCACGATGCCCTAAAAATATAGCATCAAGCTTAACAAAAATTGAAGTCAAACACAATACTCCCTCTTTTCAAAATTGAAGGTCCACATTACTATTTATAATTTGTCTCAAAATGAATATCAACTTTCTTAAAATGGACATATTTTATCTCTAAAACCCTCATAACTAACCTTCTATATTTCATTAAGGACTAAGCTCCACCAACACACAAGTTCCATCCCTAAGCTCTTTCATTAAGGACTTTATGGTAACTTATCTATGGTCTAACTAATCTCCTTAATTTTTTAGTAAAGTCAAATGTGCACATTCAATTGGGACGGCAGGAGTATAATACTTCTCTTTCAATACAATAATGACAAGCTTAAGGGGCCAGAGAAACGATTCTAGGTTAATTCAACAAAAAATGGAAAAACTAATAGACTGAAATAGAAGAAATCCATTAATCTTCTTGGCAGATGCAGCAAAAGAATCCCCACCATTACAAGAAAATAGACTGCTTGCAGCAAAGTTCCCGATAAAGACAAATTGCAAGATTACTTTGGAGGAAGTAAACCCTTTGGCTCCGGACTTCTCAAAAATATACTATGAAACATATACCAAGGTGACAAAATTGACAGGGGTCATAACTTGCGAAGTACTAATTCTCAGTCCCCAAATACTAATTACTTGGACAAGTTTTGTGACTCTATGCTTCATGGATTAAACAAGGTACAAACAGAAATCAGAATACGGACCAGGTGAATATTTCTCCTATTGGAAAACACCAAACATTACCAATTAGACACAAGTTACCTTATCTTGAGAGTTGAGATTTACCAATGGAAACCCCTTACCCCAACTCCCGATTCCCGAACAACAAAGAAAAGAGGGAAAAATTTTTGAGTAGCTACGGAACATTTGAGAAACAACCAGAAATGTATCAAACATTAGTTCTTCAAGCATCCAGCTGATTTATGTATTCATTATGCTTACATTGGCACTATCCATTAGCAAATTTGCTGTCTTTAAATCCCTGTGAATTATATTCTTCTGATGCAAGTATTCCATCCCATGGCAAACATCAATTGCAAACTTTAGTAGTTGCGAGAACTTCAAGACGATATGATTTTTATGCAAGTATTCATAGAGGTTCCCTCCAGGCATGTACTCTGCAGATATTCACAGTAGTTATGCATCAATTTATTTTATGCAAGCACTTCCAATCAATTACATGAGACATGCTTGGAACTTCTTAAATTTCTTGAAAATTGTGCAGGCAAAACAAAGATAATGGTAGAATAACCACATTTGATTGTCGATGAACCCCCACTGCAGACAGCTTGCAAATAGAAATAACCATCAGGTTATGCATTGGGCCCTGTCACATATATGCACCACCTCAAAAGAGAAAAGATTACTTACTGATCGAACCTACCACGAGAGATCTTGTTCATCCAATTAAGAATGTATCTACACATGCAGAGAGACTTGTATGTATGTATGTATGTACATACGAAATACAGCTTACGTGCCCACCACACATATGCAGCTGTTTATACACTTAATAAACATGCATACATTAATAATACAATAAGAGAAGCTAAGCAGCAATGAATTTGAGTGTCAGCGAAATATTATACCTGTAACTATGCACAAATGAGGATATTTTGTACATACACCGATAAAACGAACAACGTTTTTATGTTGTACTTGCCTGCATGAGATACATAAAAATTCAAGATTAACCAGACATTTCAACTTCCAGTTATAAAATGTAGACTGAAAAGGAAAATTAATATCAGCGACACTAACTTCCTAATGCTCTTCGGTGTATAAGCATACTACAACTTTTAAGTAACCTGTTTACATATCCAAGAAAAGGAAAGTTTCAATAACTTCAAAAGAATTTTAACAAGAATGATATTCTTTTCAAGGGTGAAAAATCTCACAAATAACTCAAATTTTATTGAAGTAAAATTATTCCCTTAGCAAGTGATATTTCGAGGTTGGGCATTTTGGTTATTCAAGCTAACATAACTTCATTCAACCAAAAACACCAGAACTGTTGTTGCACATTCCTCAAAATGATTTATTTAGTAAGGCAGATCTGTGATCTTAAGCTCAGATTATAACAACCAAGACTTGGTCCCAATTAATTTAACCTCAGATTAAATTCTAATAATTTCTGCCAGAAACAATTTTACTTCCAGAATTTTGCATGTTATAAAAACAAAACGAATTGAGATTACATGACATGTCTAAGTGACATTGGGTTCATGCATTTTGTAGTCTCTCAGGTAACTGATATGGATGATTTGCATTACTAAAACTAGTGTATCTACGGAAGGAACTGATTTTGTAAAACATAAATTGCCTAGAGGATTTAATAAAGTCAAAAGATGTGAAATGTTTTTTACTGGAGTCCTTAAAAAGATTAATCAATGGATCACCCTAAGCTAAGCTTCATGCCATACCTTAAGATAGCAACTTCCTGGGCGAATTCATCCTCTAGAGTGTCATTCAGATGCTCAGATCTTAGAACCTTAACTGCAACATCCTGACCACTATAAACTCCACGGTACCTATTAATCGAGAACAGTTCGGGAGTGGGTAATAGGAAATAGAGGGAAAAGAATAAATCAGTGTGATACAAAAAATCATTTTTGTTTTCAATTGATACAAATTGGTTAAACTATGGGAAATTGTCAACTCACAGGTCTCCACAGGATCCTGATGCAATTTTCTCCCCTATCTTGACTAGCTTTATATCTAATTCCCAATCTTCAGATTTTACTTCGACAGATAAGGCTTTCTCCACGGCTGATCGCGAAGGTGAACAACTAGACCATGTCCCCTACACAAAATGAAGGCAAACAAGCCAACTTTGTTGATCTACCAACCAATTGAGAATTTAGGCTTTACACACGGTAGGATAAGATAAGTTTGTACTGGAAGTGGGAAAATTGAAAACTCTTTCTAAATTCCGCTATGATGGAAAGAAAAAAAATAACATGAGAAAGAAAAAGTCAAACACATGGTCAAGTTTTGGACCAATAAAATCCAAAACGCCGTCGTTGTATCTGCACGACAATGCTTCAAACATTTACTATTTCCACATAATTGGACCAAACAGAGAGCAACTACTGTCTTGATTTTAACCAAACAACAATAACGACAATGCAATAAAAAAATAGTAACAAAATATGCTTGGGGAACAAATAGGATAACAGAACACAGAAGATTCCATATGCAAAGAGAAATTTACATAAAAAGTTCATATCTAGAGAAGAGTGATAAAGATGCTCTCAAATTCACAACTAATCAAGCATTGGATGCCACTGAAGAAAGTGAACTTCCTACATGCATTGTGTATACTTGACAACACCTACGGCAGAACAAACAACATTTGCAAATGAACAGAAACATGACAAAGAGTCAAATGCTTTCATAAAGTAATCATCCACTGTCAAACCACAGTGCAAGGTTGCTGTGTATTTAGTCTGCCTCAACCCTAAGCCCCACAAACGTTCTCCCTTCTCCACATCACATCTTTCTGTAGCATTGGATTAATTTTACATTATAGGTAAAAAGAGAAAAAAAAACGAGGCCAAAATTTACTTCACCTATCAGGAACTGAAGCCACAGTTAAATAACCGACTTTTACAATTCAGACCACATAAAATCAGATGCCCCCCCCCCTCCCCAGCTCTGACTTTACATATCACTTAGTACATTGCTGCCTGGTCACTCTTTCTCATAATGGTTTTACCAGAGGCCTCAGTTGCTTCGTGAAAGATTTAGAAAATCATTAGCCCTATATAATATCTCTATATTCTGAAACTGAATTTTTAAATGACGGGATGATAATGTTTGTCACAAAGTAATCAACCGGGCCTACGCTAGGATGTATTTTGCAATTAGCCTTTTTCACATTAATATAATCCAAAATATAACATGCTAACAAAGTATTATAAATCCCTGGACCCAGAATCATCATAAGGAAAGAAGGAATAGCTTACCTCATTTCTGGCTATCGCTTTTCTCATTGCCTCATTCAAGCCCTCTGTATCCTGGCCACAAGATTGCAAAGTCAGCTACATTTGGACTCAGCAAGATCCCTGTCAAACAAGACAGCGAATCCCAATGCTCCTTTCATTAAGAGTTATAGCATCCCGTGAATGATCTCGTCTATATTTACAATCGATGACTGTAGCACAAACATTGACTTTCTTGCTCGGCATTCCATGCAGCTAAACCAGTATAAAGTATAAACAAACACCAGAAGTAACTTACACTAAACATGTTGCTAAATGTAATAAAACACCAAGAGTTAGTTGTTCAAAACACTGAATTTAAAATAATAATAATAATAATAAATATTATTACAACCAGAAACACAGGAAAAGCAGAAAAATCCAGAAAAAAATGTGATAGTTAATGATACCACGTTATGACTGTAAAAAGTTTTCCCTGTAAAACAATGATACCTCAACAGGCCATCCATCCACCACAAATACATCCAAAGAATATCCATCGGTAGTGGAGAAGACATGAGCTTCACGGATGTTAAGTCCTATATCAGAAAGCAAGGCGGACAGCTGGTGGTAAAAGAAAGACAGAGAGAGACCCAGTGTTAGAACCATAATAAATCCTCGCTGGTCAAAGACATAGAGAGAGAGAGAGAGAGAGAGAGAGATATTTAACAGCTGTCTTTCATGTGGAGTTTTTAATTACTAGAGGATTTCTCGTCCTAATTCTTGTACATTTTGCCTCCATTAATAAAAGTTATTCTTTGTTGGGAAACAAGTGAAGGAGAAAGGAACTCCACATGGAACACCAAGGAACAGTACATCCACAGAACTATTAGATCTCAACAAAGTACTATTAAGCATACTATATTAGAAAGAAACAGTCACAGCCATAATGCTTAATCCATCTTTAACACGTTAAAATACAATCAGAAGCATAATTAAGTATTTTAGAGTTCTTTGCATGTATGAAGTTGTTACTTGACCAATAGCACATATCTAAAATATACAAAGAATATTGTTGAATGTCTCTTTCTTTTCAGCAAACTCAATGATCCAGCTCACTTACGTATAGTTTACAACTCATTATATTTGAAGCAAACATAAGAAAAAGCAATCAACATCCACCTAAAGACATATTTTTCTCTTTAGCATAACAAGTAAATCAAAGAAAGAGTTTCAAGAATGAGTTATGATGTTCGTGATATGAGTCATATGACAACCCTAAATAAGAAGAATCCACATAAGGAAATCGAATTGACCCAAAATGAGTAGGCTGCATGATAGATTATCAAATATGACAAATGCATTAACGGTTAGGCGGTAGATAACTAGCTTTTGTAGTTGACGAAATCCTTCTTTTCAACATCTACCTGGCTAAGAAGCTTTGGCTTGTCAACGGTTGAAAATATCACTTCGTGAATTGGTAAATTTGAAACTTCTGGCCTGCATTACACTAAAATAATTAAGTAACTTTCCACGAGCGGAAATAATGTTATTTCATTTACATATAAACAAGTAACGAAATAAACAGCTCAAACACCAAATAGCAACTAGTATCAGAAAGAAACATTATAGTACTTCTCATTTAGCAAGATGCATAATACTCTCTTGCACTAAAAGGCATAAATGCTTCAAAAATTCTGAGAAATGAATAATGTGTACAATATGACTCAAACTAAAGCGCCGAAAATACGATGCCAGAGCAGGCTAGTAACCCCCTGCCTTTCACTATGTAAAAAGAAATGTGTGAAAATTAGCTCATGGGCCTCCATATCCTCTCAAAACCAATTGGTAAGGAGAGGTGTTAACTCATGAGCTTATAAGTTATCTGGATCTCCCGTCGCCCGGGTAGTACGGGGACAATTAGAGCCCACTTGGGCATTATGAGCCCACACATCCTGCCTAAGGGCCCTCTCTGATACCATGTGAAAATTAGCTCATGGACCTCCATATCCTCTCAAAACCAATTGGCAAGGAGAGGTGTTAACCCATGAGCTTATAAGTTATTTGGATCTTCCAAAGGCACTCGATGTGGGAGCTCATATTTCAACAGGAACTATTGGCTAGATTTCCCGCAATCCATGAGCCAGATGTGAATTAGCTAGGTGATGCTAATTTTTATTGTCTACCCCAGTAAAAACCCAATGACATTGACATCAGCAAAGGCAACTATAAGATTTCAGCTGAACTCCAGAAAACCAATCATCAATATGAAGTGTTTTAATTGCTAAACAAATTGTGAATACCCTTAACAGCCTACAGAAAACAAATTTAAGAGGGAAAAAAAGGGGGAAAGGAAGGCTAGGGAAAGAACTGAAGTGTATTGATCAATATGCTTAAGAAGAGCATCGACGTCTTTTGTTACTTAGAAAAATAATAATAATGAAAAAATCGACAAACTAGGGAAAAGAACTGAAATTGTATGAATACCCTTAACACCCTACAAGAAATCAAATTCAAAAAAAAAAGGAAAAGAAAAAATAAGACTAGGAAAAGCATTGAAGTGTATTGATCAATATGCTTAAGAAGAGCACCGGCATCTTTTCTTACTTAAAGAATAAATAATAATAATAATAATAATAATGAAAAAAATCGACAAGCTAGGGAAAGAACTGAAGTGTGTCGATCAATATGCTTAAGAAAAGCATCCACGTCTTTAAATTCCTCCAGATAGTCACTTTGCAAAAAATAATCACCAGGTTCAGAATGTGAAATAAAAATTCTCAATACTTTATTCAATTCGAGATACATTATTCGGTTATGATTTCCAGTCTCAATTCCTCGATTTCAGTTGCATGGTAATTAATATCAGAGAGTAATTGTATGATCACTATCACGATAATCTCATAAGCTCAATATATTATTATAGTGAATTAGTGATACACTGTTCTTGTGGTCCCGGCCTTACTGAATTGAAAACATAGCAACCATCACTATAGAAGTTTGCAAAACCAACAGAGGATTAAGTAACAAAAGTTTGCTTAGAAACTACCTTCTGGTAAATTCTTCAGCTGAGTTTCCCCTCTCCAAGTCATAGGAATTTCTAACATCCAAATTTAGGCCCTCAAGCTTAGAGCAAGGTTCAAAGTCATTCACAAAATTCCTGTTTCTAGTTACAGTAAGTGAATAAAGCACCAAGAGAGATCATAGGGTGCACCATAAGCAGCCCAATACAAGCCAAAAGCAAAAGAAATAGCCCCTACAACAAGTCTAAACTCGAAACAGAAAACTATTTAATTTGTAAACTTTCCTCAGTCAAATTAGTTTTCCTACTGAAAAATAATTAACTACTAACTGCAAACATACCTATCATGTGCTGTCTGAAGTCCAGTGTTATCTGTGCTAGCTTTTAGCTTTGCATCAGAAAGAGCACTTGAAACTGGTTCATTATCAATATCATCTCCTTTAGTCCAGAAATTCTGCTTGGCAATACAGAAGGTAACAAACAGATATGAAACAAAGAAGAAGGGAACAAGTTACGAGTATAGAAACAGTATCAACGAGAATCCATAATTTCTATCAGGAAGTGAAAATAATTACCATACACCGAGCATCCAAAAAGTAACAGATCCAGACATTGTCAGATATCTTACAGAATTTCTGCATGTCTTAAGCTAACAGTAACCATACAAAGTGGTATTTTAAATGTCTCTCAATCTCTAGAGACAATCAGCTTATTCTTGACACTTAATATATAAACACTGTTACATCAATCCAGGGGCCATATATGTCGATTATACTAAAGCATAGAAATGCATGCTTTTTTTTTCTAAGAAAGTGTTCTACACTTTAAAACCCACCCATCTTCACTCCAAAATCTCCCTCCCTTCATTTCAGAAAGAACTCCCTTTCCTCCAGCAAACAAGGAGAGCAAAAAGAACATTTAAGTATCACACTTGACCTAATGAATAAAATGTTAACCAAAGAAAAGAAAGAAGTTATGACAAGCCAGAGTGTGTAAAGAATATCAAATGCAAATTTCATTGAACCAAAAGGAAATATGCTATGAGAAAAAGAAGGTTCAACATTATGTATTACCTCCAAGAATCTGATATGGAAAACAGGACGATTTTCAGGATCCCTTGCCATAGCAAGAAGCTTCTGGTGCAGCAGTACTTCTTCAACTCTATCCATATTGATATCCAATGCATAACTATAAATAAAAATGTACAAGAATAGTCAACAATTGACTACACCTCAAGCAAGAAGGAACCAGGGTAATTGGTTCCCTCATGATTTTCATGACTCTCCCCGAGATTGGGGGTAAACTTCATCGTGAATGATGTGTCTGTCGAGAATATAAAGTCTTAAGTCTGCCACTAATGAAGCCAACTTCCAAAACAAATATACTAAAAATACCTTTTTAGAGGTTTAAAAAATAAACGAGAATGCTTCATAAGAAAAAATAAATTGCAATCGACAAGGGACATTTCAGCACTAAACGACAAAACATAACGGCTATCTATTTGAAGCTGCCAAATACAGACATGTAATCTAATTTCAAAGGCCGAATACACAAATTTAGTCGACGTACACAGAGGATGGGCCCAATAGAAAATAGAATCACAACACATTTGGCTGTGTGTGTGTGTAAAGAAACATCAAATATACCCTTTTGACTGTTTAAGTCAACACTCTCCTATAGTTCAACATTTTTCCGAAGCAAAAACTGCAAATTATTCATTGGACCAATCAAATAGACAGGTTTAAATAGGCTCACAGAAGACTTTGAAAACACTAAATGACAATTTGCCAATACACGCATATGAAGATAAAAAAACTACTTAATATCCACAAATATATACAAGAAACATCGATTAATATATTTTCCATCATTGAGAAAAGAATATTTATCAATAGTTCAAAAAATTAGGATCAGTTTCAGTTTCTACATATTTATCAATAATTAAAAAAATTAGGATCAGATTACGCATAACATTCAGTTTCAGTTTCTGCATATTGTTATCAACAATTCAAAAAATTAGAATCGCGAGCAAATAAGAAGAATCAGTTTCTGCATAACGATAAGCAAAAATATCAAATCTAGCATTTCCACATACACATTACAGATGAAATTCTAAACATTACATGAACAAAAGCATATAAATGTTATCTATCAGCGAACTTGTATATATCGCCAGACACTTACAGAGCTAACCGAAACATGGGCGAAGACAGGGGGCGGGAGGGGGCAGGCGCCCCCAAAACTTTTAAAAATACTACTATTTATCAAATTTTTATGTGTATTTTAAAAAAATTTGGAAAATTTCGCCTCCCAAGAATTTTTTTTGCCATTTTTATTGCCCCAAGAATTTTTTTTGTCATTTTATTACTCGACCTTTGTAGTTCTACCTGCTACTGTTGTAGTTTCGCCCCAACACTAAACACCAAAATTTCTGGCTTCGTCCTGAACCGAAACGCAGCGATATCATGCAGAAACAGAAAAGTACCTCGAAGGCAAGCGATTGAAGTGAGCATTCAACAGCTCGCGAAGCTCCGGATTTCCAACAGTTTCGTCATTTCCACTCTCAAAAAGCCGATTGTAGACATCATTCCTTATGTCGTAGCCTCCAAATCCGCCGAAACTCTTCACCGGCGACGAGCTCTCTCCAACTCCTTCCACCAAATCCATTACATACAAAAAAAGATATTTATCTCTATATCAGTTCTCCTCCAAAAAACCTCGACATATACATGTATTATATACTGTATTTGAGTAGAAAATTGAGATTTGAATGCTAAATGACTTCCATTGAAACAGAGAAGAACAGAAGAGAGAGAAAGAAGGAGATGTTGGGGCGGTTGAGAGAATATATATAGAGAGAGAGTGAAGTAGAGGGGCAAACTGGTCAAGGAATTATTGGTGTCAGAAAAACGTAGGAGGTAATACCAGCTCGACAATTGGTTAGAATTGTTATATATGGTCAAGTGTTGATTCTTTCAATGGAAGTTAATTTTAGTGAATTTTTTTACGGTGTTAGATATCCGTGTAAAAGAACAAAATGAATCAACCTCTCTCTTTTAGCAGCAATCAATTGCAGGTCGAGTCTGAATAGTTTACCACCCAAAAAAAATGGAGGAGGTGTTTTTCTGACACCACGGCTCTAATACGGAACGGATTCTCAGTCGTTGGATTAAATTTTTTACAGATGAAATTGATTTAAAAAACACTTGTTCTCCGAACACCATTTTTGTATGCAAAAAAAAACTTGTTTTTCACGTAAAAAAGTGTTATGCATGTGCAAAAAAAAACCTTTTCTACATAGGAACCGGACTGATTTTCTGGTGCTGAATTCTCTTTCTCTCTCTTATCGGTGAGTTTTCTTCAATGTGTGTGTGTGTGAGAGAGAAAGATGTGGTCGTCGTTGGCGTGGGGGCAGAGAAAGAGAGTTGTGGTTAATTAAATAATAAATTAAAAAAATAAGAAGGGTGGTATTGGATAACGTTCTGGACCGGTAATATTTAAATATTTTGGGGGGTATAATCTTTTGGACAATTATTTCCAGAGATTTCGTGTAATCCGGTTATGATCTAAGAATTGCAATGGACCTATGTCATAGTCTTAAAATTATGAGGACACCTTTGGGCTTTTTTTTTTTAATTTTCTTTTGGTATTAGACACCTTGGATTTGTGTTTTTGAATTTGTTTTTTTTTGTTTGAGACTGAAAAAATAAATTTTGAGACCCAAAAAGAAAATGTATGTTGAAGATTATGTCAATAGTAGTGCACAAATATATCACTGCAAAAATATCTTATGAAATATATAAAGTTATTATTTGCATCTATTAATACATTGCATTATCATGAAAGAAATGAGAGTAATTATAAAAATGAATAAAATGAGAGGGAAGATATATGCAATTGAATTGAAAAAATTGCTCCAACAAGATAAGACTTGCATATTAGATATAATTTTTACGATGTTTGGTATAATAGATTTTACTAACTAAATTGTTATCATACTTGATGACTAATTTTCAATTGACACTAATTTTTTATTTGATCCCTATTCAAAAAATAAAATATGTATATGATGTTAGAGATGCTTACAAATATTTTTGTTTGTCTAATTTAAATTAATCCATTTACGTATATGATTTGGTTGAATTCTAAATTTTATTATGTGATAACTTGAATTTTTTGGCATTTACTAATAACATTCATAATTGAATTTATGTGTTAAGTGTTTATTATACGTTAATTTGATGTACAATTGTTTAGGGTGGCTTTATAAATGTACATAATTTAGAGGACTAAATTGTAGACTTATGAGAACTTGTGGGGTAGTTTGACACCTTTTAAAAAGGTGTGTCCCTTGGGTAGTTAGTGTAGGATTTCTTGGTAGTTAGAAGGGGTGAGAGGTTAGAGAAAGGAAAAGAAAAGAAGAAAAGAGATAAAAAAGGAAGAAAATGAAAATCTGAAGAAAAAAAAAGAGCTTTAAGTGAAAATCATAATTGAAGTAGTAATCGAACACTGAATTGAGTGATTCTTGTTGCTAACCGAAGCTCATTGTTAAGGCTACGCGTGAGAAGTAACGAGGGTGGATTTCAAGTTTTCAGCGGACGGATTTTTTCATTTGAAGTTATTGCGTTTTTGCTAATTTTTGGTATTGTACTTTGCTTGCTCTAATTCCAAGTAAGACTCTTCACCCTTGTAATTTATGTCCGAAAACTCATGAAATGTATACTTTTATACTTATGGAACTCCGTGTTGGAAGTATTTAAAAGTCATGATTTACTGCATATGATTAAACGTTGAATTGCCATACTTGTATGTTGATCATTAAACTGTTTGTGCATGATGATTGTATTAGCCCTAAGGGCAAAGTTACTCTATGATGTTTTTGATGATAACAAACCATTGAGAGTTCTAATGTTTGTGTGAGCAATGTTCTTTATAATAGGATCCTTAGCACTCACATCAACATTGATGAAAATGGTAAGTTAGCTTCTTGTGTAAACTAAGGTATGTATATTACACACAAGAATGCTACTTGATGGAAGGAAGGAGGCAAGGAGGTTGGTTGGGAAATAGGGCTCCTCAAAGAGTCCCTAATGCATATGGCAAAAGAAGTAATCCTACTAATGCTTTTGGCTTCCATAATTACTTGGTTTATATTCTAAGCATTAGTCGTTGCATTTACTTGTTCTTATATCCTTTTGCCATGCTTCCATGTACTTTACATTGTCCATATTCTATCTTATTACATCAAAGTTTGTCATAATCAAAAAGGGGAGATTGTAAGCCCTAAGGGGCTGACGAACTCTGTTTTTGATATTGGACAAACATTTGATGTTGTGTCTAATGATCTTAATCTTTGTGATAGAATATTGGAAATCTTGTAGGAAGCTCTAAGTACTTCAATCAAGCCATTGAAAGCCATTGATATCAAGATTCAAAGTTATACAAGGCTCGTTCATCAAGATTGAAGACTTAGGTTTGGTTAGTTTAGCTTTGTTCTCATTAGTAGTTATCCTAGAAAGCTCTAACCAAAGCTCTTATGAACATAAGCTCTACACTCTAGTCTTGCTTGCACACAAACACGTTTTCAAAAGGCTTAAGTTTCAAAATGATCTTTACATGTGTTCTTATCCAAAAAGCCTTTGATTTCATAGATAAGTCTTTTAGAAAAGTTTTCCAAGTGTTCATACTTGTTACCTTTTGGGAAAACCTTTTACACTTCAAAAGATTTCAAAACGTGTGAAAAATCAACACTCTCAGGCTCAGAAAAGGTTCGGTCGACCGAGCTCAAGATCGGATCAACCGAAGAGAAAGCCGAGAGATTTGTTGATGAGGTTCGGTCGACCTTAGGGCATGGTCGGTCGACCGAAGTGGCTAGACGGTCGACCGAGGTTGGCTTCGGCTCAACCGAGTGACCTTCGATCATCCGAAGTCCGTGAGCGGTCAACCGAACTCTGCTTTTACTAGCCGTTATTTGACCGTTGGAGACTCGATTTTCAAACTCTATTTTGAAATGTATAAATACTCCATAGCTAGAGAAACATTCTAAGGCTTGCACAACAAAGTTATATTGATTTCCTATCAAGCCAAAACACTTTCAAAGTAAAATGCACTTCATTGCAAAATCTAAATGATTCAAAAGTGCATTTCATAATAGCAAGACAAAGAGTGTGCTTCCTATGTTCAAAGAGCCAACAAGATGAGCTTCAAATGTAATTATCTTTCACTTAGAAGAGTGAACAACCTTGTGCTTAATCATTCATCTTATCCCTTTCTTAGTGATAGGGTTATTGTTGTATAAGTCCTACTTAGTGTGGGCAATTGTTTATAGTGGTTGTTTGTAAATGAAGTTCAAGCACCAAAGAGATATGGTATGTGCATTCTTGAAGACATAGATATCAATTGTGATTGTGTTTGTACTTTAAGCAATTAAGATCACATAAGTAGAACACAAGACACGATATCAAGATAAAAGATTAAATGCACATTAAAAAGAGAGTTTCAATAATCAAGTTTATGCTTTTAAATCATCATTCTTGTCAAGTTTGGAATGAACAATAAGCATTTTGACAAGCAAAATATGATGTACATAAACCATTAGCAAAAAATGCACAAACTCTCTTTGTCTTACAAAGACTAGAAGTATATCCTAAACTACTTGCACTAACAATCCACAAAGTGATCATGCAAGTTGAAAATTGAATGAGCAAATACTTCTTAGCCATTTAACTAAACTCATCATAAAGGAATGTTATAGCTCATAAGGATCAAAAAAACAACATAATGACCACTATTCAAAGGATGAGTTAAGCCTTGTACCTCAACGCTCTTTGAGCTTGGACTTCTTACCATTTTGGTAGATCTTAATTATCAACAAGTCCATTGAGGCATCTCGTGTGATCCTTGGCATTTGACTCTTTTCTTGGAGTCTTAGCTCATTTGTGCCTTCCTTGTAGTTCATATCTTCTTCTTGAAGGATAGAACTCTTTGTTACCTACAAGGAATTCTTGAGAACTAATTTGGTACCTTTTCAAAGGTCCATCAAGATTAGCTCAAAATCTCAAGTAACACAAATATGCATAAGGATCAAGGTTATCAAAAACCAATACAACTAGATGGATTCTTAAATGAATATGACATAACAAAACAAGAATCAATCAAGTTGCATATGCTACATCTCATCAAAGATACCTTAGCTAAACATAAGCATGAATAATCAAGAGCGTGCTAAAGGTTATCTATTTGAATATAAAAATCAAGAATTGGAGATGCAACATGTATAAGAGCAAGCATATAAAAAATATATATACCAAAAACACTTAAACACATTAACTAAAGTGTTAAGATAAAGTGATTTGATACCTTTGCTTTCTTACCAAGTGATGAAGACATTGGATTAACACTTTGACTCTTGTCATCACTTGAAGCTTTGCTCTTAGTAACTTACCAACTTGGTTCTCCAATTGATCAACATTTGAGCTTTGAGAATTCAAGTGTTAAGGAGTGCTTTTGAATTTCTACTATAGGCACATCTCCTTTGACTTTCTCCCCAATGCCACTTTTCTTCGAATCTACAACATTGAAGCTTTGTGGCATGCATCTAACTTATAAGAACCTATAAGATCAAGGGAAGAGAAGCTTTTGGTACCCACTTTTGTTTGGGTCCATGGGGGTTAGTTAAAATACGTTTAACTCTCCAAATTGTTTTAACCCCTTTTTCAATCTTCTTTTTAACATGGCATCTAGCATTAGTATGACCATGTTTTCCACAATATGTGCAATGAATGTGTGGCTTAGAAGAATTGTGAGCATGCACATGATTTCTATTCGGCCTATGTGACATACTAGCATTTACAACATGATTCTTATGAATAAGAGAAGAGCTA
Source organism: Vinca minor (assembly GCA_026122235.1). Classification (NCBI taxonomy): domain Eukaryota; kingdom Viridiplantae; phylum Streptophyta; class Magnoliopsida; order Gentianales; family Apocynaceae; genus Vinca; species Vinca minor. The sequence continues at coordinate 387,787 of JAOCZM010000081.1, forward strand.
GCGATATCGACATGATTTGCAATATAACCAAGGCCATGTTTATCATTTGAAGCACATTGCATGCCAAGAATTTGATCAAGATTTTTCTTACCCTTTGAAAAGTTTTCAACAAGAAGGGTAAGGTTTTTTAACTTTGTTTTCCAAAATATCAAATTCAACAAGCTTGTTTTCTAAAGATGACACTTTAACACAAGCTTCTATGTGTTGTAATGAAGATGAATTGCAAGTAGTAATAAGATCATCATTTTCACATTTCAAGCAATTAACATCATCACACAACTTTTTATTTTCATCAACCAACTTGGCCTTTTCTTCAAGCAAATATTCAATTTTATGCTTCATTTCATGGTTTTGCTTTGCACATTTTTTCAATTGATCATACATATCAATTAAAAGCACATTAGCATCATCCTCCTCATCATCATCATAAGAATTTGAAATAGAGGGAGAAGGATGTACCTCATTACCAAAAGCCATGAAGCACAAGTTGGCGTATTCATCATCACCGTTGTCACTTGAAGAGCTTGATCCTTCATGAGTATCTTCAAGCGTTTTCCACATGGAGTGGGCGGATTTGCTTCGAGGACACGGTTGTACTCCTCCGGACTCAAGGCACAACTAAGAATATTCATTGCCTTGTAATTTTGAGTCATCGTCTTAAACTCAACTTCATTTAGCTCATTGTCCTTCTTTGGAGTTTGAACACCTTCCACCATCTTCCTGGGTACATATGGACCTTCTTCAATTATATGCCATAAAGAGAAATCAATGGAGCACACATATATCTTGAATCGATCCTTCCAAGCATCAAAATGATTTCCATCATAAAGTGGTGTTCTATCGGTGGAAGTCCCCTCTTGGTAAGCTAAAGCGGAATTACCGGCCATTAATCTTTGCTTCAAGCGGTTAAGCTAATAATGAAGACCGGGCTCTGATACCAATTGAAGGAACCCAAGAGGGGGGTGAATTGGGTTTCTAATAAATCTTGCAAACTATTTCCAATCTAAACAATGATAGTGCAAGTTTAACAAAAGCTAAAGCAAAACCCAATGCAAATCACAAGACAAGAGATTTAGAGTGGTTCGATTCACTAAGAATCTACATCCACTACCTTGAGCCGCACCCAAGGATTTCACCAACTTCACTAAGAAGAATGTGCCCACACAAAGTAGGACTTTACACTAGTGGCTAACTCACCAAGAGTTTTACAAACAACCACTATAAACAATTGCCCACACTAAGTAGGACTTATACAACAATAACCCTATCACTAAGAAAGGGATAAGATGAATGATTAAGCACAAGGTTGTTCACTCTTCTAAGTGAAAGATAATTACATTTGAAGCTCATCTTGTTGGCTCTTTGAACATAGGAAGCACACTCTTTGTCTTGCTATTATGAAATGCACTTTTGAATCATTTAGATTTTGCAATGAAGTGCATTTTACTTTGAAAGTGTTTTGGCTTGATAGGAAATCAATATAACTTTGTTGTGCAAGCCTTAGAATGTTTCTCTAGCTATGGAGTATTTATACATTTCAAAATAGGCTGAAAATCGAGTCTCCAACTGGTCAAATAACGGCTAGTAAAAGCGAGTTCGGTTGACCGTTCACGGATTCTCGGATGGTCGAAGGTCACCGGTTGAGCCGAAGCCAACCTCGGTCGACCGTCCAGCCACTCGGTCGACCGACCATGCCTAAGGTCGACCGAACCTCATCAACAAATCTCTCAGTTTCTCTTCGGTTGATCCGATCTTGAGCTCGGTCGACCGAACCTTTTCTGAGCCTGAGAGTGTTGATTTTTCACACGTTTTGAAATCTTTTGAAGTGTAAAAGGTTTTCCCAAAAGGTAACAAGTATGAACACTTGGAAAACTTTTCTAAAAGACTTATCTATGAAATCAAAGGCTTTTTGGATAAGAACACATGTAAAGATCATTTTGAAACTTAAGCCTTTTGAAAACGTGTTTGTGTGCAAGCAAGACTAGAGTGTAGAGCTTATGTTCATAAGAGCTTTGGTTAGAGCTTTCTAGGATAACTACTAATGAGAACAAAGCTAAACTAACCAAACCTAAGTCTTCAATCTTGATGAATGAGCCTTGTATAACTTTGAATCTTGATATCAATGGCTTTCAATGGCTTGATTGAAGTACTTAGAGCTTCCTACAAGATTTCCAATATTCTATCACAAAGATTAAGATCATTAGACACAACATCAAATGTTTGTCCAATATCAAAAACAGAGTTCGTTCGCCCTTAGGGCTTACAGATTGTCATCTTCATTCATTATCATTAGTGTCAACTTGTTACTGCTTTGGAGTCTTAAATGATACATGTCCTATAGAGTTCTCACTGGATGAGCCGTTGAGCTCTTGTTTAGAATCGATCACATTGTAGGATTCTTTATAGTGCGTGGTGAGAGAGTGATAGTCGTTGAACCCGTGGGTTCTCAACCCTGTGTGATAAGTGAGCCCGCTCCTAACCGGGAGAGATGTTAGGGACTATAACGGTCGTTGTGGAGTCCACAGTGGTGGGTAATGACACAATATGAAAGAATCCTTAAACTCATGTATGCATGTGAAAGCCTGCCCTTTTAGGCTTAAAAGTTGGGGACCATTGTAGTAATTGATTTAGTATTATGAATAGACAATTGAGCTTTACCTTGTGAAATGTCGTGTCATAACATTAGTCGTATTCGAATGATCCAATGTTGTGTATGTCCGTATGTTGGGATAAGTAAAAGCATGGAGCTTGTGTCACATTTTCAATGTGCAAATGTGGGATTTAGCGAGTACGCTTTATGTCTTATTTGTTTATGTGTTTATGTTTGTCATTCATATATACATATGCATCAAAATTGGATATTTTGGGGTTGGAATTCGGATTGTGCAGAAATGCACTTTTCTTTCACAAATTTGTACTGAAAAAGTGATTGACTGGATCTTAGTCGATTGGAGCTCCAATCCGTCGTCCAACTCAAAGTACTAGAAACAAACGGACGAGGGAAGTGTCTGAGTAGGTCGACCCAGAGTTAGTGAACCCCTCGACCAAAGATGAAGTCGGTCGACCGGTGGGTGATACTGGTCAACCGAACTTTGGGCAGCGTGTTGTCCTATTTTTCTATAGACCTTTCGGTCGACCGGTGGTAGTGTCCAGGTCGACCAAAGTTGGAGAGTTTGGCTTTTGTGTTTTCTGTTTGTCCTGGTCCCTTCTAGTGTTTTCCTAAAGGTTGATTGGTGAGGTTTTCATGTGTAAAATGTGTCTTATGAAGGGACCTAAACTTGCATATTTTTACACTTGATTTGAGAAGTCGGGGGAAAGTGTTTTGAGTCTCATTTAATGTTTCATCCCAATGGTGTTGATGCTTAATGGACTTTATAGCTCATGTTTTTTATTTTTTTTTATTTACAGATGATGAACTACCTGATGAAAGTAATTATGTGGAGCTAGTGAGATAGGGATTACATTAGTGATCCATAACAAGTCATGTAATAGATTGATTTTCCTTTAAGTACTTTGAACACTGATTATGTTATAATTTATACTTAATTCACTTTACTTATGTTGGATCATGTAGAACTTTAATAATTAATGCCGGACTTTATGTTTCCTTTAATAATAGTATAACGAAATTTACTATTCTGCTTTAGTTCTGTGTTTTATTAGCATATGAGGTGCTAACAGGTCATCACCCGATTTCGGACTGTGACATATTATCTATAAAAATGACCTTTATATTTATAAATGTTACATTATTTTTAATACATATATTGCAAGTTAAGAAATGAAAAACAACATATTTTAAACAAATAAGAGAGAAAGAGATGAAATATTGCAAGAGATGCAAAATGCAATTATCGAAACAATTCGACGAGGGCTTGGAAGAAATCAAAAGTAAATGAACGGAAAAAGTACGTGCTACGGTGCTAGTTTATGAAAACTAAAATTCCTAAAAAGGGCCTCTTTCTAAAGAATGGAAAATGGGCATTGGGCAGTTGTTGGGAATTGGGAGGGGCTCATAAATCGCGCCAAATCAGAATTATTACATCACTCACGCCGAACGCGTTTAATAAGTAACGGTTATCGGAGCAAAAGACGGAGAAGCACCGCCAAAACCTCTTTGTGTTTACTTTACTCCTTACTTTACCTAAATAATACTCACCTGATTCAAAATATAAGTATTTTTAGTAGTTTTCACTCAAATTAATATACTAATTAAGATGACTAAAGTACCCTCTTTTTTTGTGACGGAAATGGTAATATCATTAATTGATATTAAAAATTACATTAGGGAGTTGGAATTCCGATGGATCCCCTACCCTTTGAAAAGAGGCATCAAGCCTCGGAGGATGTTCAACCAACAAGTGAGCTAGAACACTATTTGACTTATAGGCATAGCAAATTCTAAAAAATATATTTTATAAGATACGCATTACTATACCCTTACAAACAGACTCTATAACCCAAAAAGTAAAATCGAGGTCACATTCAAACCAGATGTCTTCCACAATTGCTAGAGTTTTTGTCTGCAAACTTTCAAAACCCATAAAAATAGGAGGGGAGATCAGTTGAAAACTGCACTGAGTAGTAAACAAGTGACCACGCTAGATAAAAACATAACGTCCGCTCCCGATCCTCCGTTTGAAACCATGCTGCAGCAAATCTCTATCTCGAGGGATGCTTCTCCAAGTTTGAGATGGTCGCCCCTATTGTTTGTTTACATAACAACTTAAAATAAATCTTAATTTATAACATGAAATAAAACTTAAAACTAGCATGATATAGATCATGAAGTCTTCCACCGACTTTATTATTAAAAAGAAATACCTATTTGAAAAGCGAGCCATTATGAGACACGTTAAGTCTTGAATTGCCCAAGAGTTGTTAAGTCTCGAACAAATCCAGATCAAACAACTCATGGACCTTGGCGGGGCCGACTGCGGCCTCCACCTTACCCCTTGTTTAATGTCAGGATCCCCCATTAAGAAATCATCGCCAGTAGCAAAAGAGACTGAAGAAGGTCCAACAGTGTCATACGCAAAAAGTATGCTTCCAATTCAGAGTGTCAGTAGCACTGTAATCTATAAAGTCAACTTCCTTAGAGAGTGGGGCAGCATGGGCAGACCTAGCCAAAACAGTAGCCCCTTGTGCCAGGTCTGTCCCAACCAGCCCAACAATAAGCACTAAATCCCCAAATAAAGAGCAATCTTGCACATGTCTAGCTATAACATTAGTATTTTGGGCCAGATTTGTCAAAGACAGCCCAACCAAATTAATCCAATATGAGCTAGTATGACCAATTACATTAGATGGGCAATGAAGGACCAGGCCCTCAATGAAAAAACTTTGGCCCAGCACCATGGCCTAAACGAAGCCCACATGGTCCACCAATTGTGCCTTCCCTGTTTCAGTTCCAAAACCATGGCAAAGTCACCGGTGGAACTCCGATATCGGCGACATCAATTGCCCAATCCTTCCAACTCCTAGTTTCTCCATAACCAATCTTGATCCTATCTACCCATGCACCGCCCCCTTCCGAATCACCTATCATTACCGGAACAAATCCTTTGCAATAGTACCAGTATGAAGGTTTGTTTTTGTAGTATCGCTGTCGCGCAAAATCATTGTAAAAAACTATATGAGAACCAAAAGTTCTGCGAATCAATGGGGACATCGAGAAAAGAGGTGTTCTGTCGATGACAGAGATCATCGTTAGACTAGAAGACGCGCAAGAAGGCGGCGTAGAAAACCCTACCATTGTAGGGAGGTCGAGGTTGCCGACTTAGTCGGAGCTCTGAGAGAGTTTTTCTGCCCCTCGAAGTAAATAAATGTGCACCAATCCGAATATTGACTAAAGTACCCCTAACTAATACTTCAAAAAATAATAAATTAATGAAGAGTTGAATGAGAACTACACATTTTGACCAAAATTAATATAGGAAGAAAATAATGTAGGGGTAAATTAGCCAATAAATGTACAATTATTGTAAAAAGGCCTATATTTTGGAACAAAAAATAACACCTAAAAAAACTTATATTTTAAATCTGAGTGAGTAGTAGAGAAAATCTCTCTATATATATAAAAACAATTTTTGTTTTTCTCATTTTTTCAGTAAACTTTTATTTTAACTCTTATTATTCATAAACTATTTTCGAACAACTATTTTTGTCAAATTAGTGTAAAACTGGTGGTTTCCTGCCATTTTAATTACTTGTTTTAACCTCTCAAACTCTCCACAATCTACAACATTCTCAACTCTCAAACCTAAAATTTCCTCATCCTCAACGCATTTATTTTCATAAAAACCCTATCTTCCCTAATATAATTTGATAATGAATAGCGAAATGGATCCCGCCCTGGAAGAGTATTCCAGACACCAATTTAGAATTGCGGTCGGAAATCAAACCGTTGGAAAAATGGCATTATTTTATTTTGTAATGTGTAAATTTTTCTTGTACGAAATGTGTTTAGCTATCTAAGTAATTATTTTTTTGTAGCGTCTCCCATCAAAGTACACAAATTGGTTGGAGCAAACTGGTCTCGGTTTAGCAAGTTCTGTCTATCTGAAGGACGACTTTGGGAATCAATGGTACGTTTATGTAACCAAAATAGATGATACGTACTACCTAGACGGAGGATTACAACAATTTGTGCGTGACAACAATCTTCGTCCCACAGATAAAGTTCATTTTATACCCTCTCCAATGAATGTACTAGATATTTCTGTTAAGGGAGGGCCCGAGATAGGTTACCTGAATGGAGAATTATCGTATCCCTCATACGGGGCTTTTTTCAGGCAGAGTTTTCGAATAGACATTGACGAAACCTATTCGGCACTTTCCAAACTGGTACGTTTTCTAATATTAAAATTTTAGTAATAAATTTGTTCCTTTTACAAGTATGGGTTGTAATGTTGTTTCCCGTGTACAATGGATATGTAGAAACTACATGCAATGGCGTGTTGGAATGCATCTTGGAATCCCTGAAGTACTACACATGCGCAATTTTCGCGGGAACAAATTGACACTCCAAGTGGCTAGAGACGAAGGCGGAGACGATTACTATTTTTTGGGGTGGGATGAGTTTGTTGTGTTTTCAAGATTACACCCCGGTGACCATGTACAAATTCATCCAACCCCTTACGATATCCTTGATTATACGGCCGGGAATGATGATTTTGCCAATTTATTACGTCAACTTTAATAATAAGTCATTGTAATGTTTGCAATTTTTGGATATTGAATGGAAAAAATTAAACACATTTAAAACAACTTTATACGACTGCTAACAAAATTGATAATTTATACATTTTAAACTATTACAAATTAGTAAAATTGAAATACAATTAATGTGGAGGAGGTGCTTGGTCAAGATTTGCTAACATGGGGCAAGTCTTCCGGTTGTGACCGACTTGCTTACAGTGGCCGCACTTCTTTTCTCTTTGAGTTCCCCTATTCTATGTGTCCATAGGCATTTGAAATATCCGCCTTTGTGGTTGACCCACCTGTGCACCTTTCATGTTAGGAGGGTGATGTGTCATATCAAAATGAGGAGGTCTCCAATTAATGGGATCAAGTACATGGTATAAAATTAACTTGTACGTATTTCTATAATGCTCAAGAGAATAGACAGGGTGGATATACTTAGAAGCATCCTCCATGATCGATTTTGACACAGCAATGACATGTGAGCATGGTGTTAAATAAGTAGACCATTTATCACAGTTACAAGCACGAGCTGATAAGTTGACCGTGTATATTTTTCCACCTTCTCCAGGTCCTCTATGTCGGGACATGACCCTATAGATACCTTGGTCTTTGTGGTGTCGTTGCACAGTCAAACATGTTGCTTTTTCTTCGTACGTGAAGTACTGTTCCCATGTTCTCTTAGTGAATGGCGTTTGACAACTATTAGCGTCTTCCCGGTGTGTGTCAAAATAATGTACAAGCTTGAAAAATATCATCTCCACAAGAGCTTTCAAAGGCAGCGCTCTAGACTGCTTCAGAACGCTGTTAAGCGCCTCAGACATGTTTGTCGTCATGCAACCGAAACTCTTCCCCCCGTCATATGCCAAAGTCCACAACTCTTTGGGTTGCTGTATCAACCAGTTAAATGCATCCTCATCTTTTTGTTTAATACGATCAAGATAAAAATCGCACTTACTTTTTTCTTTTGTGTTGCAACAATCCATACATAATCTTTCAATTCTTTATTTTTTGCACGAGTGTGGAAATTTGACCTGTAATGACTAAGGCAGTATCGGTGCACTGCCATTGGTGGTTGCCATCCGGGGACGCTAGCCACGACACTAAGAATGCCAGCATGACGATCGCTAATAAGACAAACTTGTAAGTCTTTCACAACATGTTCCCTTAAGTTCTTAAGGAACCATGACCAAGTGGAAGTTGCCTCTGATTAGACCAAGGCAAAAGTAAGGGGTAAAATTTGATTGTTAACATCCTGAGTGCTTGCAACCAAGAGTGCCCCTTTATAATTCCCCCTAAGATATGTGCCATCAATTGAAATTATAGGCCGACACCACTTGTAACCGTCAACTAACGGCTTTAAAAGTCCGGAACAATGCCTTGAACACCTTAGTAGCAGTTAACAGCTTTCGTGGATGGTAAATAAATTTGATTATAGCACTCTGGGTTAGAATCATGTAGTGCCCAGATATATCGTGGGGCGATGATTTGGAAAGTTGATTTCCAAGTACCAAAAAAATGTTTCTATAGCATGTCTACTGGCATACCAAGCTTTTCTATAGGTACAAGTCAAACTCATATTATTTTCACAAGCAACTCTAATCAATTTAATGTAAATTTTAGGATCGATCTGCATAAGGTATAGAATTTTTACCCCAATGTAGTCGGGAGAACATGTTGCATTTTTTGTTCTCGGGTCCATCAAGCAAAGAGTGTCCCCGGTTAAGCTTGGTAACCTTCCACATTCCATCCACCCCTCGCTATGGTTAACGCGAATGTACCAACTACATCGGCTTTTTTCTGTTGAGTTTCTACACACCCCGCTGAACCATTGTCTGTTGCTCCTGTCTCTTTTCCACTCCATCAAGGCCACCTTGTCATGCCACACGTTAACTGCCAACATTGCCTCACGTTTATCCTTGAACTGCATCCCCAAATATATTTCGGGAAAATTGGGATTCCATATTTTAATTGTTTTTCCCCCGTATGTCAGTTCAGGGACAGGTTCCATGGAACCCATATCATTCCAACAGGAAAAATTAGCATAGTTATCGTATGATGTCATATTCCATTATGGAATTGCTGGGACGGAGGTAGATGGAGTTGGTTCAGGCTCTTGGACCGTCTCTTCATTACTTGGTCCAGCGGTTTGTTGTTGGATTTCAGGGATTGCATCTTCCGCTACCGCCTCTGCATCTTCCTCGACCCCGTCGTCCTTGTGTTCTCCAGCACTATCGTCTGCGAAGTCGTCTTCCGTTTTCGGAACACCGTCAATGTTTGATATTGGACCCAAGGAATCCATGACCGTATTATCTGTACACGGTTCGTAACTAGACGGTGTGGGCATAGTTGGTATGGAATTTGACTTCGAAAAATATGGTTTCGGAACAAATTGTGCCTGTGGCGAAAATTCTGTTGTGGGGATTACAAAGCTATCTACATGTCTCTGCACAGGTTCTAACAGAGCACCAACATGAATCCCTTATAGGTTGAAATCCGTTTGGATTCCCCACAAATTCTCTAAATCTTCTTCGTCGTTAAGGTGTACAACATCGTACATCACCATGTTGTACGTCGGCATGAAGAATTGACGAATCATTATTAGCCGAACAGTGACACTAGAAAGATCGCTCCTTTGCGCCGACATATTCTGTGGCAAAGTTGTCGGAATGAAAGTTTTTGTATAACTTCCATACTTCTTTCGCTTGGCTCTGCAAAACGGGGATAACCACCATTTTCGTACATTACATTGTGGTCAAAATGTAAATACAATCTCATCGGACATTCAAATGCCATTTTTTTTTACACAAAATATGAAGTTGAGGAAATATGGGTTTGCTTGGAACAAATTGATTGGAGGATGTTGTTTGAGGTAAGAAAAATGGAGGGAAGGTTATTGGATTTTATGGAGATTTTGGTAGTGAATGGATATGATTTTCTATCCCTAAAAAATCAGGCCACAAATCTCTCCAGGGGAAATTTTTTTTGCCCCTTGAGGAAGGAAGTGGGACTTCCGACTTCCGTCCTTAAGGAGCATAAATTTGTTCCCTGGATGTCCACATTATTATTATTATTTTTAGTGTGTTATCAATTTTTTTTAATATTACTCATTTCAGAACTTTTAAATATCATAAAACTAAGAATTGCATTCGATTCATAGAAACAAAATTGCATTGAAAATATAAAAATTAAAAGTCCTGATTATTCAAACCCTAATTCTTTCGAAATTTATGTTCAAACATTTTCCATGAAGAAGTGTTGCTGCACGATGCATCCGACATCGGGTAGTCGGGGAGAGCCTCCACAGTTATCTCTTCCGGTGATCTTGAACACTGACCAGCTTCATCCACAAATCCTCTTCCTTCGTACCCAAAAATATGGCAGAGAAGGATTAGCGTAATGCAAAGTTATATAAACCAAACATGTAAGTTGTGAAAACATTGAATTATTACAGTGTGTCGTAATTACATGCAACTTACCGCAACGTATTCCTCCCACTGGGCCTCAGCACCACCCAAATCAACACTGTTGGTCCTACCGTCGTACTTGAACCATGGTTTGCGATTAAGTGCTTTAAAATTCCAAAACCGCCCTCGCAGTTTTGCTACACCTGCGTCGATCATTTCTATTGTGAATTGTCCGCCGGTGATGGAGTTCATTCCGTAGACAATTTCGTTGTACCAATCGGACCAACGTTTTTCACCATTGTAACCCAGTGTACTAAAATCATAGCAAATTTCTATTAATGCCTGCTCGTATTCTGCAGGCCATTCTCTGGTAAAATCAACATCCCTGAATTTGTATGCATTTCTTTTTGAATAAATTCTGGAAAATTTACCATTTTAGAAGATGATTTTTTAAGAGGAAAAAAGGAATTGTGAAGAGGATAAGGAAATTTTAGGTTTGAGAGTTGAGAATGTTGTAGATTGTGGAGAGGTTGATGAGTTATTTATAGATGTAATTGGAAATTGGACAAGTATCTAAAAATCGGTCAGAAATGTGAACGAAAATACCAAAACCGTTCAGATATTTACGTTCAATAATGCATGGTCAAAAAAGCAAAGTGAGAAAAAACTAGACACTGCAAAAGCCTGTAATTTGAGGACGGAAGTGGCAATTCCGTCCTCAGGTCACGGATCAAATTATAGTTTGTAGAGTTTTTTTTCGGCGGATCAAATTATGGTTTGTAGAGTTTTTTTTTTGGCCGGTTGAGGACGGTCCAAGACGGAAGTCCCACTTCCGTCCTGGTTGACGTGGCAAGGCGCGTCGGGGAGAGTGCCACGTCAGCCAGGACGGAAGTCCGACAAAAATGTTCCTCCCAAATTTTTGGCTGCCATGTCATGACCATTCTCCTAAACCAATGCCATACTAATGCAATCCCCCGGTTCCCTCATGACATGTCAAGAGCAAGGTGAAAGATCATAATCGGATTAGTTAGGACAAGTACCTACATACTTGTCGCAAAAAAGACGACGATGACCTCTCAATGAGAAAATCACATTTTCTTTTCTAAAGAGAATAATAACCTTATGGGCTTTTCGAGGAAGTTTGAGTTGACTTAAGTTGGAGCTTGATGGGAAACCTCTTACGGACGCATATGTCAATAAAGCCATTTTGAATCGGAATAATTATTTGTTTCTAACAATATTACTTTACGCATAAATATACTAATTGTTTTATCATTGTTACTTTACTTATTCCTAAAAAAAAGTTACTCTACGTATATATACTAAAATAGTTTGGAGGCCTTCTCGGTCGCCTAAGAGTAGTCACGACTATGATCAACCGTTTAATAACTTGTTTCGAGAAGATATAGAAAATTGAGATGTGGTGCATAACAATTATAGGTTTGAAGAATTTTCCAAGGAGTATCGAGAAAAAAAATTTCAAATCCGAAAGGATCAATGATAGATCTAGCATGTGGGTCTTGAATATTGAAAAATGATACCTAGAGAAAATTCCACGTGGATTTGTGTAAAAAAGCGGGTTGAAGACATCAATATAGCGTCAAAAAGTAAAATCCAACCAAGATCCGGATGGAGAAGAAGGAGAAGAGCTTTACATGAAGGGAAAATTCTGAAATGGACTTTATTCATATAGATCTTGTGGTTCAGATCTGTGATTCGTAATTATCACATGATTGTCTCTATACCCATTATGTAATGATGTGCATAGTTCTAAACCACACGGTATATTTAAAATTTAAGATTGATATTTACTACTTTCTTCAAAAGAGTTATCCAACTTTCTAAATATGTAAACAATATTTAGAAACATGAGAGCATGATAGATAATAAGGGAAATGTGTGCTTAAAAATAATACCCTTTTGTCCCAAATTAAATGTTTTATTTTGTTTCAAAATGAATGTTGATTTTCTCCAAGTAAATATACTTTCTTCTTTAACTACCATAATTAACCTCATATTTTAAGGGATACAAACTCCACTAACTTATGAGTTCTACCATTAGTATGAGTATCAATGAACAAGGGTATTGTGATCTCACTTTTAATTAAACTACTATTTTAAATTATGGTGAAAGCCAAATGAATTAATTCAATTAGGTCGAAGATACTATTTTTTTTCTTTTGTAATTTTCGTTGGTTTACTATTATGACATGTTTGGTACGTCAGAATTGAATGAAATAGAATCACTTTTTCAGCTTCTTTTTCCGTTTCAGTATCTGGTATGTCAAACTAAAATAGTAAAGACAATTCCATAGGAAAGCTCATATAAGAAAAAGTGAGAATATTCATTCCCTACCAAAATCTATAGAATGGACTTTTCATGAGAAGTGAGAATCATGAATAAACATTTAATGACCATTATACACATCATTCTTTTGATTAATTATAACTTCCATAAAGATTTATTTTTTTAGTAGGATTTAATAGATGACACTTTCATAAATATTACTCCCTTCGTGCGGATTTGGAGGTCTCATTTTGACTTGGGTTAAAATTTAAGGATTGTCTTTGATTTGGGATACAATTGAAAATTTATATTGAAATTTTAGCTAAATTTAGAAATGGGACATTCAATTACGGACGTCCCAATAAAGCAAATATACATTCAAATTAGGCGGAGGGAATACTATATTTTTCTTAGTAATGTTTTTTCATTTATTTGTTATCAAAAAATATATATTTTTATAACAGTCTTGACCTTCGTGTGTAATTTATGCTTCATAATTAAGATTTTTTTAGGAGAAAATAAAAATTAGGTATTAAAATATGAGAGAACGTGTGGTAAGAGAAATTTCGGAGGATCTCCAAACCATTCAGACGAACTTTTAGTCCTCGTAGCATATTTTGCAAATACATCGGCTGGAAGATTACAAGACTTATAAATGTATGAAATATTGACACATGTGCTCCCTTGCAGATTAGAGAGATTATCTTCCAATCGGAGGATACTATTAACAATGCTTATGTAGTTACTTTCTATTTCATATTGGGAGAAGCCTTTGTCGACGATGAATCTAATATCTTCAAGTACACCTATGACTTCAACATGCTCTGGACTGAACGGGGCTGGAAGAACTTTTGAGAAGCTTGCAACAAAATCACCCTAATGATTACTTAGAATAGCTAAAATGCCTGCAGATCTTGTAACCCACGATCAATCCACAACTTTCAATATGCTAGTTTTTGGGGGTCTCCAGGGTATAACCACTGGGTCATGGTAAATCTTGATTTTACCTTTAATTATATTCTGAAGTAGAATATTCATAGGTACAACTTCCCGGGGCACTTGCGCTGAAGATTTTAGTAGATCAACCACATGTGTGTACTCAACAACTTATGTGAGAGCTACGCATACGGTTTCGCTAGCAATACGACTTATTCCACCAAAGATAGTTTTATTCCTATTACACCAAATGGTCAAAGCTAGATAGACAAACCACAACTTCATTGAACTCTCTTTGATAAAACCAAATGTAGGCATGATTTTTTGAAAAAGTTTCCACACAAAAATATTAAACATATATCTTAAAGATATATATTTAATATTTTTGAAGTTAGAATGTTATTCAAATACGATTTTGTGAATGTTTTATTTAATTAGGCCTTATTGTCAGCTTATGTTGCTAAGGCATTTTCAGTTGTATCATGTTTAAATCTATTCCATATGATACTTTCAAACATTGAAAATGAATCACCATTTCATTTTGGCTTTGCTTCCAAACACTGAACGGAAAGATGATTTTAAACTCATTCAGGGTGGATGCAATTATGTGTAAAACAAATTACATTGTATTACCCATTGAGGGGTTTTCATAGTAAGGTTTTAACGACGCATATTCTTCATGTTATGTACATTCAAGGGGAAGTGGCGAAATCGATGTTCAATAGATTCACTCAAGTGATAATGTGCCAGATTTATTCCAAAGCGTTGCCAACATCAACATTCAAAAAGTTGATACATCAAATTGGAATGTGTCAACTCAAAGACATTCAATGATTAGGGGTTTAGCTGTACTCTTTTTCCTTCGTTCAAGTTTTGTCCCACTGAGTTTTCCTCACAAGGTTTTAACGAGGCAGCAATTAATACTCCAACATCAATTGTACTTTTTTTCCCTCTTAGTTTGGTTAGTGTTTTTCCCACTGGGTTTTCCTCACAAGTTTTTTATGAGACAATTGTTGTATAGATTAGTCATTTAAAATGGAGTGTAAATATATTGAATGACACTTCTAGTAACACTAGTAGTGTTAGAAACCCATGAAATTCTAGGGCTTTGATTCACATAATGAATTAGTCTATTCTTCCTAAATCTCTCTTTCTTCTTTTTCCCTTTTTATATTATAACAATTATGATGTTTAGTCGATTGAGACTATAGTTGTTTTATTCCGTATAAATATTTCTTCTTTTTTCTATTCCTTTTAAATCTTGTAAGTCCGTCAAATTGTGCTCATTCTATATTATGGTTAATATATCATAGGGTTAATTACATTTTCGTTTTCTGGTTAGACCTAAATTACAAATTTATCTGTTTATACTAAACGAATTACGAATGCCTCATTACCGCTTATAAATTTAAATTTATAACTAATGATGAATTCCTATTATTATTTACAGTACATGATGTTTTTAATAGAATCACAATTCCGTACAAATAGTTTATAATCTTCCTAATATTATTTTGTAAAGTTTATTCTTTTTTCTTTTTTTTTAGTCTCACCAGAGGAGGAGAATCTATTGCCCCATGTTAAGATAAAAATACCCTTGATTATAAAAATTAGACACAATGAGAAATTTTAAAAAGAGCATTACATTTTTTTAGATATACTCTCTCCGTATCAAATTAAATGTCTGCATAATTAAGAAGAGTAGTTTGACTAAAATTGAATATCAACATATCATCATTCAATAATATTAATGGTATGGTTTATAAGTTAGTGAAAATTGCATTCCTTAAATAGAGGATGTTAGCTATGGGAGTTAAGAGAGAAAGTATATCTATTTTGAGAAAGTGTACATCATTTTGATACAAATAAAAATAAGACATTCCATTTGGGACGAAGTGAGTAATTATTAACAAAAATTAAATAAAAAATGATACTTTTAGAAAAACTATAAACTCTTTAGCACGAGATCTTTATTCTACTAGAAATATTTATTTATTGCAAATTTATTAGTTAATATATATACAATAAGGATGTATCAGGAATTTATTTTTTTAAAAATGGATGTCATTGACATTTGGACAAATTTAATTGAGGAAAATGCAATTAACCTTATACATATAGTTAGACTTTTGGTTCATTAATAACTCTTGGGGAAAAGATACACGCGCTCCTAATGTAATTTCTTGCACTCCTCTCATCTTATTTTACCAATGAAATTACTCTAATATTTTTGGCTATATTTTTTTTGGAGTGTTAAAATTGAGTTAATTTTATTCAGTTTGAGTATTAATATTTTTTTACTAATAAAATAAGAGAATATGAATGCAAGAAGATAAAAGATGAGTGCAAATATTACATCCCGATTTTTATCATTTGGTTTGTTCATCCAATTTTACTTTCAAAACATCTCGTTCTCTTTCTAATTACACTAAAATAAATAAATAAAATTTACTATTCCCCTCTCATTTTCTTCCTTTCCTTTACTCCAACGCTTGTTAATCATCTATAATGTGACTAGGCTAACCAAATACACGTAACATGTTTGAAGCTCTTTGCAATCCAATTTCGAGATCGTCTGACGGAAAAAATGATGTAAGTAAATTATTTATTAAGAATTGAATATTTACTTTTAACATATGAATGAAGTATCAAATTAATAAAATATTTAAATTTAGATGTGAACCTTTCGATTTGACTGTATATTTTTCTATATTTTTGACAAATGAAGAGCCTCCTCCCAGTGCTCCCATTAGGGACAGAGAGAAGGAGGGCGGGTGGGTGGGGGCAATCATCCCCCGAAAATTTTAAAAAATTCTATTAGATATAGTAGATTTTATATGTAGTTCAGAATATTTGATCAAATTCGGCCCTAATATTTTTTTTTTAAATTTTTTTTATGTAGTTCGACATACTGTTGCAGTTTTTCAACTCCACAACTTACAAGTTCTGACTTCGTCTCTGGATCCCATCTCAAATGGTGTTTCTATGTCAACTACCATTTCCGTCTAGCTATAAAAGTTTGACTCATTTAATAACAAATTTTTTAATTTAATTAATTGGATCACATTAGGTTTGAGATTCTCCACAGACCTTGGACATCATAATGCATTATTATACTATTACTGAAACAAAATAGTTTAGCTTGTCATAATCATATAAATTTATTGGCAGCTTCTTATCGTTGAAGATACCACATGTGAAACTGTCCAAAGGATCCATAATTTTCAGTGAGGAATATACTGCTTGAAATTCTTTCCCACTTTTATTAAAATTTGAATAAAGAAAGAAACTTCTGTTTATTATCTCAAGAAATCATTGGAAGTTTGTAAAATAATTACCAAATGCTGGCTTCTAAGGTGTACTGATCGATGATTGATACATGTTGTACGAGACAAAATGGATGATGTATCACCAAATAACATTGATACAATGCCAAAAGTCACCATGGCATATTTGATTTTTGGTGGAATTGAATAAATGCCACAAAAAGTTGTTTAAGTGGCATAAAAGTAGTTTTGTGGCATTTGTTTGATACTTTTTGAACTGCCCCCACAAGTAGTATTTTTTTTCCGTGACACTAATGAAGTGTCATAAATATATTGTCGACACAATTTGTGGTACATTTTAAATGCCACAAATACATTGAAAATATGACATATTTTACAGCACTTTGGTATATGCCTCGAAAACAATAATGTTTTTAATAAAAATTAAATGAAATAAAAATTATTTAAAAAAAAGAAAAATAATAATTAGAGGAGGATCTCTAAGAATTAATGTTTTTTGCGTTTTGTGAGATTTGAACAATTATAACCTCTCGTTGCAAACTCTAACACTCTAACCAATGCACTACAAGGTATTTTGTTCTATTTTTTACCAAATTTATTTATATAACATAACAATAAATTTGATTTAATTTTTTTTAAATTATATTTATTAACATATATTAATAACAACTAATTAGAAATAAAATTCTTTTAAACCAAAAACTGATTATAAATAATATAAATGAAAACTACATTCAAATATTATTCTTAGAATTATACGAATTATATAATAAGTTATACACTAATTGTCATACCCCGTAACTTGGAGGTGATCGGGCAATGCCTCATTTACCAATGAGACATCGAACCTTCAAACAGAAAGGACTAAATCCGAAATAAATCTTCATAACTTAAAAGGAAACGGAAAATCCTACATCATACTTAAAGGTAGGTGTGTCAACGCCCTAACCCGGCTCACATAGCTCGAAAAAATGTGAGCGTGAGCGGAGGTGGGCTGAGCGTGAGTCGAGCGGGAGCTCAATATTCAAGCTCCAATTTATGTGAGCTTAACCCCTCTCAGCTAGTACTGTGGGCCGGCCCTTGCGGGCTCTAGGCAAAACGGGGCGGGGCGGGCCTGGACTCAATTTTGCGGACCCTTGATATAGAAGCCCATATCCACACCGCATGCAGCCCGCGGGCCCAGATAAATTTTCTCCCAAATTTCCTTCTGCCATTTCCAATTTTCCACTACCAAGTCCAAATACAATGCAATGCAACTGCTGCCAACATCCAAATAAATAAAAATACATCATCATCATCAAAGACATCCAAATCCAAATCAAAGACATTCAACATCCAACATCCAAATATAAATAAAAAGACAACATCTTCATCAACATCCAAATATAAATAAAAGGACATCCAAATCAAAGGCATTCTGACTTCTGACTTCTCTGAGGGATCAATGCTCATGATCCTATCCAAATCAAAAACACTTTCTTATTCATAAAAAAAATAGTATAGACCAAATTCAACCAAAGAAGCAAGTTAAATAAAATAAGGAAAAAAAAATAGACCAATTCCAGAAAGTTGACCTGTTTCTTTAAATTAGTTGGAGTTATTAAAGCTTCAAATGGAGAATTCTTGAATTTTTTAAAACTAATTTCTGATCTTCTTCGTCTTCCTCTTACTGTGGAAGAAAGTTTCTTTTGACTGGTTTGTGAAGAAGAAGAAGAGATTTTTTTTCCCAGTAAATAGACGAACTTAACCCTAAATAAACCATGGCGGCCCAAGCCCATTAAGAGGACCGTTCACTTTGGACTGATAAAAAGATTACCTATGGGCTGTGGGCTTAACATTGAGTTTGATAGTCCACCTCATCCTCCTTTCCCTTGTAAATCCAATGCTCACAACTTGTAATATATTAGTATTTTTTTTTTAAAATGAAAAAGCCCGCGGGCGGCCCGCGATCCGCGGGCTAAAAAGCCCGCATTTTTGCGGATCCATATTTCCTAAGTCCCATACCCGGTCCCACGGCGGGGCGGCTGGTCCATGAGCTTCGACCCACTTTGACAAAGACTACTCTCACCTAGAAAAAAAACTCGAACTAGAATAATAATAATAATAATAATAATAATTAAAAAGAAGAAGACCTATAAATTGGCATTCATTGACCTAAATTTAGTGAAGATGAAGACGTGATTCATTGTAAGAGTGAACTAGATGTTTATTTGGAGGAAAAACTTTACCCAACAATGAGTGGTCGTGTTGATGAAGACTTTATTATCTTCAATTATTGGAAATCAAATGCTCTTAAATTCCCTATTTTGTTTATTATGGCAAGAGATGTATTAGCAATTCCTGTAGTTCAGTAGGATCTGGGAGTGCTTTTAGCAACGGGGTGTCTTAAATCAATTTCGCAACTCACTACTTCCCTATACAGTTGAATGATTAGTTTGTGGTCAATATTGGATTAGGAGTTCACCAAAAGGGAGTGATTATGAGGAAGAGTTTGATTATGTTTTTGTAGGTTATTCTTGACTTAGTTTTTCTATTTTACTTGTCTAAATATTTTTTTCTTCATCACTGCTTCGTAATTTATTTACTTATATTTTATTTTTCTTTTGTAGATTTGAATCACAATAAAAATGAAATATTGTAGAAGAATTTAATAGGATTGCCAAAATTGGACTTGGCACCAACAATGGAATTAAATCACTCTTTTGCAATTTGCAATTTCATCATTTGTTAGAATTTTAAGTGCATGGGTTCTCTTGTTTTTTATATAAGACTCAGTTTATTAGCATAACAAACAATTTTGGAACTTCTACTTCTCTTGTTTTTCTCTATATAATGCTTTTACAAGTATAGGACTTCCGTTTCTTTTGTTTTAGTCTATATAAGGATTTTTGTCTACGTTGTATGTAGATTCTTTAACCTTTGACCATGCTATGTATTTATCTTTTGTATCTTTTTATTAGTTTATTTTGCTTTAAGAATTAAATATCATTTATTATGTATTTTTGTATTTTTTGTCAGAATTTAGTTTCAATGCTCATTGTATTACATTACAAGAAAACAGTTAATTAGTGACTGAACTTAGCGACCGAAATATTGGTCATAACAGTAACGACGGAATAACGTCCGAATAGAAACCAAAAAATTAACGGTCGTTATTACGTCACCATTCTGTCGGCCATATCGGTTCCATTGACTAAATTGAAACGACGTCGTGTGTTCACCTGTAACGACCGAATACCGTCGTCATATAACGACCGAATACCGACTGAATACAGACGGAAAATGTCGACCGAATACCGACGGAACAGAATATTACGACCGAATACCGACGGAAATTATAACGACGAAATAACGACGGATAAAATAACAAAACGACGTCGTTTCAGTGTGGGATTTCTGAAAATATATAAGGTAAAATCTGACGGAAACCCTCACCATTCTCTTTCTTCCCCGACCGTCTCCCGCTGAGCTCCTCTTCGACGAACCCTTTCACTCCCGCTCCAAATCTTTTGAAACCCACCACCACTCCACCGTCTCCTTTCTTCCCCCTCCACTCCACTCCACCGTCTCCGACGAACCCCTCCACTCCCGCTCCAAATATTTTGAATCCCACTACCACTCCACCGTCTCCTTTCTTCCCCTTCACTCAAGTGATTTCAAATCTTCCGAAACCCCCTAAAATTCTATTTCCCAATTTTAAATTTTCTGTAACCACCAAAATTACACCACCACTTCCAAAGCCACCTTCTTCGACGCCAGTCACTGTGTAAGTTTTTCAATTTTTTACTGTATTTTTTCAAAAAAAAATTCAGTTTTAATTTTGTTTTAATTTCAATTTCAAGACTCCGACGCCATTCTCTGATTAAGGTACTTCTCTTTATTTGTTGAAGTTTTAATTTTTTTTTTTGGGTTTTCTTTATTTTCTGTGTATTTGTATTTTTATAAACCATTTGCTTGTGGCTGTTTTGTGCTGTAGAATTGATATTTTTTAGGCTAATTGCATTGATATTTTTCGCTTGCACCCATAAAACATTTGATCATGATTACTTTGTTCTCTGTGTACTTTTTCTCAGTTGACCTTTTTTTGTGCAGTTTTTTTGTGTTGCTTGTTACTGTGTTTGGGTATCGATCCTGCAACAGTGCTAGTTTACTGTCTTATTGTTCTTTATCCAAAGTGTCATAGATGCTAGTTTACTGATCTTTTAATGATCTTTTAAAATGAAGTAGCAGCCAGTTATTATTTTATGATCGAAAGACAAAAGCTATCAGTCCCTGAGTACTCCTCTTGATGATGATACATTTTATATGTTTTTTTCAAGAAAAAAAGTATGAAAGTTGACTTTTAGAAGTCAACTAATGTATCAAACTTCAGAGAAACTAGGTACATTTTATAAGTCACTCTTGCTTTATTTATTAAAATGCCTGCTATTTAATTCTAACCTTGGACTATTACTTCTTGCGGCTGACCATGATTTTATTCAATATATAATTGGAGTTATCGGCTTAATTACGTATGAACGAATCCAACTTTGTCCGAACTCGATTTTCCTTCTCAAAATTTTGTCTTTCGATCATAAAATAATAATGGTAGTCGAATCAAACGACTCTGACAACCTAGATTGACCTTAATGGAATTTATCTTCGGCATTATTCATTAGACTTTGATGGCATTTGCTTAGTATGTTATTTGATTGACCTTGATGGAATACCGACCAAACAAGGTAAGATTTCTATTCTTTTATGTTTCCACACTTTATGACTTGGTGAATACCTATTCTAATGAAGTAGAAGCTTTGCCTTCAGAATATATTTCCCATTGAGTAGAATGAAAGGGTTTTTCCTTTTTTAGTAAGGTATTAGCTTTATTTTGTTTGTTTATTTTTCATAAATTGAATAGCTTTTTTAGTTAGTTTTTAGACTCTTCCTCATCTTCTCCTTCAGTTATTTTAAGCCTTATGTAGTAGTTCTTTTTATTGTGAAGTTAAAAGAGAAAAAAGTAAAATTGTGGTCCAATTTTATTATTAAGAAGGTTACCATAGTTGGCACAATATTAGGACATGGTTTGATCAGAAAAATTCATGTGATTATGCAATAATCTATAGAGCAGCACATATAATTAGGAATGTGGTAAAAGTCAATTGTTTCTTTAGGTTTTCAAGAGGAATTTGGCAATATAGTGAAGAGTCTCCTGCAGCAGCTAAGCTTTTTATAGATGTGATTGAATAGAGTTCTAGTTTTGAATTCTCGTCTAAAATTTTGCAAATGCTGAATAGTTTGTGAGGCCAGTCAATCAAAAGTTATGAGTTTAACTCCATTCTAGTGAAGGAGAGTGACAATTTGTCATACATTTGCCGAAATTCCTATTAGATCTACTAGAGTATCCTAGCTAAATTAGTCGGACCATTTAGAACCTATAAACTTACTACGTGGCATAAACTTTCTATCTTCTGATTATCACTATGGCATAGGTTGAGGACGTAGCGATAATGGGACCACTTTGGTTGCATTTATGTTATTTGGGGTCAATGACGGTAAAAACACTTGCAGGATCAACATGTTACTCTTATTGCTTCTTTTATTTTTTGTGTATTAGTCACCTATATATTTATCATCTAAATTGAGTAAAAAATACTATGAATACTAAATTTATTATGCTTGACCCCGGTGCATAAGGCTATATTCTGCTTGAGAATATGTATTTTCAAAAGAAGAAGAACTGTTATTCCTTCTTGAAAAAACTAGTATCCGTTAACTTCGTATATGACGATTGAGATTTCGTTCGTACGTGTAGAACAAAAAGATGTACTATATCTTGATGTCCCATAAACCCATTGCAAGTTTTTTTCTTTCAATTTTATGCTTCATGATATATATTTATCTGGCTAAAATTAAAACGATCGGTAATTTGCTACTACTTAATTCGCTTAATTTATAATTCAGAGATGCCTCCAAAGAAAACTATACGAGCGTGCTTACCATTTAGTCGAGACTCCGATGTACGCTACACCCCTACCTCCCGATACACGTTCATCATCCCGGCTCGCACTGATCAACATGCATCTCGCCCCTCGTGCCCTGTGATGACACATCCGTCACAGTCTGCTGGTGTGCACGTCTCTCGGAATTCTCCTGCGGCAGCACTGCCCACCAAGTCTATGCCTATTGGAGGCTCAGTGACTCACCAGTCTGATGTCCCAGAGACGGGAACTGATCCAAATACTGGAGGAGCGCCGATTGCAATAGATACTCGGACTCTCCTGCAGTCGACTTATGGCACGTAAGTTAATTTCAAACTTATATCCTTTATAAATCAAGTTAATTATAATTCTTTTAATTATTATAATCTCTAATTGAATTTTGTCGCTGCTATTATAGTTTTAGATTGAGCTCTAGCTGCTCCGCCGCCATTACCGGTATATTCCGAGTACGTTTCGAGGGAGCATATAGCACCCTAAAGGATGTTCCCATAGACGAAGAAAATATGTGGTGGGAAGAGTTTACGGTAAGTGTATCAATTGTAATGAATTTACAAGTCTATCAATTTTAATTATCTAACATTATTTCAAAAAACAGAAAAGTTATCGATGGGCTCCTGAGCATGAGGAGGGGGTCAAGAGATGTTGGCGCACGATACTTAAGAGGAGACATAGCGGTATCATGAGTGACCATCGAAAAAAGGATAAGAAGCCCAAATGGGTTTCGGACACTGATTGGGACAGACTGAAAACGTATTGGGCAACTCCGGAATTTCAAGCCAAATCTAAAAAGGCAGCAATCAACCGGAAGGAATGGAGGGGCGGGCAAAGGCCCAATGAAGCATACGGGTGGTTCCCTTAGCCACATTGAGCATCATCAGAGACTGGTAATTGTAAAAAATTTAAAATTCATTAAAATTTTGTGTTTTTATTTACGTACATTAATATATTTTATAAACAGGAAAAGGAGGCGGGACATTCAATCCCATTCCCAAATAGCTATGATTGGTGTCATCAACACCATACCGGCTCGAAGAAAGGGGAATATGTTGATGACGATTCTAGACACCTATCGGTAAGTATTTCCAAACTGGTTCCATTTTTTTTATATTAGTTATTTACTTGCATTTATCAATAACCTTACATTTTTTTAACAGGGAGTGTTTCATTCTGTTTATGACAATGCCGCAACTCAAGCTACTCAAGCAGGCCAGCCACCACCCGATTTGCCGACTCAGATTGCGCTCTCTGCGGAGGCAGATGGCGGGCTAAAAAGGGACGAGTTCAAGGACTCGGTTCCTTCTCCGATGTGGTTAAGGCAATGAGGGGAGGTAGTCAGTCGGTATCCCACTCAGAAATGGAACACAAAATAACAGAACTGAACGAAGAATGGAAGAAGAAATTTGAAGACAAAGAGAGAGAAAAGAAGAAAAATAAGGCATTAGCTAGTACCTTATTTGAGATGTTTTCAAATAGGGACGCTATATTAAGTCCAGCTGAGCTAGAAGCTAGATTGAGCAACTTAGATAACGATGAGTTAGATTCAGATTATGACGATGATCCCTTAGCTGTAGATGATGTATTGGGCCGTCAATAGATATTGTAGGCTTTTTGGAATATTATTCGACTTTTGTTATGTTTTTTTGGTTTAATGTTGAACTATGCTTGTTATTATCACTATTGTATGCTTATGGTATTTGCGTAATGGTGATCTAGTTAAGTTTTCTGCTGGAATATTGACTTGTATGTTATTTATATGCTTATAACTTGTGGCAGGGTGTATACTGTTTTTAAAAATTCTGACTCTGGAATATTGTTATGGGCGACGGAATAGCGACCATCTTAGGGGTATAGGGTTAGGGTTTAGCGACCGAATGGCGACCGCTATCTCAGTTTTCGTCGGTATTCGGCCGCCCTTTGCATATACGGTCGGCATTCGGTCGCTCAAAATTAAAAAATTAATAAACCCGGGCACTTAATGATCCACTAGTTGAATTGTCATGCCCCGTGTCTAAACAAGTTTTATGATTAATGTGTGTGTATATATATATATATATATACTCACACACACATATGAATTAGTAATAGTAATTAAAAGCCGTCAATAATGTTTCTATAAAAAAACCCGGCAAAGCGGGAAAATGTCGGGAAAATGGGCCGACCGAATACCGACCATAGATGCAATATCGGTCGGCCTTCGGTCGCCCACGTTTAAACAGGGCGACCGAATCCCGACCGATATAGCATATACGATTGGCATTCGGTCGCTCAAAATTAAAAAATTAATAAACCCGGGCACTTAATGATCCACTAGTTGAATTGTCATGCCCCGTGTCTAAACAAGTTTTATGATTAATGTGTGTGTTTATATTTTTTTTATATATATATATATATACACACACACACACACACACACATATGAATTAGTAATAGTAATTAAAAGCCGTCAATAATGTTTCTATAAAAAACCCGGCAAAGCGGGAAAATGTCAGGAAAATGGGCCGACCGAATACCGACCGTAGATGCAATATAAACCCGCCCACGTTTAACGGTTATAGATTTCACACAAAAGCCCACAGCGAAGGAAAAGGAACGACAAACAGCGGGTTATGGGTTAAAGGAGATTATTACGGAGAGTTAAAGCAGGTCATTGAAGTTGAACTTGCTGGAGTACCTCACCAAAAAATAATTTTTTTTCAAATGCGATCTGGGTTTGATTCTACTCCAAATCGAGGTCTTAGGGTGCATCCTCAATATAAACTTGTAGAAATCCATAGGAAAAGAACGTACTGAGGGTTACGATCCCTTTGTATTTGCTTCCCAATGTCAACAAGTCTACTACACACCTTATCCCGGGTAGTAAGACAACATCTAGTGGCTGATTGGTTGGGTCGTTTGTCGCTCCAAACAGCGTGATATTTGACGCTCCTGGTGTTCTGGTACCGTATTAGGAGGACGTACGCGAGGAGGAGACCAGTCGCATTGATCCAACTATTACTGAAGTTGGTCAACTTACACACCGGTTAGGGGAAATTGAAGTTGTCCTTGTGACTGATACGAGTCGTGTTGATGAAGATGATGATGAAGATGATGAAATCATGTCGGGTGATGACAATTCTGAAGAAGAGGATGAATTCATGTCGGAGGATGATTATGAATAGCAAAAATACAAGTATTAATTTTTAACTCTTCTTTTATTGTAACCTTTATTTCTCGTATTATTAATCTCTTTCACGCTTCACAACTAGCTTTTTTTACTTCCACATATTGAACATGAGTAATATTTGTTGTGTTATTTTTACTACTTTATGACCATAAATTAATTGACGTATTTGAAATGTTAATTTTATTCTTGAATTTTCAGGTTTCGACTCACAGACAAAAAGAGTATTAGAGAAGTGTAAACTTTGGTTGTGTTGTAATCTAAATAACAAGTGCACACTTTGCTTGTTGTAATGTAAATTAGAAGTGCATTCTTTGATTGTTGTAATTTAAATAAGAATTGTAGGCTTTGATTGTTGTAATGTAAATAAGAATTGTATTCTTTGATTGTTGTAATGTAAATAAGATGTGTAAACTTGTGGTTTTAGTGAGATCATTGGTTATGTAATGTTATTTTTGGGTTGTATTGCTTATGTTTGTTATTTGAGATTTTTTGGATATTGTTTTTGGTTTGTATTGCTGTTTTGGATTTTCTGTTTCTTATAGCAGTTTTTTATATAGGGATTTAATTATATTTCAGATTTATTTTTTTAAACTCAAAACAAGTTAGCGACGGAATATCTAGTCGGTATTAGCTTAAAGTTAAAGTCAAATAAATTCTAGTCGGTGGCTATTCCGTCACATTTTACCGACGGAATATCTAGTCGGTATTCTATCGGTGTATTTTCCGTCGGCCATCGGTCGGTATAAGTCAATGTCAATAAGACAACCAAGTATTCTGTACGGTCGCTATTTCGTCGCAATATAGAGACCGAATAATATCGGTCGGTAATCGGTCGCGTTATTACCGTCGGTATTCGGTCGTCCCATTCTGTCGTCTAATTTGGTCGGTACTTATTCCGTCGAACGTCGGTCGGTATAAATCAATGTTAAAAAGTCAACCAAGTATTCTAGTCGGTCGCCTATCCGTCGTAATATAGCGACGGAATAATCGGTCGCTCTAAAAACTGTCGGTATTCGGTCGGTATATGGCTTAGCGACGATAAATACACGACCACGTTATTCGATCGGCAATCGGTCGGTAAACTTGAATAGCGACCGAATGCCGACGGTAACGGCAGTCGCTATTTAACTATTTTCTTGTAGTGTTATACTATTCTTACTACATGGTTTTTGCTTTTTTTGCTAATATAAATAATGTTTGTGAGCTTTACCGAGCTGAGCGTGAGTTGAGCTTTCAAATTTTTACGTGAGCTAAGTCAAGCTCGACTCACATACCTCAATTGACAACCCTACTTAAAGGTTCAAAGGTAAACTAAAAGTTCTTACAACCCATAAGGAATAACAAGGTTTAAAGACAAAACATAAAACTATCTATTACATCATAAGATAGCTCAATCCTCTAATTCCTTCATAAGGTCCTCGTACTGAATCTCCCACACGGGAACATCCACTAAATCATCTGCAAAACATAAAGAGTAAGAGTTATGAACCACTAAACTGGCTTAATAAGGTCTCAACACCCGTGGTATGAAGTACCATTAGACTCGAAAATATATTCTCGTTCACCCAAATCATGTGGAAACAATGCATACTATACTTGAAATAACTTGGCTTGAAATACACTTGAAATAACCTTGCAAAATGCTTTACAGAAACAACAAATTAATAGACTTTAAAACATAGCGGAACAGAAAACAAAGTTGGCTAAAAAGGCTCCGGTCGACCAAAATCGGGACAGAAAGACTTTCAAAAAGTTCGGATGAGGTACATAGGTCGACCGACATCGACCACCTGTCATCCGCATAGCCACCGTACTTTACTCCGGTCGACCGAACAGATCGCCCGAGGTTAAGGACAGAGCAAAAACAATACTTTTGACTATGGAAAACACATTTTCTAAAATCCCCACAAAGTTTTCAACCCCAAAATACTGACTTGTTAATTCAGATAAGAACATAAGCACATATAATCATCTACTACACTACTACTTCTACTACTTGCCACTTGCTATCTTTCAGCTATTCTTCTAATAGGGCCGAGACCTTTTGAGCTAGCTATATCTGTCCACTTTCTTAAAGGCTATCTCTCTCACCGGTTGATCGGGACCGTGGATTCTAATCCCACAAGGCCTCTTTCTCATGAGAAATTTCTATTCTACTTCGTCTTGCATGACCTTGGTCGACGGTTCCCGCGAGGTTCTACCTCATGATAATTGTGGGGGGTACACATGAATCTATACTACACTACTATTTACTAATTCAACTAAGTAATAACTGAATAATCAACAAAATATCAGAGAATTGAACAATCACATATGAACATAAAACTTCCAACTAAGCATAGATATCACATAAGCACCTTCTACAATACTTCATCAATTTTATGCAATAAAACCAATGAAGGAAATCATGACATCATTTCTGAAAATACATACTTCGTGCTTTTGGACTGAAAAACAATGGTGAAGGATCCTTACCTTAGCAACTTAGTTCTCAAAGATACACCCAATGCAAAATTTTCAAGATACGTAGTACTGATTTCCCAAGGCTATAACTTTCTGCACAAAACTCCAAACACTATTCCGTCAAATCCCAAGCCTAGCTCTCTCAGTTCTCTTCGAAACATTAAAGATCACTGAAATCGGACACCGTTTACTATCTCAAAAGCGAAATCTCCTCACATCACTATGTTTTTCCAAAAACTCTCTTCTCTCTCTTTTCTTTCTAACTTCCCACTCCTAAAACTCTAGCAAAAACCACCCTCATAACCCCCTTAAAACCATCTTAACTCCCCTCTAACTCAACCAACTAATCAACTAACTTATAGGATTAACACTTAGGTCTCTCTACTTCCAAATCATACCAAAAATCCCCCTTAACAAATAACATACATAATATATAACATGTATAATCAATTGATACATGTAAAACACAAGAGGGGGGGGGGGGTGAATTGGGTTTTAATCAATCTTGGAAACTTTTTCTATTCTTTGCAATGCTAGTGTAAGTTTGAGCAAGATGAATAAAAGCAATGCAAAACCCAACAACAAGACAAAAGATTTATAGTGGTTCGACTCACTCAGAATCTACATCCACTACCTTGAGCCGCACCCAAGGATTTTAAACAACTTCACTAAGAAGAATGTTTACACTTGTGGCTAACTCACTAAGAGTTTTACAACACAACCACACAAGAAAAACTCACTAAGAGCTTGCCCACACTAAGTAGGACTTTTACAATTTGCCCACACAAAGTAGGACTTATACAAGAATAACCCAATCACTAAGAAAGGGAATAAAGATGGGTAATTAAACAAAGTTGTTCACTCTTCTAAGTGAAAGATGGATACCTTTGAAGTTCATCAATTTGAAGCTCTTTAGAACATATGAAGTCCACTCTTTGTCTTGCTTTTTGAAATACACCTTTGAGTGATTTAAATCATGGCAATGAAGTGTATTTTTCTTTGAAAGTGTTTTGGCTTGATGAGAGATCAATGAATATTTGATATGCAAGCCTTAGAGTCATTCTCTAGCTTTGGAGTATATATACATTTCAAAATAGGCTGAAAAACGACTTTTAACGGTAAAAAAATGGCTAGTTTTTCGCAGAGTTCAGTTGACCGAAAAACACCTCGGATGACACCTCGGATGACCCCTCGGATGACCGAACACAGCCTAGGTCGACCGAACTCCCCTTTTTCTAAAGGGTTCAACTCTCAGTTTCTCTTCGGTTGATCTGAGCTTGAGCTCGGTTGACCGAACTTTTCTGAGCCTGAGAGATGTTGATTTTTCACACGTTTTAAAATCTTTTGAAGTCTAAAAGGTTTTCCCAAAAGGTAACAAGTAAGAACATTTGAAAAACCATTTTAAAGTACTTAGACTTTGAAAACAAAGGCTTTTGAGATATGAACTCATGTAAGGAACGTTTTGAAACTTAGCCTTTTGAAAACGTGTTTATGATGCATGCAAGACTAGAGTGTAAAGCTTATGTTCATGAGAGCTTTGGTTAGAGCTTTATAAGATAACGACTTATGACGACAAAGCTAAACTAACCAAACCTAAGTCTTCAATCTTCAATCTTGATAAATGAGCCTTGCATAACTTTGAATCTTGATACCAATGGCTTGATTGAAGTACTTAGAGCTTCCATAATGAGTTCCGATATTCTATCACAAAGATTAAGATCATTAGACACAACATCAAAAGTTTGTCCAATATCAAAAACTGAGTTTGTTCGCCCTTAGGGCTTACAATACAAAAAATAAATACGAACATGCTAAACACGTAAGCAAGAAAAGTTATGGGTATTACACTACTAAGTTTATTTACTATTTTTTCTAGTTATATATATATATATATATATATATATAGCCCATTTTGGACAATAACAATTTATACTTTTCAGAAAATAGACAAAAACTTTGTGAGTTTTTTGTACCTTTTTGGACTGCAACTATTTACGGGACACTCAAATTGGAATTTTCCACTTTTCCGGCAAAAAAAGAGCATGTGAGGAGCACATACCGATATGGGTGAGGGTATTTTTGTTAAATAAACTAAATAACCAAATACCTACTACCCGAACCCATTTTTTTTTTACCCGACCCACTACCCACATTTTATATTTAAATCCACAAAATCAAACTCTTCCTTCTTCCTCCTCCAACCATACCCGCATTCCCTTCCTTCCTTCTTTCCTTCTTCCTCCTATACTCTATCTCTTATCTATGTATATATGTAGAATCTGTCTCAGAATATTCTACTATTAAAGATTGGATTTTTGCAATAAATGGTTGTTTTTTTTTAAGATAGATAATAGTATGAAAAGCTTTAAAATTTGCAGAACTTTCCCATATATGTACAAAAAAAAAAAGTTTTTGTCTACTTTCCGAAAAGCAGAAATTGTTATTGTCCAAAATGGGCTATATACTCATATATTATTGTTAACATAATATTTGTTAAAATTTGGTAACTTGAAATTCAATAACTAATTATTTTTCATTTCTTTTGTGAAACTTGAAAATGTTATAAAATTGATATTTGAAATGTAGAATATAGAATATATTAAATTTTGTGCGATGTGATTTTTTTTTTTTTTTGTATTTCATCTAAAAGATTTTGTTTAATGGAAAAATTAATTAAC
The DNA here is from genome assembly GCA_026122235.1 of Vinca minor. Classification (NCBI taxonomy): domain Eukaryota; kingdom Viridiplantae; phylum Streptophyta; class Magnoliopsida; order Gentianales; family Apocynaceae; genus Vinca; species Vinca minor. The sequence goes on from JAOCZM010000081.1 coordinate 419,189, forward strand.
TTTAGAGTCAATTAATTATTATCATTAATAAACATATATCTTATTAACTTTGAGAATTGAAATACTCAAGTAGTAATATCAACATTTTTTCTTTAAATTAGTTTTAATTTAAACTTGATTTATAATATTTCATTTACATCTATAAAATTAACTGGTTATATCTCTTATGAAACATTATGTTGCACTTTTATGTACATACCACAAATTTTAAGGTAATAATTTTAAAATGCCACTAAAATATGACATTTTAATATATTGTCATATATTATGTGGCACTTATGTGAAAATTAAACAAATGCTAACAAGTGCCACGAAAATGTGACATTTTCTCAAATTGCCATAATTTTGTGGCACTTCATGAGGAAATTAAAAAAAGGAAAATTCTGATATGAACCAGGTCCACATGGACATTGTGGTCCAGAATTAGCCACGTCATCACATAATTGTCTCTCTCCTCATTTTGTAATAATGTGGTCAGTTCTGTACTACATTTTCCAATGTACCTGATCCATATCAGAACTAATAACATAAATTTTGGTGGCACTTCTTATAAAGTGCCACAAAATATGAGATTTTCATATAAATGACGTAAATAAATGACATATATCAGAAATTCCACAAGTTAAATGCCACAAAAGTTCAATTTTGCCAAAGAGAGTTTTAGATATTTGTTTGAGTAAACTCTAATAATTTTTTTTGTAGAATAGCATTGTAAAAGGTCAAATCATTTTAGGCTAAAAAGATGTTCTACGAGGATCGCAGTTTATGATATGAAATGTAAAGAGATGACATTATATGGCAAAATTGGGTTTTGTTGGCATTTAGCTTGTGACACTTATGATATATGTCATTTATTTACGGCATTTATGTGAAAGTGCCATATTTTATAAAGTGCCATAAAATTTATGGCATTTTTTAATTGCCTCATGAAGTGCCACAAAATTATGGCAAATTGAGAAAATGTCACATTTTCCAGGCACTTTTTGACAATTGCCTTGTTCAATTTCCATATAAAGTGCCACAAAATTTGTGACAATATATCAAAATATCATATTTTAGTGACATTTTTAAACTAGTACCTTAAAATTTGTGGCATGTACAGTAAAAGTGCCAAATAATGTTCCATTAGATATTTAACTAGTTAATTTCATAAATGTACTCATCACGACTTCAAGTGGCTCCTCCTTTTCTAATATTTCCATTTAAGGCTGCCAAATATATTATTTAGAGAAAACTAAGTTAATATTTACACAAAGAAACAAAAATGCCTCCCAAATGATAGTATAAAAATAACATAGGAATAAACTTTGTACCTCATATGAATAATTGAAATTAAAACTTATGAAAACTTTAGTTGTTTTCCAGGTAAAACAAAAAAGAGGAAACTAAGAAAATTCAAAACAAAGAATAATTAATAATAAGAAGAAAACTGAAATTAAGTTCTTTAACATAGTGATAGATTTATACCTTCTTTTACATAAAAAAAAAATATCATATGTTGTGTTTTGTCCATGGCAGTTCTTCACCACTTGGAATGGCTCATGCTCTTTCTATTTTTCTACTCAAAACAGCCAACAACAATTGTTAGGGAAAAAAAGTCAACTTATAAAAAAGAGCTCTCCCTACATTCTATATTATAAGTCATTGAAAATATGAAAATTCTATATTACCAATCACTTATATTAGTGAATGGAAATAGTACATAGAAATATGAATATCTACCTTGTAGAAAATTAAGCAAGAAATGTATTGAAATACAAAAATATAATAAAAAATAAATTAGAAAGATGAGAAATTAAATCAGATCATTCAAAGGAAAACCAATTAAAAATTCCTACCAAAAAAAAAACAGAAAACATACCTTAACATAGTTACCAATGAGGTAAAGAGATGCATTTTTTAATGCTTTTATTATTAATCGGGGAGGGGAATATATCTATATAAAAAACATATGGGAATTTAAGAAATGGGAGGGTGATCGAACTCATAACCTCTACGTTATGAGCAAATCAATTGAAGATTCATACTAAAAAAACATAAAACATGCCTTAATATAATCACCAATGGGTCAAACATATATTCATTTTTTTAATTTTTTTATTAATCGGGATGGAGAATGTATCTATAACAAAAACAATAAGGGATTTAAGAAACGGAGAAGGAATCAAACCCATGACCTTTAATAATAAAGTCCTCAGTCTTGGTCATTAAATCAATGCCTTATTGACAAACATATATGGATATGGTGTTGAACAAATCATTTATAAACATTGGTTTATGTACGATCGAAAGAAAGGGAAAAAAAATCTTGAAACAAAGGAGGGAACTTTACGAAGCAAATTGACATTCAAAGGTTAACCAAAAGAGGAGTGGAAATGAATAGCCAAATAGACAATTGAATGAAAATAAATCCATAATACCCAACTTGAAGAAAGAAACATGCTTTGCAAAACAAATCCAAGGAACAATCAGTCAAAGAACAAAAAAATTGAAAACTCCCTAAGAAAATATCTATAGTAAAAAATTGTAAGTTTATATATATATATATATATATATATATATATATATATATATATATATATATATATATATATAGAGAAAATCGCTCCATATGTACACCAACTATTTCTTCTTTTCTCTAAATATCACAAACTTAAAATTAAGCTCTAAATGTACATGAACATTTTACGCGGCTGCTCTGTTTGTCAAAATAATGTTTCAGGTGACAAATCTGGCTAAAATAGCCATGTGCCTTGCACATGTCTCCGGAGTTGAGGGTAAAATGGTCACACACCATTTTTGCCTCCATCATCTCCCTTATTCCCCACCATGGCCGGAGCCAACCACCACCATCCCAACAAACCCACCACCCCTTCCTCCTCCTCCAGGAAATCCAATTCCAAATCCACCACCTCAAATAATAAAATCCTCCTCCTATGGTAGAAACCCTAATACTAAATCCCCAACAACTCCACAACCCATAAACAATTCCACCAATAATAATAATAAGAAGAAGCCATCACCAAATGGTAAAAAAGATCCCCAATTTTCGCCCAAATTAGACCCGACTCGTTCAAAGCTCATTACTTTGGGGGGGGGGGGGGGTTTAGAGTTAGGGTTACTAATTGGTGGTGGTGGTGGGAGGAGGGTCTTTATTTGATGTGGGTTTGAATTTCTTGGAGAAGGAGGAATGGGGGAGGATGATGATGGTGGTTTTTGATTGGTGGAGGAGGATGAGGATGATCATGGTGGAGGAGGATGAGGAGGATGATGGTGGTTTTTTACCATTATGCCCCTCTTGTCGGAGATATGTGCCTCGCACATGGCATTTTTATTCAAAAATTTGGGCGGATTCCTAATTTTTGATAAACAGAGCAGCCGCGTAAAATGTTCATGTACATTTAGGGCTTAATTTTAAGTTTGTGCTATTTAGAGAAAAGAAGAAATAGTTGATGTACATATACAGGAATTCTCTCTCTCTCTCTCTCTCTCTCTCTCTCTATATATATATATATATATATATATATATATATATATATATATATAGAGAGAGAGAGAGAGAATATAGTAAAATAAACTTATTATATATAGGGTAAAAAGCACTGACGCCCTCTAAACTATTCCGTTTTTTTATTTTTGACCCTCAACTAAAACGGTCAAGTTTTACCCCCTAAACTATTTCGTTTTTTGGTTTTTGACCTTCCATCCATATTCTCCGTTACATCATAACGGAAGTCCAAAAAATGGGGGCATTTTGGGAAAATCATATCATTCATAATAAATATAATTAAATTTAAGGGAAAAAATGGCCTTTTAACATTTTTTTTAGAGGTTGGAATTTACAGTTGGTGGGTGGAGAAGAGGACTGGTACCCGGCTTTCGGCTTCTTCTGTCATTGTTCTCACCGGCGACTTCTTCTTTCTCGTCAGAATAATAGGTTTTTATAAAAAACCAAAATTTTAAGATCTTATATAGATTGCCCAAAAATGCCCCCATTTTTTGGATTTCCGTTATGATGTAACGGAGAATATGGATGGAAGGTCAAAAACCAAAAACAGAAATAGTTTAGGGGGTAAAACTTGACCCTTTTTAGTTGAGGGTCAAAAATAAAAAAAGGGAATAGTTTAGAGCGTGAGCGCTTTTTTACCCTTATATATTTACTATATTTTTCTCTCTTCTCTCTCTCTCTCTCTCTATATATATATATATATATATATATATATATATATAGAGAGAGAGAGAGAGAGAGAGAGAGAGAGAGAGAGAGAAAATATAGTAAATATATAAGGGTAAAAAAGCGCATAGTAAATATATAAGGGTAAAAAGCGCTCATGCCCCCTAAACTATTCCCTTTTTTTATTTTATATATATATATATATATATATAGAGAGAGAGAGAGAGAGAGAGAGAGAGAGAGAGAGAGAGAGATATAGTAAATATATAAGGGTAAAAAGCGCCCACGCCCCCTAAACTATTCCCTTTTTTTATTTTTTATATATATATATATATATATATATATATAGAGAGAGAGAGAGAGAGAGAGAGAGAGAGAAAATATAGTAAAATAAACTTATTAGTTTATAACCTAATCTATAATTCGTATGATGCTAAGATTAAAATTTGTATATAGTTTTCATTTAGTATTATTTCTATTCAGTTTTTGTTTTAAAATAGTTTTATTACTAATTGGTTGTTGTTAATATAAATTAATAAATATGAATACCAACTTTAAAAGTAATTAAATAAAATTTATTGTTAAGGTATACAAATACATCTGGATAAAATTAGAACAAAAGTCCTTGTGGTGCATCGGTTAGAGCGTCAATGTTCCAACGAGATGTCAAGTGTTCAAATCTTACCAAACTCAAATATTAAATGGTAGACAACGTGTGACTATTGATAATGCTTAAAAGATTCTCCTCCTCTTTTTTTTTTTAAATAAAATAAATTTTATTTTATTTTATTTTTATTCAAAAACATTCAATTATTGTCGCAGCATTGACCAAACAATGCTAATATTTTCAATGTGTTTGTGGCGTTTAAAAAGTGCAACAAGTTGTGTCGCCAATTTATTTATGGAACTTCATTAGTGCCGTGAAAAAAAGCGATACCACTTGAACAAGTGCCACAAAATTACTTGTGTGGCACTTAAACAACTTTTCGTGACATTTATGCAATGCCACCAAAAAGTCAAATATGTCATAGTATGAAAAAATTATTATCTTAATCCTTGTGGAAATTAAAATAATTTTTTTTAGAGAATCATGTCTTAAAGAATCAAATTGTCGATGATCAATCCAATGAAATTCGCCTTGACTTTATAAAAGAGAGGGGGTAAACAAGTATTAGGGTTAGGGTCTAAGTGGATAATGTTCTATTTTAGAAGGAACATAAAATTTTATTTAGAAACTCACATTTCCTCTTAGAAATAACTAAACTTTCGCAAAACTCTCAAGTGTTTCACTCAAAACTAAACACTACCACTGTCTGATGTTTTTGCCTCATCATTAAAGCAAGACAATGCTCGTCAACCCCTCCCAAATTATGATAAAATAAGATATATGCTTACGGGTAAAGAAAAACTGTTTGATCACACTCAGACAAAGGAGGACAGAAAGTCAAAAATAGATCCACCTATCATGCCATCAAAGTCTCTAAACTGGAAGCCACTTGCTAATGATTTTTTTAAAGTTGAACGTTGACTGCTCGAATAATGGTGTTGGGGGGGGGGGGAATTTTCCAAACTCGCCCCTAGCTCAACCAAACCTGAGCATGAAGAGGCAAAATCGTTCTCGAAGGCCTTATGTTTGCAATGAGCAGAAGATACCAACCATGTTTCATTCAGAGTGACGGCCAAGCTCGACCAACAAGGTCACTTAAGTCGATGATGAAGATTTATCCCCAATGACACATAGTTAGTCAAATTAAGAACATTTTGGGGATTAGTATAGCCAATTTATCTTTTGTCCACAAATTATGTAACATTCTTGCAGATGTTTTGGCGAAATATGTTGGGAGGACTCGATCCTCGTGTCAATGGTTTGGATACCCACTAGATTTTCTCCTACCACATGTAATCTCTGATATAACTTAATGAAATATATTTATTTTATAAAAAAAAACTTTACCACTGTCGAGTGGTGAATTTTAATTTCAATTTAAATGGATTAGATTTATGTTTTGATGTACAATATTAGTACCGTTTCTACATTGTTTAAAGAAACTAAAGTTGCGTTTGGATTGAGGTAAAATAGATGAGTAGAAAGGAGAGTAGTGATAGAAAAAGGAAATTGAAAGGAAAAGGAAGGAAATGAAAATATTGATTTACATATTTATTCTTCTTTTTGTGTGAATATAAAATCTTTAAATGAGGACAATTCATTCAGTGCCATTTTTTTATTATTATCAAAGTTGGTTTCAATTCCTTTTGTTTCCGAATGCACCTTTGGAATGAAGAAAACACGAGGAAAGGAGAGGAGATTAGAAGACGCATGGATAGAGTTTATTATGTTTGGAATGACTTTTTCTAACGTACCATTGACACCCGAAAAATATCCGCTAGTCGAGACCAATGTTTTAAAACCCGGACCGAACCGGCCTCCTGGCGGTCCGGTTAGGTGCCAAAACCCGTTTTCGTTAAAAACCGCTCTAATTTCACTAACCCGGTTGATCCGGCCGGTCGGATCGTCCGAACCGTAAACCGGAACGATTTTGGGAAAACCGGCCTGGTCACAAAATACATTTTTTTTAATTTTTTTTTAATTTTTCTGTAAAAAAAAAAGGGAAGAAGGAGAAGAAGAAAATTAGAGATAGAGGTGGCGGGGCGGTGGCAGAGGGGAACGGCGAGGAGACCAAAAAAAGAGAAAGGGCGGTGGCGGTGGAGATTCGGGGCAGAGAGAAGGAGAGGAGAAGAAAAAAAAAGGAAAAAAGAGGGCGGTGGTGGTGGCGGTTCGCGGTGGAAGAAGGAGAGGAAGGGAAGAGGGGAAAAGGAGAAGAAAGGAGGAGAGCGGCGGTGGTGGTGAGCCGCGGTGGAAGAAGGGGATGAGAAGGAGGGCGGAAGACAGGGATGAGAGGGAGGCGGATGAGAGTGATGAGAGGGAGGAGGCGGATGAGAGGGATGAGAGTGAGGCGGATTTTAGGGTCTTCTCCCATAGGGTTGGGCTTAAGAGGGTATATATATACTCATGACTAAGAGTGCAATTAAAATATTAGCATATAAAATCCTATAAGATAATTATGTTACAAATAAGTCCTAAACTATTTATTTTTTAATTATATCACTTTTGTATTTGTAATATTTTAAAATTTTACATTAATATTAATATCCATATTTATATCAACGAGATGTTTATTTAGAAAATTTTACATTAACTTTATTTTTTATTAATAATTATATATTATATATTTTTTAATATTTATGACGTCACCGGGTTGATAAACGGGTCGATGACGGTCCGACCAGTGACCCGTGACCCAGTAACTTTTCCGGGTCGATGCTCGGTCCGGGTTTCAAAACCTTGGTCGAGACCACCCCGGAAGCGGGTAAACGGGCTAGACGACCGAGATACAAATGGGTCCCAAGACCCATCTGAGACGTTAAGAGAAAGAAATGACCAGGATAGGTAACCGGGAAACTGGCCAAACGACCCAATAATTGTTTGGAAGAGATTGCCAAATAGAAATCCCTGGATAACTGGAAACCAGTTGTGCAACAATTTAGACCCAGACATTTGTCTTATCTTTTCTGTAACTACCATGGTAGTGTTGGGGAGAAACCACCATATAGTCCAAGCAACCGAACAAACAAGATCAAATATGCTTGACAAAATATCTCTCAAGCTTGAATAAAAACGTAAGACGCCAAACAAAAATTCCAAAGCCCTAGATGACAGTTACGAATGCAGCGGAACAATAATAAATGGAGCTAGTAAATGAAAGATAAATCAAGCAAACACAACACCAAGAACTTTACGTGGAAAACCTCTTCAAATCGAAGAGTAAAAACCACGGGACATTCGGGTCCACTCCAAAAGCTTCACTATAAATCAAGAGAGATTACAAAAGAGTATCTACACAAATATGTGTAAACTCAAACCAACAATGAAGCTAAAACTTCATCTAATACATAAAAAGATGAGAATAGAGAAAATTTCACCCAGAAAATAGAGCACTGTTCTGACACCAATAACTCGGAATCCGCGTGTAGAAATTCGGTCTCCACCGTCCAGAATGTATCCCTATCAGTTTTCTACCTCCAGTTAAAATTTGAGACCATTCCGAGAACAAATGACAGCCCGATCGGAAGAAATCCCAAAACTGCACAGGCAGAAATATATCTGCGAAAATCCCTTTTTCTCTCCAAACTCTCTGCCTCTTCTCTCACTTGAATTGAATAAAATGACAACCTGAAAGACAAGGGATTTATATCCCCTTGGGCTTGGGCCTTGGGCTCTTTTTCAAGACCCACATAGGAGGGGAAAATATTATATGGCCTAACAAGTAGTCCCTGGAAAGGCGGGAAACTTGCAACTGCCAGCCGACCTTTAGCACGGAGAGTTTGCCCACGTTCTCCATAACGGCCATGACATGGAGAACATGTCAACTTCACAGAGTCAAGTCCGTAATGGGCGGGATGACATTTCACTACGCGGTTATAAATAGAAGACGAGAAGGAGATCAAAGGACATCACAATCAACACTAAACATGCCTTTTTTATCTTCATTTATGTTGTTTTATTAAGATTTTATTACTACTTTATACACTTGAATTCATGTATAGACTTTAGGCTTAGTTTTGTGGAATCAACCATGTTTGCATGTGTGAGGAGTTTGTACAATAACACATACTTAGGTAAAATCCAGCCCCTTAGAATTAGCTTACCGCGTGAGCAATTTTTTCGATAACGCATACTGAGGTTTGAGGTAGTCTAATTGGCTCTGGACCAGCTTACTACGTGAGGAATTGTCTTCCAATACCGGATACTTGGCCGAGTGATATTCTTAAATATATTAAAGATTTGGGACAATTGAAATATTTCTTAGGACTTGAGGTAGCCGGGTCTAAGAGGGCAGTATTGAATAAAAGGAAGTATGCTTTAGACATGTTAAATGATACTAATTTCATAATCTGCAAACCTTCAAACATTCTTATGGATCCTACTTGTAAGTTGCATAAGAATGAATCTGCTCTTCTTAAATCAAGCAAGGAATACAAAAGTTTAGTTGGAAGATTGATGTATCGCACTCTCACCAGACCTGATATATCCTATGTGTTTTTGTGTTTTTAGGAGATTTCCTTATCTCAATGGAAAATTGTGTGTGAGAGTTGCAATGGATTTTGTTGTTGGTGAAAGACTTGAATGTGGTATATTCAAGAGCCATACCTATGTTATATGTTTCGTGACAATCAATCTACTATTTACATTGTGGAGAATTCAGTATACCATGAAAGAACAAAGTACATCGAAGTATATTTCCATTTCATAAGACATAAATATCATAATGGAGTTGTCAAACCATTGCCTATCTTAACAACAAGACAACTAGCTGATATTTTCACTAAAGCCTTGTATCCTATACAATTTCACTATTTGTTGGAAGGACTGGAAATTAAGTCAACCTATGAGCCAAGAACTCCTGTATTCAGGGGGTGTTGAGAAAGTCAATGACAATACATGAGCAGAAATGATGAACAGAAAGGGAGCTGGATAGCAGGACATACACTACTCACAATAGCAGCTAGTAGGTAGAGTGGGTCCCACTCGTGTGAAGGTAATTTTGTTGTAAATTTTTGGTATTTTTAGGACTGTTGGATAAAAAATTCGACGGCTGTGATCATTTGCATTTAAACATTTTCATAATAGGTGTTGAGACCCTAATGAACCTAACTGTCAACTTATTGATCCGTCGGCCATCATAAGTTCGGCATTGTGTGTAACAATATTGGTCTACACTGTAGGCTTGATGATAACAATTGATAATTGGTAAATGTGAAGTAGATTCATTTTAGACCGTTAGATTTTTCTCTACCAACATTCTAGATTAACTACTAGGGTATATCATGATCGATGAGGTGGCATGCATAACTTTCTTGTTTAATTTTACCCTAAGTACTCCTACTTTACACAATTTGTGAACCCTACGTCCCTATACCATTTGAATTTGCAACAATAAGTACTACACATATATTACATTTTGGACCCCGCATTTTAAAATATTGAAAATCAACCCATGTGTTGTATTAAATTAAATTGCATATGGATCCTTACATTTTATTATAGTTTACAAATAATAAAAAGTAAATTTTAATTGTCCAAATTAAGTTGTATTACATAATGATTAGAGTATTAAGTATCATTAATGTTATTCATTGACTTATATAGAAGTATGTTTGCAGTATATGAAACTAATTAAGAGTTTCAAAAGGTTAATAATTGATTGAACTATATAGATAGAAACTAAACGAATATTACAAACGTTATGTTTAATCAATTATTCATTACTAGATTTTTCATTATATGCTGATATAAGTTGAACAATCATCTTTTTATAGTAATGAACTACTTGTTATACTAGATTAGTTATTAGAGTTTCAAAAGGTTAATAATTAATCGAAGTATTTAGAGAGAAACTAAATGAATATTACAAACGTTATGTTGATCAATCATTCATTACTACATTCTTCATTATAAGTTGTTATAAATTGATCAATCATATTTTTATAGTAGCGAACTATTTGTTATAATAGATTAGTTATTAGAGTTTCAAAAAGTTAATAATTGATTGAACTATTTGTTGACTTTAGGTTTTCAAGGCAATGATGTTGTCTATGGAGTAGGAGTAATTATGTCTACTCTACCAGTGTCAATTCATTCCCCCAAATTTCGAGTTTGATAAGGCAAATGTGAGATATATTCATCCCATCAGAGAGATCCTTCCAATCTTTCCATTTTTCATAAAATAAAAATAAAAAATCCCAATTTTTCCACTAGAACCAAAAAATCCAAACAGTAACACTACCTAAATATCATCATCTTCTTCCTCAAAATACACTAAATTTGTAGGTGTTTATACCTGAGAACTACCGTAAAAAAAATCTGATATTTTTTACAGTATAAATATGTAGTCTTATTCTTTTTTCAAGCTTTGTTTGTGTTGAAGAAGTTTTATTTTTTGAAGAATGTTGGACTTTCTTGGATGATTTTTTGGCAGGTTAAGGAAAAAGTGTTTTTGGGAATGATGTTTGCCTTTGATGCTTGGCATGTTTGAAGAACCGGATGAAGAAATTATAGTAGTCTTCCGAAATCTATTAATTTTCTTTTTAGTTTGGTTAATTTCGTGTAGTAAACTTCTAAGATGTACTAATTTCTGAAAATTAATATATATTAAGCCTTTATTGTGTAAATGTTTGTTGTTAATGATTTATTTAAGTTCTCTGTTTTGCCAATTATGTTCAAGACTCAGGATGATTCTCTATCTCATAAAAAAAAAACAAAAAATAGCAAAAAAAAAAAAATTAAAATTAAAAAGTTAGCAAAAATGTCAAAATTGTAAGAAAAAGAAAATAATTATTAAAGGGAGTGAAAAAAAAAAATGATTACAATTCCATGTTGAATTGATAGGTGGGGTCACTCTCAAATTTTATACTTTTTCTGTACTCAAAATAATATAAAATGTAATAAATCATTCAATAAAATCTCAAGGGCAAAATAGTCTTCTCACATGGCCAATTTAGGATTTTAACCAATAAATTGACTAAATTTTAACTCCCTAGCAATGTCCTTTAATTTATTTCCGATAGGAAAAATAATATTTTCTAAATATTTTCCCTTGAAATCCATTATCAGCAAGGGGAATCAAACTCTAGAAAATAAATAATTAAAATATATTATATTCCATTACCTCAATTACATTGTAAATGTTTGTTAATTTATGTAGAATGTGCATTTGACAAGCAAGAGATTCTGATCGTAATTGGGAAAGAATAATTATGCTTTTTCCCACTTATTCAAAAAGTGATAAGCATATTAGATTCTTTAAGAACTTTTCCTTTTCCTTTGATCCATTTTTATTGCTTGTGAGTTTAGCTATTATTTATTGAATTAGTTTATCTCAAACTTTTTTTTGATTGGAAAATACGAAATGCATTAATCAGAAAGATCTACAAACTTTGGTAGTCACTGGTTGTATAATATAATTTATTTCTGCTTTTCTGCATAATTTTACTAGTCTAAAAATCGTATTACACCACGATTTTATTATGAAACTAAATGTTGAGTGTTAAAAATAAATTATATTATGATAAGATGGTGGTATAATTGATTAGAAAAATCCATCAGTAAACAATAAGTACTATATGATGATGAAACAATTACATTTCCTATTCACTTTCAAGGAAGGAAATTGGATCTATTTTCTGCTTTCTTCAAACGGATGCGTATTTAATTATTTTTTCTTTAAACAACTAATTTGAAACGAAAGAAATACCATATAAACAAATATAAAACTCTAATGAAAAAGTGGCAGACATTTTTATGATTTAGAGAGAGAATGGGGAGAAGAACAAGGCGAATGATCCCAAAATCAAATATATATATATATATATATAAAATTAAGTTGAGCCGGAAGCTTACGGAGGCGACACGTGGCAGATTCTAGGATGATGGTCCAATGAAAATGTTACACATGACATTGCGACCATTAATTATTGTGACTGTACTCCAATGGCTAATAACACAAGTTCAAATCACTAGTAGTTATGTAGATAAATAATTAATCAAAGTAATTTAGCTATTATTTTTTTACACAATTAATAACACAAATAATTATAGTAATGAACTACTATATATTAGTGATGATACATACATGTATCTCAATAAATTAGAGTAATGAACGTTTATGAGGAATTTGTAAAAATTCATTAACTACAATTAAGAAATCAATAAATGAATAATGAGTTATTAAACTGTTCAAATTCATGAGTTAAAGCACTCATCTACATGATGCAGCTGCATCAGTTGTAGTAGAAAGTCGTAGAATCTTTTAAGGGTAGTGATATTTAGGTATGCAAACGGATACAAACGAATATGAAATTGTCTATTTCTTATCCATATTCGTTTTTTTATTTTTTTTACCTAATCCGTATCCGTATCCTAACGGATCCGTAATATGTATTACCAGATCCGCTGATCAAAAGGGTTTGAACCCAAAGTTCAAAAGACGAATAGTTATGAATATTTTATTACCAAAATTCAGTTAGAAAAAACTCAATGATATTTAATGTCCCTGAAGGACAAGCTAATAATAATATTAAATTCGAGACATTGAGATGTGGTAGCATTATGAGTTCTAATAGTAAAACTTCTCGCAAATGGGGTAAAGATTTATAGATGGTCAAGTTGAGAAGATGAAAACTCTAAAAGATTTTTTTCCAAACATGAATATTACATATTTTTTAGAAGAAATTCAGGTACTTGAAAATTTGTGAGAATTATGAGATCTTAAATGTTTGGAAATTGATGGAAACATATACATAATTTTTTGCAAAAGTTGACATTATGTATGCACGCAATAGAATGAGGATATTTAATATAAAATCTGCATAATCAAAATTGAAAGTGTAAAGATTATTGGTAGAAATAGACCATTGAGTGCAACTTAAATTATGAAAAGCTTGTACGGAGAATTAATACACTCGAAGTGTAAATGTATTCTATACATAAATTATACATCTGAAGTATAATCTTAGAAAGATATTCGTTTTGAATAATGCAAACATCAGAACCTCATAAATAATATTAGTCATGGCTATGTCATGAAATTTTTCGTCAACCTGACATTGAATAATGAACAAATAAATTACTTTGATGGTGGATGCATGTGTATTTGAGTTTTGTTAATAGCGCACAAACACTTAGTATTTACATAATATTGTCCTTTAGTAATAAATCCGAATACGGATATGGTAAAACCTGTTTCAAAAAGTCTAATACTCGTAGTTTTTACTTTTCTATTTTGGCTGATTAAAAACATACATATTTAATCTAACAATCTTACATATCAGATGCTACTTCACCCCAATTATACTATAATCCACAAATAATTATACGAAATAGAATACAATCCATAATCATATTGTTGTTCAAAATTCAAATAAAAATAAATAACCAGAATCTCGATCTCATTTCGATATAAATATTCAGAAGCCTCCTCAAAATAAAATATATAACGCTTGAATAACTATGAATCCTCAAAACAAATCTAACTAAATCACTTGGACAAAATGAACTTGGTAAAATTTTCCTTAATGTTACGATTCTTTGCTTGAACTTGTAAAGATTATCCCATATATAGTTTGATATTATTGACCTTAATGAGACAGAATATATATGCTGAAACGGATTCGGGTCTAACAGATACGATTTTTTATATTTCATTTACGTAACCGTTTTATTACTTTTATACGGATTCGGATTCGGATGGGGGTATATGGGTATGGAGTTCTTACCAAATCCTAAAAAAAATTCGGATTCGAGTCGGGTACGGATAAAAATCCCCGTTTGCAGGCCTAGTGATATTGCAAGAGCAATTCTCCTCCTGCAAGAACAAATTTTTTTCAAATGTCCATACTGCCCTTGGTTAAATTAGGAAATAGTCATATTAATTGATTTTCTTCTTTTTTAGAATCAAATTGGATATTCTCTCTATTCATTTCTCATTGATTAATATTAATTGATTTTCTTCCTTTTTAAAATAAAATTAGATATTCTCTCTACTCATTCCTCACTGATTAATGATTACTTACGCTTAATTTTTTTTGCTTAAATTTGGACACTGCATTTACTGTGCTAGGAGAAAGGGCTCTTGGGAAGTCTCAGTTAGTTGTTCTTCCATCATTTTCCTTTACTTTCATAACTTCCAGTGGATTTATAATTAAATTTAAGTTAAATTTTTTCAATGAAAAATAATATTCTCTTCGAACTTATATGCTTCTCATAACAGATCTTTTCATTAATGGATTTTTTTTAAAAAAAATCTCCCCTCGATTTCATATGAACTCCATCCATTTATTATAATATAAATCAGAGAAAGTTCCATTAATTAAATGTTATAAGAATAAATTTTGATATGTGAATCAAAGAAAATACAGCAGGCTGACTAGGAGAGAGAAATAGAGAGAGATAACATCTTAAGATATGATAAGGAGGAGATAATTAAGGGATTTGATAGATGAAAGATTTGGTGAGATTGATATAAATGGTAGTTTTGACATTTAGTTAAACCTTCCTCTTGCAGGAGGAATATTGCTCTGGCAATATCACCTCCCATCTTTTAAATATATAAATTCTAAGTTTTGTAATTATGTAATAATTAACTTATAAAGATACTCATATAATAATATCTATATAAAGGTATTCATATGTATAGAAGAAACCTTTAACATAGGACATAGCTAATGAATTTTTCTGATATGGACTTTATGGTTCAAAATTAGCCACGTTATCACATAATTGTCTCTCTCCATATTCTGTAGTGATGTGGCCAGTTCTGGACCACATGGTCCATATCAGAACTATCCATAGCTAATAACAATAGATATTGGCTGTGCACCATAGTAATTTAGTATAGTTGAAGGACTTGGAAGCAATTTTTGATATTTATGGAAAAAAATAATAATCGAATATCAACCGACATTTCCATTAACTAGAATTCCTGCGGTCACCGGTCTTTTCAATACCCGTCCTTATTATAATTCCAAAAGAAGATGAACCATCACTTAGCTCCCATAGCTTTTGATGCTTCATATCTCATCTCTATCTATTATAAATACTAACCTAGAAGTCCATAATATCATAGCCAACACAATACTTAGACAAAAATAAAATTATGTATGTCACAAAGTTACTTACTTTCAGGGTCTAATTGCTTCATAAAAACCAAAAATATCAAGCTGAGATCTTTTCCTCAATAAAAAAGAGTTCTCATTCTCATATTCATCCCCTATAGATAAACAGTATTCATATTTGTTGTATAAGAATATCCATATCTAGCATATGAAGTCATGACTTTGGGGCGTAACCAGGTCATAACATTTATCGTGCTCTTTTTTTTCACATATGTCGTGAATTATCAAGAAGCGAACCACCAGAAATAACAATTGTAGAAAACTGAAATTCTATAACAAGAAAGAAGAATTAAAGTAGTGAAATGAAGAAAAAGTAAACCCTAAGTTGCAGAGTAATTCGAGAGAGAAAGAGAGGAAATAAGATATTTGTGGAACTGATTTTCTCATTAATGAATCAGTTATGTACAACTCATATATACACAAGTTTGTGATAAAGTTAACTAAGCTAATTACTTCTTAACAAGCTAACTAAGTTAACTATTCTAACAAACTAAGTGTAACTAACTTTTAGAACACCAAAATTGACTTTGACTTTCATCTTCTTCCTTCACTTCACAACAACTTCTTCTTCTTCTTTATGTTGCATTACAAATTGATCTTTTTCTTTCTTAATCTTCAACACCCCCTCGCAAACTGGAATGCCAAATATGTTATGCAAACATATAGCCTTCAATAGTTCTTTAACCTTGCTGGACCAAGTGCTTTGGTGCATAAGTCTGCCAATTGCTGAGAAAAAGTAACAGGAAGAAGTTTGATGACACCATTTTACAGTTTTTCTCTAACCAAGTGACAGTCTAATTCTATGTGTTTGGTTCTTTCATGATAAACTGGATTTTATAGGACAGTTGTAGGACAGTCCAAGAATTGGCTCAATTGTTGCACTACAAATGCTATGTCATGTCTTGTATGTGTTAAGTAAATCAATTTGCCTACCAACTTTCTATAAGGTGTGTTATCTGGTAGGATTTCTGAGTCTACTTTGGCAAAATATGAACCAGGCTCCATAGGAGTTGATAATGGCTTGCATCCAAGCATTCCAAATGAGTCTATCAGCTCCAAACAATACTTCCTTTGACACATATTAATGATAACAGTGCTCCTAGCAACTTCAAACCCCAGAAAATACTTCAAATCCCCCAATTCTTTGATTTTATACAGTTTGTGCAAGTACTTCTTAACCTCAACAATAGTTGTCATATCATTCCCAGTAAGAAGTACATCATCAACATAGATAAGTAAGGCAGTATAATCAGTTGAGCATGATTTAGTGAATAATGTATAATCACTAGGTGACTGTTTAAAGCCTAATTCCAAAATTGAACCAGTAAGTTTTTTATTCCATTTCCTGCTAGCATGTTTCAATCCATAAAGGGACTTTCTAAGTTTACACACCTGATTTGAAGGAGCATTAAAGCCCAAATGAAGCTTCATGTAAATGTCTTCTTCAAGATCTCCATGCAAGAAGGCATTATTTATGTCCAGTTGTTGCAAAAACCAGTTATTTGTAGTTGCTAAGGTTAGAAGTACCCTGATAGTAGTGAATTTTGCAACTGGTAAAAAAGTGTCTAAGTAGTCAAGGCCCTCTATTTGTGTAAAGCCCTTTATAACTACTCTAGCCTTTTGTCTTTCTATGGAACCATCTGCCTTCAGTTTTAATTTGAACACCCACTCGTTATCAATTGCCTTCTTTCCAGGGGGTAAAGGAACTAAGTCCCAAGTGTGATTTTCCTCAAGGGCCCTTATCTCATTAGCCATTGCCTCCCTCCATGAAGCATGTTGCACTATCTCAGAATAAGTCATAGGTTCAAAATGTGAGTCTACTGCAAGAACAAAATATTTATGTGTAGGTGCTAACTGATGAGTGGAATACACAGTATTAAGAGTTTGAGGCGTGGAATGAGTTGACTGAGGAAGATGTGTACATTCATAGTCATTCAAATGCACTGGCAGTTTTGTCAACCTATGTGATCTTCTGACAGGAATAGAAGTGGATTCAGAAAGTGAATAGTCCTGAGGAACAGAATTAGAAACTTGTGGAGCAGAATTAGAAGACAAAGATGTGAGGTTATGATAATCAAAAGTTGAAGGAATACCAGAAAAAGCAGGAAGATGAATAGAGTTAGAATCTAAAGTAGAATCAGAGGATATATTTTTAAAGGGAAAAATATGTCCATAAAAGATCACATCTCTAGATACAAAAGTTTCATTAGTAGTAAGGTCTACAAGAATGTACCCTTTAGTTGTGGCAGGAAAACCAAGAAAGACACATTTTGTACTTCTAGCATCAAATTTGGTTATGGTAGAGGCAAAAGCTAGACACCCAAAAACCTTTAAAGTAGAATAATCAGGTGGTTTTTTTATGTAAAATTTCATGAGGAGACTTGCTATGAAGCAAATGAGTAGGACTAATATTAATGATAAAAGCTGTATGTAAGACAACATATCCCCAAAAGTCAGAAGACACCCTAGATTGGAACTTAAAAGCTCTTTCTATGTTTAGAATATGTTGATGCTTTCTCTCAGCAACCTCATTTTGCTGATGAGTGTCAACACATATAGTTTGGTGTAAGATACCATTTTTGTAAAACACAAGAGGGGAGGTGAATTGGGTTTTAACTAATCTTGTAAACTTTTTAAGAATCTTTGCAAAGCTATTGGAAGTTTGAGCAAGATGAATAATAGCAATGCAAAACCCAATCAACAAGACAAAGGATTTAGAGTGGTTCGATTCACTTAGAATCTACATCCACTACCTTGAGCCGCACCCAAGGATTTCAAACAACTTCACTAAGAAGAATGTTTACAAATGTGGCTAACTCACTAAGAGTTTTACAACACAACCACACTACAAAGAAACTCACTAAGAGCTTGCCCACACTAAGTAGGACTTTTACAAGAATTACCCAATCACTTAGAGAGGGAATTGAATGTTTAAATACAAAGATTGATCACTCTTAAAAGTGAGAATGTATACCTTTGAAGCACAATCAATTTAGCTCTTGAACATATGAAGCACACTCTTTGTCTTGCTTTTTGAAATAACACCTTTGAATGATTTATATCATGGAGATCAAGTGTTTTTGCTTTGAAAGTGTTTTGGCTTGATGAGAGATCAATGAATATTTGATATGCAAGCCTTATAATGTTTCTCTAGCTTGGGAGTATATATACATTTCAAATTTGGCTGAAAAACGACTCTTTAACGGTCAAATAACGGCTAGTAGAAACAGAGTTCGGTTGACCGAACATTTCACTTCGGATGACCGAACCAACTTCGGATCCACTTTGGCCTAGGTCGGTCGACCGAACAGGCACACATAGGTAGACCGAACTACCCTATGGTCGACCGAACCAAGTTGGTTCAACTCTCAGTATCTGCTCGGTTGATCCGAGCTTGAGCTCGGTTGACCGAACTTCCAAGCTGATTTTTCACACGTTTTTAAATCTTTTGAAGTCTTTTGAAGTCTAAAAAGGTTTTCCTAAAAGGTAACAAATAAGAATACTTGGAAAACTTTTCTAAAAGACTTATCTATGAAATCAAAGGCTTTTTGGATAAGAACACATGTAAAGATCATTTTGAAACTTAAGCCTTTTGAAAACGTGTTTGTGTGCAAGCAAGACATGAGTGTAGAGCTTATGTTCATGAGAGCTTTGGTTAGAGCTTTATAAGATAACGACTAATGACGACAAAGCTAAACTAACCAAACCTAAGTCTTCAATCTTCAATCTTGAAAGATGAGCCTTGCATATCTTTGAATCTTGATATCAATGGCTTTCAATGGCTTGATTGAAGTACTTAGAGCTTCCAATCTATGTTCCGATATTCTATCACAAAGATATAAACATTAGACACAAACATCAAGTGTTTGTCCATTATCAAAAACAGAGTTTGTTCGCCCTTAGGGCTTACAATCTCCCCCTTTTTGATTATGACAAACTTTGATGTAATTAGATAGAATACGAACAATAGTAAGAACAAGGAAGCATGGCAAAAAGGATTTAAAATCAAATAAGAGTGAAGACTAGTGTTTTAGAAGATAAACTTGAGAGAAATACAAACACTAGTATATTAACTTCTTTTGCCATCACATTAGGGACTCTTAGAAGAGCCCTAAATACCTACCATCCTCCTTTCCTCCTTCCTTCCAAAAAATAGCATTCTTGTGTGTAATATACATACCTTAGTTTACACAAGAAGCTAACTTACCATTTTCATCAATGTCGATGTGAGTGCTAAGGATCCTATTACAAAGAACATGCTCACACAAACATTAGAACTAACAATGGTTTGTTATCATCAAAACAACATAGAATATTTTTCCCTTCGGGCTAACAATCTCCCCCTTTTTGATGATGACAAAACATTGATGCAAATGGGAATAATATGCAAAAATAAGATACCAAATGTATGCATGAGATAAGGATATTAAGGATCCAAGCAAGTAGATGTTTTCTCACAAAAAATCTACTCCCCTATATTAAAGAATCCCTTATCTCTCCCATTTTGCAAGTTCTAAGCTTTCTCCTTTTGTAAATAACTTCTCTTGGCACATTTGCAACACTAAAACTTCTCCCTCTTTTTGTCAAAATCAAAAAGGGATATCAGAGCGCCAATAAGAAAAGCATTTTAACGAAAAGTAAAGATTAATTATGGAGAAGCTTGATGAAATTTCAATAATCCTCCCCATATAAAGAAAAACTTAAAAACCATGGAGACAACTTGATGGTCTTGTAGATTGATAAAATAAGAACCAAATGATCAATCCTAAAGACCAAAAATAATTATGAAGAAGGATTACTTATGAATAAGCTTAGTTGATTTCTAAAAAAAACAAAGAGTCCATAAAAACACATAAATCCAAAAGATGGTCATGTATGGCTCAAAAAGAATATCAACCTAAGCTAAAAACAAAGGAGATAAGGAATAATCCTTAAAGAACCATCTCCCCGTTTATCAAACATATGATGTTAGCTTTTTTGAGATAAAACCAAGTATGATACAGATTGACCAATTGTAAAACATGATACCAATTGTAAATATAGCCAATTGTAAAACACGTTTGAAAATATAGCTAACAAAGTATAAGTGGAAGTGATACCATGAATACATAAGATAAGCACATGTATCACAACCAAAAGTAGTAGAGGAAGTGTAAGATAACACTTTGAGTACATTCCTCAAATATGAATTAGAAGCTTTAATTATAATCTCCAATCCTTAGAGGGATTTCTTTTTCTTGAGCTTAAATGTAAAAATATCACGTGTTGAGATTATCTTTCTTTGTAATGAGTTTAGCGGCAAGGCTTGTTTGTGAGAGCGGTGGTTTTGGGCCTCCATTAGTTGGAGTGTATCTTTCTTGTAATCGTAGGAACTAGAGTGAATGGTGAACCCGAAATAGAAGTAGGGTTGGTTTGTTCGTAAAGCCTCCTCACTTAGTAGACTAGGATAGAGAAAGAGTTCCCAAGGGTGGAAGGTTACATGAGTGTGTAAAAAACCATTAGTTGGTTTGTCCTTCCTTGTAATCTCTCAAGACAAGCTAGTGGAAAGTTGCCAAAATCCTTGGGTATGTCCCAAGGTAGTGGATGTAGATCGTTGTGATCGAACCACTCTACATCATTGTGTTTGATCTTCTAACTCTATCTCTTTACATTCAAGTTCTTCATCATACTTGTGCTTATGTGTTAATGAACTTGTTTGCATTTGTCATATATTGTGTATATACAGTTAGTCAATTTGCTTGTTATCTCTAATATTAGCTTGGGCAAATTGTTTGAACCATCTTTGCTTATATTAGAGTTACTCAACTTGCTTGTTATCTCTACCCTTGGCTTGGGCAATAGGAATTGCATTTAGAGTTCTTTAATAGCTTTGTATATCTCTTGCTAAATGTTATTCCTCATGACTTGTGTGTTTGTTCTTACAAGCTTTGCATATAGGAATCTTGACCTAGACAATCTTTGATCATATTCATTGTCTTGTATTCCTATGTGTTGCATATACACCATAAGTCATCTAAGTGATAACCCTTTATTTCACCTTATATGCTTAATGAACATAATTGTTGTTAAGGTGATCACTTAGGAAAATAATTTGGTAGAAAATTATAAAAAGTTTGAGAACCTTATCCCCCCCTGAGGTTCTCCCCTTAAGGTATTTCAATTGGTATCAGAGTCTAGTCTCCATTTTTGTTTTGATTAACACCCTACGAGGATCTTTGGCCATACGCTTTTCTACCTTTTCTATAGAAGACTCTTCCCAGCACACTGTGATGACTCCATCTTCCCTATGTGGCTAAATGTTTAAAACTCTCATTGTCTATCGATAATTCACCTTGTTGAGCTTTATAGAAACATGACCATATGTTACTTCAATCAACAAATAAGGTGAAAATGCTTAAAGACAAGAACATATCTCAATGAAGAGATAATGAGTCTCAAGGAAGATGAAGAGTATGACACAAAGTTTCAATGATATAGATTCAAAGAGAATTGGCATTTGGGCTGATAAAAGGAGATGTGCCAAAAGAAGAAATTCAAAATCACTCCTTAGCACTTGGATTCTCAAAGCTCAAAAACAAATAAATTAGAGAACCAAGTTGCTTAAAGGCAAAGAGAAAAGGATCAAGTGATGACAAGAGACAAAGTGTCAATTCATTATCATTGTCACTTGGTAAGAAAGCAAAGGTATCAAAATCACTTTCTCTTAACACTTTAATTAATGTTGTAAGCCCTAAGGCGAACAAACTCAGTTTTTGATATTGGACAAACTTTTGATGTTGTGTCTAATGATCTTAATCTTTGTGATAGAATATCGGAACTCATTATGGAAGCTCTAAGTACTTCAATCAAGCCATTGGTATCAAGATTCAAAGTTATGCAAGGCTCATTTATCAAGATTGAAGATTGAAGACTTAGGTTTGGTTAGTTTAGCTTTGTTGTCATAAGTCGTTATCTTATAAAGCTCTAACCAAAGCTCTCATGAACATAAGCTCTACACTCTAGTCTTGCATGTTTTCATAAACACGTTTTCAAAAGGCTAAAGTTTCAAAAGGATTCTTATATGTGTTCAAATCTCAAAAGCCTTTGTTTTCAAAGTCTAAGTCCTTTAAAATGGTTTTCCGATGTTCTTACTTGTTACATATTGAGAAAACCTTTTAGACTTCAAAAAAAGATTTCAAAACGTGTGAAAAATCAACATCTCTCAAAGCTCAGAAGGTCGGATCATCCGAGCTTTCCTCGGATCAACCGAAGAGAAACTGAGAGGTCTGTTGATTTGGTTCGGTCGACCTATAGGCAGTTCGGTTGACCTAAGGGACAAGTCGGTCGACCGACCTAGGTCAAGGCTCAACCGAACTTTGTTCGGTCATCCGAAGTATTTTGAACGGTCAACCGAACTCTGTAAAAACTAGCCGTTTTTTTACCGTTAAAGAGTCATTTTTCAGCATATTTTGAAATGTATATATACTCCAAAGCTAGAGAATGACTCTAAGACTTGTATATACAATATAGATTGATTTCTCATCAAGTCTAAACACTTACAAAGTAAATGCTCTTCATTTCTATGATTTAAATCATTCAAGAGCAATCTTTCAAAAGCAAGACAAAGAGTGAACTTCATATGTTCAAAAGAGCTTATCATTCTTGTACTTCAAAGGTATTAATCTTTCACTTAGAAGAGTGAACAACCTTGTTCCTTAACTTTCTTAATTCCCTTTCTAAGTGATTGGGTTATTGTTGTAAAAGTCCTACTTGTGTGGGCAAATTGTAAAGTCCTACTTAGTGTGGGCAAGCTCTTAGTGAGTTTTTCTTGTGTGGTTGTGTTGTAAAACTCTTAGTGAGTTAGCCACAAGTGTAAACATTCTTCTTAGTGAAGTTGTTTAAAATCCTTGGGTGCGGCTCAAGGTAGTGGATGTAGATTCTGAGTGAGTCGAACCACTATAAATCCTTTGTCTTGTTGTTGGGTTTTGCATTGCTTTTATTCATCTTGCTCAAACTTACACTAGCATTGCAAAGAATAGAAAAAGTTTCCAAGATTGATTAAAACCCAATTCACCCCCCCCCCCCCCTCTCTTGTGTTTTACAAATGTGTTTAAGTGTTGTTGGTATATATTTTTATTTGCTTGCTCTTATATATGTTGCATCTCACATTCTTGAATTTCATATTCATATAGATAACCTTTAGCATGATCTTTTCTTGTCCATGCTTACTTTGGTTAATGTATCTATGAGATGTAGTTTATGCATCTTGATTGATTCTTGCTTTGTCATGCCATTTTCATATAAGAATCCATCTAGTTTTTTCTGTTTTTGATTTGTATGATCCTTGTGCATAAATGTGCAACTTGAGAAACTGAGCTAACCTCGAAGGACCTTTCAAAAGGTACCTAGTTACTCTCAAGTTTTTCTTGTAGGTACAAAAAGTTATAATCTTCATTTTGAAGACATGAACCACAAGGAACGGCACAAATGAGCTAAGACTCCAAGAAAAGAGTCAAATGCCAAGTATTGCAAGGGTTTATCAAGAAAAGAAAATTCACCCATCAATGATGACTCTACATTTTCCATGAAAGAATAGGAGATTGCTTCCATCCCATCAATCAAGGATGAACAACATGGAAAAAGGAGCACTCACGTGTCAACCTCTCAATGAGCTTCAAATGAAAGTGATGATCTGACAAAAATCACACAAAAGGCCTCAATGGACTTATTGATAAAGAAGATCAACCAAAATGGTAAAAAGTCCAAGCTCTTTGAGCATTGAGGTACAAAAGCTCAACTCATCTCTAGTTAGTGATCATTCTTTTGATTATGATCCTTATGTGCTATAACCTAGTTTTATGATGAGCTAAGTATATGACTAAGAAGTATGTGCCTAATTTCTTTTCGAACTTGCTTGCTCACTTTAAGGAAAGATTCTTAGTGCAAGTAGTTTAGCATATACTTCTAGTCATTTAAAAGAAAATGAGAGTATGTGCTTATTTTTTTATTTTTTATATCATGTTTTGCTTGACATTGTGCTAATTGTTTATTCCAAACTTGTCAAGCATGATGTTTTAAAAGTATAAACTTGTTTCTTTAAACACTCTTTTTGATATGTGTATTTGATCTATTATCTCGATAATGTGTTTTGTGCTCTACTTGTATCTATTGTTCTTAATTGCCTAGAGTACATACACAAACACAAGTATGCCCATTATATCTCCTTTGGTGCTTGATCTTCATTTCCATATGCTTAACATGATGTGCTTGATCTTTATCTTCCTTGATCATCATGTTAAAATGTTGCATCATATAGAGTTATTATGAATAGAGGTGTACTAACCAAGTGGGTTGAAAAGCCCCATCATTAACCCTCTAGGACCCGAATAAAATTGGGTACCAAAAGTATCTTCTCATATAGGTGACTGAGTCAAAGAGAAGAGGAATGGATTCTTAATGATAAGATCATCCATCTTCTCTAACACATGAAGAATACACTTCCTCCTTGAAGAAGATAATCATGAATTGTGCAAGACACAATTTCAAAGAAGAGCTCACCTTCAAGAAGATGATATGAAGACTAGCCACACTTTCAAGACAATGTAAAGAAGATATTAGAAGTGGCTAGGTCTAGAAAGAAGAAAATGGGGAGAAGGGCAAAATGGAAAAATGGAATGAACAAGGCCAAAAGAGACACTTTAAAGTAAATGAAGTTGTTACATACATCACTCCAAGAAGCCAACATCTGAAGATGGGAGAAGAAGATCGGAGTGACCCCCAAAGACATCCTCAAGAGCTTGAAAGATGACCTCAATGAGGAAAGTCAAGTAAGAGCAAAAGAAGCCAAAAGTTCAAGAATCGTCAATGAAATAAAATTGGTATCTATAACCCACTCTCTCTCTCTTGGTTTAGCTTTTTAATTTTGAGTATTCCATATGCTTGCTCTTGCTTTTATTTGGTATTGCCTTATCTCATGCGTTTATCTTTCTTATCTTATGAGTTTGGCTATAACTTGTTTTGATGTGCCTATGTGTTTCAATTCTTGATTTCTAGAAAGACATTTTCAAAATGACCACCTTTGTTATGATTAAAGGTTTTTAAGATTTCAAAGAACCTAAGGTGTGTCTTTCTTTTACAAGGTTTATCCCTCTTTATAGCAACTTGATCTTAAAAGTTTTCATCTTTCTATCGTTGCTTAAAGTGTTTTGGAAAACCTTACTTTTATGGATATATGGCAATCTTGTGCTTTCCAAGAGTTTTCTTTACTAGATGCCTATATCCTATGGTTTTATTTTTTATACTTATGAATACAAACAACCTTGCTTTGGATTATACCTTATGTCATGTGGTTGATGTGTTTATTCTAAGTATGGTGTGCCTCATTGAGCCACCGTTGTTAAGAGGTATGACTTCATTTTGTGGCATAATCTTGATGATTGGCATACTCTCTTGTTGAAGTTATTTTTGGGCAATGATATGAGCCAACAACTTTGTTTTTATATGCTATACATTGTTTTAAAACTATTTAGCCAATTTCAAAAGGGCATAAAAATATGAGCACCTTAGTTGTTTTTCAATGTTTTCCTCTTTAAAGATCCTAAGGTGTGATTTTGAGAACTTTGATGTTTTTATGAGGTTTAACCCTTGTTCTTACTTGCTTTTATCTATTCAAAGTTGCTCGTGATGTTTTGGAAGTGATTTAAAATCGTTTAAAGGCTTTTTCGTCAAATTTCAAAAAGCAGAAAATACATGTCAGCCATAAACCCGGTCGACCGGCCATTTACTTCCGGTCGACCAAAGGGCATGGACACCGGTCTACCGAGATTCACATCTGGTAGACCGAAGTGCCCTGCTTCAGCTTTAAAATGGTATTTTTCTGAGCTTTTCAGCTTCTATGCCTTTATTTTCAAATTTCTTGGAAGTTGGAACTACTGGTATAGTTTCTTAAAACCTTTCAAGATTTTCCAAAACATATTAAACAAAATAGGCACATCGTAAGGGGCAGCTTTCTTATTTGTTATTTTTAAAACCCCTCTTATGCACTATTCAATGAATTATCTTTATATGTGCCTTTTATATGGATACTTATCGATGATGGAGAGTATTTTGAGCTCTATGCTCTTTAAGCCTTGTTTTGATAGAGTATAATTTGATAAGTATGTTTTTATTTGGATGTAATACATGACAAATGTATCTCATATTATCTTGGTTGTCATGTTTCTTTGAAACTTCTTTGATATTATAACTCTTAGCATTAGATAAATTTCATAGGAGAAGTACCCCATGACAAATATGCTTATTAAAATCTTGGTTTCCATGTATCCTTGGAATTTCTTGCATAACATGTTGCATTCTTTCACATTCTATCATGCTTTGAAGGAATGATGTGTTTTAAATTGCATTTTTATCTATCCTCCTTCCCTAGTGATATATTTCAATTTTAAAATTTTCAAATATCGCTTGTTTTGGCTTGTTGTTAATATTTCCAAAACCTCAATCTCTTTTGGTTATCCATTTTTGGGAAGTTTGTGCTCACGTTGATTGATTCATAACTTCTCTTTCAAAACTTATGTGTTTATGTGCTTTCCTTGCCTTATCTTCTTAAACATCACCTTTGTAGTTTGGTTTGAATTCATTTTTTAATTATATCTTTAACCAACAACTTGAGGAAATGACTCGTTTTGTTTTATTTATTTCATAGTCTCTTAGTCTCCCTTCTAGGTGGCACATAAGTTCTTGGTGTTGCTTACATATGTTCTTTAAATAATGTCCTATTAGGACACAAGGTTGGATGCAGAGCTAATTCAAGAAGCAGCAACAATGTTGAAAGCAGAGCCAATGCATTAGCCAAATACAGAGAAAACGAGAAATCTCACTTCACCAACAACCATGAAAAGCATCCAAAGGTGAAGAAGAAGATGGAAATCTCTCTGTTGCTCTCTGCCAGAATTCCGGCCTACCGGAGAAAAGGTTGTGGTCGATCGAAACTGCCCCGTTTCTGCAAAACTGTACACTTTATACCTTATATCTTTCCAGTTTTTGCTTTTACATATCTGGGCAGTATCTTAGGGGGAGTTATTATTTGATGTCTTTCTTTCACCCCCTAAGTATGTGATGTATGCCTAATCTTGTCATATCATTTACATCATCACACCATAAGTTGGCTTTGTTTTCTTATTTTCATATCTTTTAAGCCAACTTGTGAAAATTTTATGGGAGTAGTATGTCCTTTATTGCTTATCTTATGTACTACGTACATCCCCTATCATTTGAGATCATGCGCTTTTTCTCTCTTATATTTTTTTTTAATCTCACGTGATTACTTTGGTTAGCTCAATTCCTTAGTTGTTATACTTCTTTGGCTAACCATTGTCTCAAAGAGGAATATTCTCCAAAGTGTTAACTTTACATTTCCTCTTTGGGTTTGTTTTTGGATTGTGATACGTATGCCTTTCATTTGCTTATATTTTCATAGTATCACATCCATTTTGTCTTTGTTAGCTAAGCTTTATAACTTGTTTTCATCTTGTTATAGCTAACATTGATTTTTTATAAAAGGGGAGATTGTGCTTTCAAGGTTTATTCCTTCATCTCCTCATGTTTTAGCTTGAGTTGTATATTCATTCTTTAGTCATATGATCATTTTAGATTTTATGTGTCATTATGTGCTCTCCTTATTTTGAAATCAACCAAGCTTAAAACATCTTCAAAAGATTCTTTTAAAGCTTGCATTTATCTCTTGGTCACTCATATTTTAATTTAAAAGACCTTTTACAAATGATGTCCTTACATAGCTTTAAATGTTTCTTCCTATTGGTCTTTAGTTTTGCTATCTTTTGCTTAACTTTCTACTATTGACCAACTAGCTTCTCCATGCTTTTAAACTTGATCCCTCTTAAAGATTTTCATATTTTTTATCCTTTGGATCTCTATTTTTAACAAAAATGAGGTGAAAATACTTTTCTTATTGGCGCTCTGATGAATCGTTTTTATTTTGACAAAAAGGGGGAGAAAAAATTAGATTTGCAAATGTGCCAAGAAAAGTAATTTTACAAAAGGAGAAAGCTAAGAACTTTGAAAAATGGGAGAGTTGATGAATTAGAAGCTTTAATTATAATATCCATTCCTTAGAGGGAATTCTTTTTCTTGAGCTTAAAAGTTAAAATCTCATGTGTTGAGATTATCTTTCTTTGTAATGGGTTGAGTGACAAGGCTTGTTTGTGAGAGCGGTGATTTTGGGCCTCCATTAGTTGGAGTGTATCTTTCTTGTAATCGTAGGAACTAGAGTGAATGGTGAACCCGAAATAGAAGTAGGGTTGGTTTGTTCGTAAAGCCTCCTCACTTAGTAGACTAGGATAGAGAAAGAGTTCCCAAGGGTGGAAGGTTACATGAGTGTGTAAAAGATCATTAGTTGGTTTGTCCTTCCTTGTAATCTCTCAAGACAGGCTAGTGGAAAGTTGCCAAAATCCTTGGGTGTGTCCCAAGGTAGTGGATGTAGATCGTTGTGATCGAACCACTCTACATCCTTGTGTTTGATTTTCTAACTCTATCTCTTTACATTCAAGTTCTTCATCATACTTGTCCTTATGTGTTAATGAACTTGTTTGTATTTGCCATATATTGTGTATATAGAGTTAGTCAATTTGTTTGTTATCTCTAATATTAGCTTGTGCAAATTGTTTGAACCATCTTTGCTTATATTAGAGTTACTCAACTTGCCTTTTATCTCTATCCTTGGTTTGGGCAATAGGAATTGCATTTAGAGTTCTTTAATAGCTTTATATATCTCTTGCTAAATGCTATTTCTCATGACTTGTGTGTTTGTTCTTACAAGCTTTGCATATAGGAATCTTGACCTAGACAATCTTTGATCATATTCATTGTCTTGTAGTCATATGTATTGCATATACACACATACGTCATGTAAGTGATAATCCTTTAATTTACATTATATGCTTAATAAACATAATTGTTGTTAAGGTGATCACTTAGAAAAAGAATTTACCCGCGTTCTGCGTTAGATCCGCTGCGTAAAAGAATAGACAAGCAAATTGAGAACCATGTCAGCTTATAGTTTTCTGTTTGCTATACGTGGAATTGTGCAAGAGATGTGAAGCTCGAGACCTATCACATTGAAGGCGATAAGTAAAATTTGGCAAAAAATCTTCTGTCTCGTTCTTCTCCCCATATCTATCCCCAACCAATCATAATTCACCCTGTGTACATATAATTGGAAAAAATATTTATATAGTAAATTCTGATTGGTTGGGGACAGAAATGAGGATAGAGGATTTTCACCCGTAAATTTTATACCATCTTTTTTAAAAGCGGAGTGTAATACTATTTTTAAAATTTTCCAAGAGTAAAAAATATTAATTTTAAAATTTTGAGGATGACCGCTAATCCAATCTAGATTCCTGCATGGAATTGTGGATGAATATGCTCATACCTCACCAAGTAAAATTATTTCCAATTTTTTTCTTTTTTAAAAAATATCTTTTCCCATATTAATAATTTGTGGAATAGTTTTGTCATAGACTGGTCTAATAATATTGTATTTGGCACTTCACTATGTCATTATTAGGTAGAAAATTAGAGATGTTTTTTTTTCTTTTTTCAAAAAAAATCTAAAGAATTATTCTGAAATGCAGAGTAGGAGTAGTATTTTTTTTTCTACTTTTCGAAAAAGAAAGAAATAAAATGCATGGAGTTATTTTTACTTCCAGTAAATTTTATACAAATAATTATACTACGTCATGTAATCTGAAGTCATCACGTGGATCATAGTAACAAACTGACTTCATATATGAATGTCAGCCACCCCACCCCTTCAAATTCAGTTCTGTACAAGCTCAGCTAGCATCAAATCAAGTAAATTACTTAGTTGGTAAATCACTCTTTATTAGAGCGAGAAGTTTCGGGTTTAATGCTCACTAAGTGCATACTCATCCCTTCCCTTCCCCCTCCTCCGCCCCCGCCCCAAAAAACAAAGAAAAGCAAAACTCAGCTAGCATCATTTTCACGAATTAAACTCAAAATCTTCAAATACTAAATATTACGCTAATCGTTACGAATTTTATTGCAACTTTCCTCTTTTATTTAGGCTTAGTACCGACAATAAATATCGCAAAGTAGAGTTCATGACACTTACATATGGAGAGCATCAGTAAGTATCACGAATTAAAGTTCATAACACTCTGGAAGAATTTGACTTCATATATGAATATGACATAAAAATGACTTCAGCATCTTCTTTTCTTAAATGGAGGAACAAGAATAATGAGATTATTTAAATGGATCGGGATGATTTACCGATTGTGGTGAGGGTCCACGTACTCCAATTACTCAAAAGAAACTCAGAATTTTCAAGATTCTGCAACCATAATTTAACGTTATGATCTGTCACATACAAGTCCATGATCGTTATTATCAATATACTAATCTAATGACCCTGTGTTATGCATCGTAAACAAATTTAATTGTTAATAAAATATTAAATGGTATAAACGTGAAAATGATACTCTACATTGATATTTTTGTTTGATTTTTTAAAATTACCTATATAGAAAAAAAAATATAACACTTTTGTATTTATATGCAAAATATCAAAAAAGGTTCAAGTAAGAGAAAATATTCTTTCAATGATTGCTTAAGGCTGGCGTTGTAAGTTTTACTGAAAACATTAACGGTTTAAATGAATCATCCAAAAAAAATAGAAGAGGGAAAGATGAAAACTATACAAAAATTAAATTATATTTATCTAAATCAATTTATTTGGAAAAATGACAAATATATCAAGCTATATATTTAATTCAATAGATAAAAATTGTCTACACCAATAAAAGATTTTTAAACTATTTCAAAATTCGTGAAGAAAAAATAATTTGTTATTTGAATTTTATTAAGATACGAATTAGTTTCAATTTATTTAATTAATCTAAATTCTACTCAACCAATAGTTTTTTGTTCTTTGAAAAAAATATATCAATGAACATGTTTGCCTGTAGGTTCAACCAAGAACAAAATGGTTTGGTAAACCAATTTTCTTTTATAAAATTTTAGACTATTGCAATCGTAAATTGGGGTTATTACTCAATTTATTTAAATATCTAAATACAAACACATCAATTCATTCACTTAAAAATCATGTCTAACCTCTATTATTATATTGTTTTGTAGCTCCAAAAATTTCATGCACTTTCCATATGGGATCTTGAATAATATTGAAAACAAATAAAAGAGGAAAAACATAAAAACTATACAAAAATATTAAATTATCTTTATCTAAATAAATTTAGTTTGAAAAGGTCAAATATGTCAAGCTATTAAACTTTCTCAACCAATTAAAATTAGTAAATTAATTAAAAAAACTCAAAACTCCCATAAAATTATATTAGAGTTTTGAAGACTTGTGATTGGTTGAAACTGAAAAGGCATTCTGTAATATAAATATAGATAGATAGTACGATGATTAGTAAAGAAAATTTGGGATTATAGAGATAATTGAGAAAATAGTTTGTTATTTGAATTTTATTAATATAAGAGTTAGTTTCAATTAATTTAACAAATCTAAATTTTCTCAACCAATCGAAATTATAAAACTAATTAAAAAAAACTCGAAACTCCCAGAAAATTATATCGAGTTTTGAAGGCTTGTTATTGGTTGAATTTGAAAAGGCATTTTGTAATATAAATATAGATAGATAGTATGATGATTAGTAGAGAAAATTTGGGAATATAGACATAATTTCAAAAAATAGTTTATTATTTGAATTTTATTAATATAAGAGAATTAATTTAGCAAAACTAAATTTTCTCAACAAATAATAATTAGTAAACTGATTAAAAAAACTCGAAACTCCCAGAAAATTATATTAGAGTTTTGAAGGCTTGTGATTGGTTGAAATTGAAAAGGCATTCTATAATATAAATATAGATAGATAGTATGATGATTAGTAGAGAAAAATTATGATTATAGACATAATTGAGAAAACAGTTTGTTGTTTGAATTTTATTAATATAATAGTTAATTTTCAATTAATATAACAAATTTAAATTTTCTCAACCAATCAAAATTAGTACACTAATTCAAAAACTCAAAACTCCCAGAAAATTAGATTAGAGTTTTGAAGGCTTGTGATTGGTTAAAAATGAAAATGCATTCTGTAATATAAATATAAATAGATAATATGATGATTAGTAGAGAAAATTTGGGATTATAGAGAAAATTGAGAAAATAGTTTGTTATTTGAATTTTATTAATATAAGAGTTAGTTTTCACTTAATTTAACAAATTTAAAATTTCTCAACCAATCAAAATTAGTAAACTAATTAAAAACTCAAATCTCTCAGAAAATTATATTAGAGTTTTGAATGTTTGTGATTGGTTGTAACTGAAAATATTTTTTGTAATATAAATATATATAGAT